>OX463860.1:15888220-16333176 GCA_949825065.1 Odontocerum albicorne | reverse complement strand
ATATATATATATATATATATATATATATATATATATATATATATATATATATATATATATATATATATATCATAAATTGTAAGATTTTCTTTTTTACATTATCTTCTGATTTTTAAATTTTTCTGTGTTATGTAAAGGACACTTAAGTGACGTATATTACGTCAATAAATAAATTGATTTTATCTTAAAATTAAAATGACACCGCCAATTCACATGTACAATAATGATTCCATCTGCACATTCTTCGTTTACTCGAATTTACTTTAACGCGGTTTCTTCTGTTTGGAACTAGAGGAACAGAAAGGGACAACCTAGCAACAAACTCTAGATATAATCTTTATGCAATTAACATCGACACTTAAAACATCTACTACAGTAACAATGGAATATTGTGTTTTATTATAATACTCGTAGTTATCGATAATATTTTATATATTAGATGTATTAAAAAAATAACTTAAGCTTTTTTGACGGAGAATGTCTAGAATATCTGGAAATATGTTAACGATTTTACATAACATTCAATGGCTTCATTTACACGGTTTTCATTTATGTGCTGTTTTCTTGGAAACATTACTCACGTAAATGAACGGATTATTTTATTTATAAATTGCTTAGAGGAAGCAAAAAGTTCTAGACTCGGGTGTTGAATTTCCAGGATATTTTAAATGAAGTTTTACTTATAAAAGTGTGTTAATAAAAATATCTTAGTATTAATATAGCCTTGGGGGAGTCCATGACCTCCTTTAATCCAGAAAGATGAAATTGCAATTTAACAAAACCGTCTGAGCCGAAACTAACATATATTATAGTATAGAGAATAAATTTAAGTCTTTGAATTTCCCGGACGTCATATCCTAGTGGTTAGCATTCTTGCTTAGTACCTAGACGTCTTGGATTCAATCTCGTTTATGTTATTGTTTTATTCATTAATATTCAAATTGTTGAAGAGTGTGACCGGGATACAACGTTGTTTTCGGTCCCATTCATCGAACCTTGGGATATAGAACCACTTGAGAAGACCCGGTACTTGGTTTCATTACTAACCTGCACGTGAAGAAGCTACAACACTCGTATATATCTAGTGCGGATGAGTATTGTTACCAGACGAACTATTTTCCAGATAGAGTCCCTTTAAAAAAAAAACAAAAAATATGTTGGCATACGAAATTACCAAAATGATGACCTTCGTGACCTAGTCGATAAGACGCTTGGCTTTTATCCGGGCGTTTCAGGCTTGTTTCCAGACTGATAAATTAAAAAAAGGTTCTCAGTCTAGTAATAGGACCTGGTTACAATACTCACACTTGGTAGACGTGTGCGAGTATTGTTGCTTCTTCACGTGCGATAAAATGACTAAAACTTGCTAGGACAAACCGCGAGTTCCGTGCTTACAACAGTGGTTCTAAAATTCGAAAGTTAGATTAGTTGGGCCGAATACAATGATGTCTCACGACCACGCTCTTCAATAAGTCCGCAGCGCAAATTCGGATATATTGTGAGGTACAATATGAAAAAAGAAATGACATATAACATAATGTGGGTATAAGTTTCAACGAACCTTTTTTTACTATATACTGAAAAAATCATCTTGATTATTTGATATTGAATTTTTTTTTTTTTTTTTTGTTATACTGATAGTCCGTAGTCAATTTACATAAATTTGTGTTGCGCTCTTTTAAGTAACGTGTGTTACGAAACGCGCTACCAGGTAAATACCCGTAAGTAGTATTCTCTGCTATTAAGTGACGTGTGTTACGAAACAGCGCTACCAGGTAAATACTCGTAAGTAGTATTCTCTGCTATTAAGGGACGTGTGTTACGAAACAGCGCTACCAGGTAAATACCCGTTAGTAGTATTCTCTGCTATTAAGTGACGTGTGTTACGAAACAGCGCTACCAGGTAAATACTCGTAAGTAGTATTCTCTGCTATTAAGGGACGTGTGTTACGAAACAGCGCTACCAGGTAAATACCCGTAAGTAGTATTCTCTGCTATTAAGATAGTACATATTTTCTTAGATGATGTTGAGAGTTACGAGGGATATCGAACAGCATGTAGCGATAGTAAACAAAGTCAATGGGCAACTAAAATATATGTACTCAAACAGGGCAGTATTAAAATTTCCTAAGAGGACACTACTTAACAATATATTTGTACCAACTTTATTTTTTTATTTATTTATTAAACACTTTTATTGCAATTACAATCTGGCGGGCTTATTACCAGGTGGCAATCTCTTCCAACCAATCAGATATAAATATGTATGGGAGTGAACGTGGAAATGGAAAAATACTAAAATAGACAAATCTAATAAATGTTGTAGAAATGAGTGCACTTAGAAGAATATGCGGGGGTGACAATATATGGCAGAATACGGATCTAAATAATATGGGATGAATGCAAACTTAAGGCTGATTTCTTTTTCAGTAGCCAGTAAGAGGTAGATATTCGCATATAAGAATCCAGGGTTTCCTTCAGACCTGGATAACGTTGAGTAAATCTCCAGGTGGTGTCAAGCTTCTTACCAACTAGGCTACGTAGGTCGTCGGACCACGGATGTCAAATATATGAAATTAGTGATTAAGGAATAATATTATTTCATCACAGGCTTTGCCTAGTGAAACGGTGCTCTATATTAACAAAATGGAAGTTTTTTTTAGCATTATTGTGTACTTGTACTTGACGCTTCGCTTTTAAATTAAAACGATGTAATTTTTAAATGTTTTGTTGCGGATAGTGATAATAAAATAAATATATTTTTATACAACAAATTAATTCATATTTATTTTATTTATATACAGTAATTCCTCGATAAGTGCGGTTAATGCATACTTAAAAAGTTCCGCACTAGTCAAAAAAGAGTGATCAATACAAAATAATGTGGTTGGTTTGAAAATGCAGATTTATCTACTCCTATATTCTTATTAGAATATGAATGCAAGTTATTATAATATGAATTGTTATAGTATAACTCTTAATTTCAAGTCAGTAAAATAACGTGTTTCATTCCAGATTTTTCATTCCTCTCCACCATCCCTTTTTTTCCTTTGATTGATGATATCTCACTTTAATTTTTGTTATGTATAATTAAATTATGAATGAATTTTTCAAAGGTGAATAATTATTCAAATATTTGTTTGCTACCATGCAAGTTCTTTAATTTACTTTAGAATGGTCGGTTAGAAGAGATTGCCATCTGGCAATACGCTCGCTAGATTGTTTCACAATGAAGAATTAAATAAAATAAATAAATTTATTAAAACAGTTTAAAGTTTATTTTAAAAAAAGCACAAACATAGGAAGACAGATATATAATAAATTTGAATTATTACTTAGTTTATTTTTGACAAAATACTTCAATAACAATTATTCATCCAAAATTTGAATATTAAATCAACAAATATTTTGAATTGTACTGATGTATATTTCGACACATTTTGTTAAGTATGTTGGCTTTCACAATTAAATGATTTTTACAATTAATGTGCATCGATCCGTGTCAGACAGGAAAACAAATCGTATGCATCTTACTATCTTTTTAATTATAATGTCTTGCTGCAACAATGTTTAACTTAATAAAATATTTTTTTTATAAATTTAGATAGCAATAAGATATATATGAAACACTAAAATACCATCCATGTATTATATTTCGAAAAACTTAAATGCTGTGGAGATACGCACAGTAAGAACAAAATCGTGGGTTCTATGTATGAAAGAAGGCGGAATGAAGACATCAGAAACGAATACATGGATAAAATAGATGTTTTAACTTAGATGAAAAGAAGAATTTTAAGATGGTTTGGGCTTGTGAAAGCAATGAATGACGAAATAATGGTCAAGCGAGTATACAAGTATAAAGTGCAAGGTGAGTGGAAGAGGTAGACCGAGGAAAACGTGGCAGGGTCAAGTGGACCAGGTTTTGAAAGAAGGTACTGTGTGAAGTATGAGGAATGGAAGATTTAGTTTGATGAGATGTTTAAACATTTAAAGATCTGTTCTCTCTGTCTACTTTGCAAGGGACACGGCGGGATCCAAAGGACATTTAGTCTAGTATGCATATAAAACAGGGTTCTAGTCATGTCAATTAGTTTGGTAATAATATTCGTAAATGTGTGTGTGTGTGTGTGTTGTATGCTAAACGTGTGTGTTGTTGAGTGTTGTTGATTATTTCCAATACGTATGATGGTGAACTGTTGGTTAGTCGACAAACGTTTTAACTTTCACCCGAGGATCAAACATCGGGTTCGATTTCTGACTGCACCAGAAAAATAAATAATAAAGGTTCGCAGTCCGATTAAAGAGTTCGTCTGGTAACAAAAGTCGCACATGTTAAACATGTTCGAGTGCTGTCTGTTCATATGCGGTAGTATTTTCAACACGTACGATGGCGAACTGTGAGTTACTTGTCTACACGATCTCAGTAAACTAAGTTTTTGTCAGTAATTTCTTATGAACTAGAAAATACGACGACCTCCGTGGTCTAATTGGCAACACGCTTGTCTCCCAACTCGGAGGTTGCGAGTTCGATTCCCGTTAGAACCCAGATTTTTTTTTAAAAGAACTCTAGTCTGGTTTTCACTTAAGGCCTCTTTAACATCTTTCTGGTTGGTTGGAAGATATTATCTCATGGCAATAAGTACTGTATACAACGAAAGTTTAACACAATATAATTTAAAATATATGTTGATGCGTTTTATCGATTTTTAATTATTATTTGATTCCTTCGTCAAAATTTCTCATTACTTTTTGTGGTATATACTTGTAACTAGGTTGTGAAACCTAGTTACAAGTATATACCACAAAAGTCAACCATTAAGCGTACTGTATCAATGTTAAGAGATACACACATAAAAAAATATTCTAGAAATTGGGATGCTCTAATTTCCTTTTTTCCTAATAATAACTTAATGATATAGCATAAAACATTTGAAAATATGTATAATTATATATGTATATACGATTTAATTTGCATCAAAATATCACTTTTATGAATTTTTCATCAAATTATTTTTTCACGAATTAATTGAACGTACAAACGTAACGAAATATTTTAATACTCTGTAACGAAATATTTTAGAATTGTTCGTTTTTATGTAATATAAACGATAAAAAATGTTTCCATGAGTAACGAAAACATTAAAAAATGTGTAAAGCTTCGTAAAGTGTTAAACTATTTATTTTTTAGCAAACTTTTTTTTACTGATTAAAATAAAATAATTTTAACTAGAAAGACATGTCAATTATTTTTTTTACACTAAAACGGGTACATATTTCATCATCCCAATTCAAATTCGAAATGTTTTTAAATTAAACTTTAATAATCTCTAAGATTTCGCGTTGAAATGTATAAATTGTCAAATAATAATTAATTTCAAACGCAATTATTCCTTGGAAAATCAATTGATTTTTAAAATATTTTTTTAATTTTGAAAAGAATATCTTGAAAATCGGACCCATACATATTTTTGTCGTCTTAAGTTGTTTTACTGTATTTTCAAAAAAAGAATTCCACTTACCCTTAATCTTCTGTGTATATCTCTAAATCCAATCCTTATTATGTTTCTTCCTGGTGGTAATTTCATAGCTTGTTTAATTTGTAAAGCCGACAATCCATCAACACCTTCGTATAAAGCAATCAAAATACCGGTCAAACCATACGGCGAAAATGCTATATTATTATCATTCAAAAAATTATGTTCAAACAATACATGAATACCGAAACAATTGGTTATGTCCACCATATATTGTACGGGCGTATATTGCCTAACCGGGTTCCACTCTCCTGATTCGAAGGGGGTTATGTACGAAGCGAGAACACATTGGAAAATTAGCGCGTAAACTAACGCCGATTTCAATTTCAACGGCCATATCCGAATTTCCATTATGAACGGTGCTATCTCATAAGCGGCTAAACGTAGAATGACAGGACGAGAAGAGCGCCGTAATAGAACCTGCGAAGCGATCTTCTGTTGCCCATCGGCAAGTTTCAAGCTCAAGGCTATGGGCAAGGTGAACGAACTTGTATCGTTTATTAAGATTTTGTATTTTACCGCCATTCTGAATGACGGAAATGGTAGAACAGTTTTATAATTTGTCTATTGGCTAGATTGAATCAGAGAAATTTGAACTTATGTCTTAGAATAACACAATGAGAACTATTTTTTAATAATTGAACGTTTTTATGAAATATAATTTCCTGGCCATTTTTTAAATTATAATAAAGATTGTAAATTAAGAAATTAGTTTTGAAAATGAATTATTTATTTGTATATATTGAAAAAAGAAAGAACTTCTCAAAGGTTAATTATTAATAAAGATAAAATAAATTCTCAAATTATTTTTCAACGATTGTTGATCAAACTTGCCATTATATTGGTAAAGTACAAACTTTTTAGAATTTAAACACTTAATTTATTATATCACCTGCAAATCTAAAGCAAAAAATTATAAAATAAGTATTTGTTTTCAAATCAGTAGATTTGAAAGAGAAATAATTATTGTTCGTTAATTTATTCACATATTAAAATTTATAAATAGTGATACGGTACTAATTTTTAGTTTCAAGAACCTAAAGGATGGATTATCATTAAATGTTTTCATACTTCAATGAATTTGCACCAGTTTCAAATCGATTAACTAAAATTTAAATTAAGCTTACAACTTTGTGATTTGACTTGATAAACCGTTAGATGAAAAATATGATCTTACGGGTATGCTACATTCAACTCACAATCAAGTAATAAGAAATTCGCAGGCTGACCGAGTTTAAGTGGAAATCCTTGAACTACGAGTGTTTAAAATTACTTTTGATAAAATTAGAAAGGAGGTTTAAATTCTATATAATCATGAGAATTATCTACAAAACCTACATTTAATATTTGAATCTACTAAAAATACCATTGAATAAACAAATCACTATAAATCAGAGCCAGTAGTTATTAAAAGCAGGTTAAGACTTTTTAACAGCTTCATAGAACTTCGCTTTATAAAATTTGATTTTTGCTCAAAAATCTACCCATATACCAAAGTTAAAATAAATGTCTAATGAATAAAAGGACTTGTTGTTCGAAAGCCACTTTATAAGTTTTATCCTGTTTAGTTTTTTACTTATTTCTCTTATGAATTCAATAAGCTGCGCTACTTGATTACCTGTTATAATTTTAAATCTAAATGCTTTTAAACTCATATTATTTTAACTAGTATTTTTAAAACTACACACATACCATTACACTTTTTTCCTGTTGAGACATGCAAAGAGGAGAGCTATGATATACATTTTCTTGTCGCGACACTCATGAATAAGCGTAAAATATGTAGACTTTTTTTTATTTGCATCAATATTTATTTGTTAATAAGTTCGTTTATTGCTTTTAGAAATTATTCTACTTATTTTTTTCATTCTTAAAATTCAATGTTGTGATATTTTTATTTTATTAAAAATTTACGGTATGAAAAATAATTCTTATTGCTAGGTTCATACTTTTCTCCAACAGCCGAGAGAGTCAACTTCTTTTTTCAGAATGGCAGCGAGCTCCTTTGGAGGAAAAATCAATCTCTCCACGACAACATAAAAAAATCTTCGTCATTCATACCAAATGACTCGTTCTTCTTTTACGAATAACATCTTCCAGTGAAAAATCACGGACAACGCGTTAACAAAAATAAAAATTAGTCACCTAACACGAAAAAAATTATTTCAAAGCTTCAATAAAAACATCAACTCGTTCCATCTTTAGGCACTCCACCACTCGCGATGTTTTTAATTCTTCATGTTTACCAGCATGTATTTAAACTGTACTACCAAAGAGAATTTACTAAATACTTCTAGGAAGTTCCCGCGCTTTGTCATCTGTCAAACACCAGGTGCAATTTTGCGGTGTATTCGTTCCGAGTGTTCTGTTTCTTTAATTTTTATTATATATTGATAATATTCTTGCAAAAATGGAGGAAGATCTCGGTAAATACATGTCTTCATCAATTGAACTTATTATTATTAGTACTTAATTGGTTTGTTAGTGCCATATAAAACGCGTTTTTAGTTTTGTGTAAATGTATTTGCCTTCATTCTTCAAGTTTAAAAAACATTTAGTTTGAAAGTGGGTCAGATGTAAAATACCAATTATAAATTCGTTTTCAAATAGGGTTCGTTTATTTAATACAATATCACGTTTAAGCTTTCATTTTACCCTGGAAATCTCCATCTTGTTTAATAACAAATGTATCGGTTGTAAATACGACCTAGTATGACATACCACAAACTACTTATCTAATAAATTAAGATTTCTGACTCAACATCACAAACATTTCAAATTAACAACTCCACAGTAGAGATCAATTAGATTTTTTTATAGGTTAACTAAATTATTAACGTTTAAATATTAAATCAACAAATATTTTGAATTGTACTAATGATTATTTCGTTAAGTATGTTGACTTACAATTTTTAAACTGATATTTCGTGAGTAAATATTACCTTAAGAGCACTTTGTTTACAAATTTATAAGAAGCAAATTCTAAGTGCCATTAAAAATAAATTAAGGTCGATATCTAGATTATTACCTGATAATAAATCTAATAGGGTTGTTATAAAAGTTCTAAGGATTTCTTAAATGTCTTCTATTTTTCAAAATTCCGTTATTTTGGTCCATAATTTCCTTGGTTTTCATCTACCACACTTTATTTTTACATTCGCACTGTATATTTTATCAGTTTTTTGTCATTCATTCATTACACATGATGATAAAAAACAATCTTACGTAATCGAGTATGAATGATAGCCATCATGTGGAAAACGATACCTTTGCTACTATAGGTGCAAGCTGTTATACTTCAACAAACACATTCTTTATTAACACTTCCTTCCCTGTGATGTGTAACTAGTACACATTGCTTCTAAAAACTTTAATGTCTCTATAAATATAATAAATACTGGGTTCAGATTTTAGGTATTTCTCCGTAATACATTTACGCATTGAATGAAAAAATAATATTAATAATAATTAGCACTTATCGGCCACATCAGAGATATTTTGTGGAAATCGGGAATAAATTCACCAATACAATCAAACGTGTGCCAGTGTGTGACGTAGGTATATTCATTCTAAAAATCGCTATGGGTGAGGAAGCGACGCTATTCATGTCTCACTCTCACTCCACTTCGGTATATGGGAACGCAAGAAACAGAATTATCAGTCCGATCACTTCTGTAGCTCTCGGGCACCCATTTGAGATGGTCTCTTCGCCCGTTTTGTGAACGTCCGCCGATGTTTTTTTTCATGTTTTCAGCAATCAAATTTCAATTATTATCACTTTTGACTTAAAAATTAATTAATTTAAGCAATGAATATTATTATTTTTCCGATTTTAAATTGCTCATTTTTACATGTGTATTGAATACACAGCACCGGTGCACGCGGATTTTTTTAGCGCAGGAGGGGAAATGTTAATCAAACCCAAAGTTCCAATAGTAAGGAGATAAAAGTTTCAAGAGGATCGATAGGTTTAATATGCTGCAACCTTTCGTTTGGCAGATTTTTGTGTTATTCAATAGTGCTATAAGAATGTATAACTATTCGATAGCTTATGAGTTATGGAAACACATATATTCAGGAATAATTTGGTCTAAGAGTAAAACCAGTCTAGAAGTGAATCCTATATGAAATGTACCTAGGGCTCCAGCTTGTATTATTATATTAACACTTTTGTTTTGTACAGTACAACCTGGCGGGCTTATTGCTATGTGGCTAGTAAGATTTTAAAGACTTGAAATGAAAACCAGACTGATACTAAAAATTGGTTACCAATGCGAATCCAACCCGCAGCTTTTGATTTAATCAGCTTCGCCGTAGACTTAGGCTTGAGTATAAGTCTCGTATGCTTGCTTAGTGTAAATGTTTACTGTTAGATCTCAGCTGCCATTCAATACCATCTCAAAGTGCTTTTAGTTTATTATACCAGTTCATATCATACCGATGAATAAATTCTTAATCATGAAATAAATTACTTATAATAAATCATCATATTACTTTTTTTTTCAGGTGGAAGATCAAAAAGACAGAAAGTGGATAAATATGGTCGTATGTCAGCTCTAGAAAAACTAAAGCAGCTCAAGGGAACGAAAAGAAAAATTGAAGTCGGCACTCTGGAAAACGTATATGATACTGTTGATGAATCTGAATATTCAAATCGTGTTCTTCAAAGACAGGAGGATGATTGGATTGATGATGATGGTAAGTAATGCTCCTTTAAAAATGGCTATTTTAATCTTGAAGTTCGTAACTGATGCCAGATACGTGAGTATTTTAATGTTGTGTTTTTGTTAATTATTTAAAATAAAGGGTCTTTCAAATTGAGCTGTTTTTTTAATTCTTGGATAAAACACAGATGGCGTCGCGAACTTGCCTGGGTCTTGTGACATTTGAGCAGTGTAATTTATGACATTTATAAAAATGATGTATACAATACAGCAACGCGTTCAAATTGTTGAATTATTTTATGTATTGTAATCTCCGGAAACGGTGATGTTAATTGGCCAACAAGATCATGTGATCTGACACTGTTGGACTATTTTCTCTGGGGTTACGTGAATAGCCAGGTCTATAAGAATGACCCCCAATCAATTCTTGAGCTGAAGGACGAAATTATTCGCGTTATTGGTGAGTTAGAACCGCAATTATGCCAAAATATCATAGAAAATTTTGACAAAAGAGTGGACATCTGTGGAGCTGCAAGAGGTGAACATTTGGCGGATATTGTTTTTGTGTTTAAATGTCATACATTATACTTCAATGACCAATAAAAAGTTTTTTTAAATCAAAGTATATTGTGTGTTCAAGAATTAAAAAAACCGCTCAATTTGAAAGACCCTTTACAATAAACTAAATGTTCTAATAAAATTAACACACTAATTTAATAGATAGAACTTAATCATCGATATTTAATATAAGTATAGATATCCCTCACTTTACATGTGTTAACTGGTTCATATGAGGTGCATGGCAGCATGATAACGCACTGGTTTTCATGCGGAAGGTCGCCGGTTCGAACCCCACGCTATGTTACTCTCCTCGAACAACACAGGCCTTTTTTTCACCTAGTAATCGAAGTTATAAGGATAACTATGACTTGTCTCACTTCGGTGTCTCATCGGATCCAGTACAGCGGTGTAGCCAGTGAGTTTGCTGGTGCCCAACGATTTACTTACTTAAAGAGGAGAAGAACAAAAAAAAACCCATGGCCCAGCTTCCCTTTCGAACTGAATAGATGTTGGAATGGCGAGGGGATCCTCTACTATGAGGCCCAGCAATGACGATGATTACTTGGTTCTAAAAGTGAATTGATTGTTATCTGGGTGCGATTGGTTCATTACGGGAAAAATAGTAACCTACTAATGGTTAAAAAAAACAATTAGTTTCGATAAGGAACCTACATAGCTTAATCCTTTCAATTACACTTTTTCATTCAGGTAAATAGAGAGGAAAGAGTGCCTAACTTTCCCATTTCGACACGCATCCTTTGTCTATTCTGCACCCATACAACTCATATTATTTTTCTGATTTTTTACATTTCCTTCTTTCAAAATATTCACTTGATCTAACCATTCTTTCCTTGATCTTTCTCTACCACGCCTTCCACTCATTTGCACTGTATATTTGTTTTATAAGTTTTTCTTCATTCATTCGTTCTATATGCCCAAACCATCGCAGAGTGCATTTCTTCAACACATGAACATTAATCCTCAATCACTTCATTCCGTATTCTATCATATATACCCTATGTATTCTTCTCAGTGCACGCATTCCTATAACCTTTATTCTGCTCCTTTCAGTATTTTTCCACATCCACGTATCACTTCCATACATAAAAATCTTTACTAAAGTATTATTATGTTAGCAGATTTAGTATACCGTTCACTTCGAGTGCATATGTTTTAGTACCCTATTGACTTTGTTTCCCATTGCTACATGCCATTCGATATTTATCGTAACTCTTCCATCATCAGAAAATATTACCCAAACAGCAGAATTCCTCAACTTACTCCAATCTTTCATTGTTCACCCATTTATCATATTTACTTTTCCTTTTACACTTTTCTTTCACAATGACACAAGGTTTTCGCGACATTTATTCTCAGATCTTTCTATTCGCTTCAATAATGTTTTTAGTTACTTAAAGTAATATAAAATTTATATCAAACCTGCAAAATATAATTGTGTTAAATTATTTTGTTTCCTTTTAGACGGATGTGGATATGTGGAAGACGGGCGTGAGATTTTTGATGAAGATGAGTCTGAACATTATGCTTCTAAGAAAGAATCCAAAGATAAAGAAAGCAGAGCAAAGAAGAGGAAGGCCAGAGTCGCAGACCTCGGAGATGGAGCTAGTAGTAGTGGTTCTAAAGGAAACATCAGGAATATGCTTAGTAATATGGGAGGGAAGAAGAAAGAGGTTAACATTTTATAATCTATTTTTTTGCCATTTATTGTAGTTCTCATTAATATTACAATGGCAGTATATGTGGGTTTGGTTAAGGTCCATACTTAATAGACAACAATAAGTCATTAATGCAACGGGTTGATTAATAATTATTTATTTCAGCAAGTGCGCAAGGATGTACAAATACGAGCCTTATCCAACTTGCTAATTCAGGTTGTCAGGCTACACATTCCTTGTAGGCCCATCAGGCAAAATATTTTATTTCACTATTATTAATATTACTATAATAATAGTTGAGCAAGTCCAAAAAATATTAATTGCAAAGAGTATGGATTTTACCCATGGCTCCCACATTTTTTAATGGGTATGCTTGGATGTTACTCCTTAACCCTTAAAGAGATCTACACACTTGTTTATACAAATACAAATTGTTAATGGGAAAAATAGCAAGCCCTTTGTTCATTGACAAACTTTTTAAATGTAACGAACAATTATTTACGACATCGTGAAATATGATTGTTTTCGGTGCTGTATTCATGTACTGAGCTGTTAAAAGCTTCACCACTTACACATGAAATGCCTTTGTTAAATGAATTTTCTGATATTGTAATTTATTTTTAACAAACACTGTTTATTCCACTTTTTTTATGACGGTATAACCCTACCGGTTTCAAGGCTTTCACCTCATCTTCAGGGGAGCGTAAACAAGACTAAATGCTGTTCAGACTGGCACCGATATAGACACTTCAACGGTTGGAGGCGGGAGGGGTGAGAGGAAGGCTAGGTATAATTTCGGCCAAGAGCGGGGAGATTTTGGGGAAATAAGTATTCAGCAGATGCTCTGATCGGTATACTGACTTAGAAATTTCTAGGGCCTCCAATCTGTCCAATCTATTTCCGTTGTCGCTAATATGTAAGAATTTGGCATCATCGATAGAAAAAGTATGATTCTCACGGTGACAATGATTAGCCATTTCAGAATAAATTAGAGGATTTGTTAAAGCAGATTGGTGTTCACGAAATCTCTTTTCAAAAGATCTTCCTGTCTTTCCTATATAGAAATTATCACAGTCAGCACATAAAAGTTTATACACACCGCTGTTGTTAAGTATTCCATTTTTGCCTTTCCCATTAAATAAGAGTTTCCGGAGATTAAAGTTAGTGTAAAAAGCTGGCTTTATGTGACTTGGAATATTTTTGGTTATTTCATTTGATATATTTTTTATAAATAGGACTTTGCTCCATTTATAGGTATGCTTATAGGTGTCGTTAAATATATAATCTTTTATAAGTTTCTTTTTTGTTTTGTTTTTTAAAAGTGAATCAATGAGGCTTCCAGGATAGCCATTATTTGTAGCAATTTTTTTGATGGTTATTAATTCCTTTTTAAAATTGTCGTCGGTTAATGGGACACTGAGCAATCTATGAAGCATACAGTTAAAGGCGGCGAATTTATGATTATTAGGATGGTTAGAAGTTGCTGGTATTATAGAGTCTGAATAAGTATTTTTCCTATATATATCAAAGTCAAATGTGCCTTTTTTCCGAGATAATGTTAGGTCCAAGAAATTTAATTTTCCGTCCTGTTCTGTTTCTAATGTAAATTTTATAAAACTTTCTATAGAATTTAAATATTTAAGAAAATGGTGTAATTGTCTATCGGTACCCATGTAATTGTCTATCGGTACCCATCTTCCACATCTTCGAGGATAAATTGAGGATTCAACTCCTTGCAACAAACTTTTAATGTACACAAGTAACTTAGTCATTTCACAGGGAAGCATGAGTTACATTGTTCCTTTATTATTATGCTATATTTAGATTTTTCATTTTTTTTTCTTTTCTTATTTGTCGTAACCCAAAAGTAAAAAAAAATGTAATTACAAGTTGTCAATGCAGTTTTTCCTTAACGTTTTCGGTTTATGGCACCCTTAGTTCATCAGGATTTTTCCACGGGTGTCCAAAGTCAAAAGATACTTAACATAACATAACAGTGGCACCTTACGTTGGTGCGGTCAGGTTAGCAAGGTTGAATAATAAATTAAATACATTTTTAAAATTCTCAAAAATGTTTTGTAATAAGTACATATTTTGAAAAATCATATTGAATACATAAATCGTAATTAGTGGGACAAGTGAACCTGTGATTCACTACACATTTTCTTAAATCTTGAAATCAACCATGTAAGTCTCATTTCAGTGAAACATTAGAATATTCTGCGGCGCCCCTGTAAGCCAGCCATGGCATCCTGGAACACCATGGTGCCCACTTTGGGAGCGACCGGCGTAAGGAGTAAATTAATTCAGTAAAATAATCACCTTACAATGGATTAATAATTATTGAATATTAATTTCTTTCAGGATGTTAAAATATCCGAAGACAATATTCTACAGGACATCATGACGGAGCTGAAATCAGATACCCCTATGGCATCGAAGGCTGCTTCAAAAAATAACTCCAAAAATGAATTGAGGTCATCAAATTTTTTACAGCATAGTAAAAGGGAGGCTCAGGATTATTTTAAGAATCTGATTAATACTACAAAAGTAAATACACCGGTAAATACTTTTGTTACAAATGGGAAACCTAAAACGAAAATTGAAAAGCCTGCTGTCAAAAATGTGAGTACAAAACAAATTCACATTTATTTAAATTAAATATCTTTATTGACCAGCATTACTGGCATACTATAGTTCAGAAAAATCTAGGATGGGTCGTGTGGCGTTTTAAACGTCATGTCTGAAAGGGATGGGGTAAAACCTTTTTTTTACAAATCGAATAGTTTTTTTACAAATCGAAAAATTGTTTTTCTCTAAACTGATGTTTTAATTCCTAATTTTCATTATACTGACTCTAATGTATTGTATGATTTGTATCTATCTTTAAATAGGCCAAGATCCGCAATGAATTAATACTAATTACGAACATTTCATTTTAGGTATAAAAAAATTGGAAATCCAATTATCGAATACCCCATCC
Source organism: Odontocerum albicorne (assembly GCA_949825065.1). Classification (NCBI taxonomy): domain Eukaryota; kingdom Metazoa; phylum Arthropoda; class Insecta; order Trichoptera; family Odontoceridae; genus Odontocerum; species Odontocerum albicorne. Next base: position 16,317,755 of record OX463860.1, on the reverse strand, counting down.
TTAGCCAATGCAGACTTTTGACAAACGTCACCAAATATTATCTGATTTTAACAATTTGTCAGATTTTTGCTAATTTGTAACAAGATGTATTAATTTGTCATTATTGTTAGTTTTTTGTAATGTATTTACCTAAATAACTTGCTATTTATTAGAATCGAGGCTTATTCAAGTTGATAAAATAATTAAAATTACTGAACGTCGTTACAAGGTTGTATTGGGGCAAATTTGTGAACTGTCACAGGACTCATCCTAGAATTTCCGAAGTGTAAGACAGTGCTTCTAGATAATGTGTTTTGTTGTACGGTGTACAACTAAAGAATGTAACTAACTTTACATATCTGGGCAGCATCTTGGTATGGAACTCCTCTCTTGATGATGAACTGAAGAGTTGCCTCAGGAGTGCATCAACAGCTGTTGCTAAATTAAATAATAGAGTATTCTACAGTTGGGACACCTCTCAGTCTACTAAAATATCTGTCTACAATGCCATTGTCCTTCCCATACTTCTCTATAGATCTGAGACTTGGGTTCCCTATAGAAGGCAGATTTGAAACCTTGAAGTCTACCACCAGCGTTTCCTTCGTCGCATTCTTCAGATCGTGATCATGTCACAAATGTCTCGGTCCTGCAACGTTCTAACTGTCAACTTGTAGAGGATATTGTTGTAGGGGCGAAATTGAGGCACACCAGACATATGATGTACATTGGCGATTATAGGGTCCCAAAGTGCATCTTATACGCTATAAGGACAGAGTGTGAGAGTCGCTGACTTTGTGTGAGGTGCCTGAAGACTGGGAATAGGTGTTCAGGATCATGAAAAGTCATCTGTTCTAAGGTTGATGGCATCTCAACAGTTAGACGTGTGAGAAGCATCGTGCTGCGAACATGCGTCAGCATTACCAGGCGATTTAGTAAGAACCACATGTCTGTGACATCTGTGGGAGGGAGTGCGCATCTGGGATCAGTCTGGTTTCTCACAGAAGATCACATGATCAATATAGAGGAGCAGCTCAAGATTGAGGTTGAAGCGGCAAAGGGATCCTCGACTATGAGGTTCAGCAACGACGACGATGTTTTGTTGTTGTAGTTAGCCCCTATCCATCTTGAAAGACAATGGATATGGAGTGACTAATAAAATTCACATATGATCAATTCTTATTGAAGAGAAACTTGGGGCCGCCGGCATTTTTTCTGTTGACTGTGGATACTAATTCTCGGCCCACAGATATGGCCACACCAGCAACGTGACATTGAGTCAGGGTTCAAGGGTACTCCATGCTTCACCCCCTCTAGCTTGAATTTGAGGTTCTCAGGCCAATTTTCATTTCATTGTATTGTATTACAATTTCTTGTGTACAATATAACTTGGCAGACTTATTGTCATGTGGAAATCTTTTGAAACAAACCGGAAAGATGTTCAAGAGACCTGTAGTGAAAATCAGGCTAGAATAATTTTTTTAAGAAATCTGGGTACCAATGGGAATTAAACCCGCAACCCCCCTCGGATTTGATGGCAGGTGTCTTACCCACTAGGCTACGGAGGTCGTCGTTTATCACGCGTCTTCCTACTTCAACAAAGCAATTGGATGTTCAAGCCAGCAGTCTCTTTTTTAAGGAATGGTACAGATGATGACATGCTCATTAATATGCTTGTCTTGCATGTAATGCAATTATTGCATGTGGAAGGCATTTATCCTCTTCTACTGGTATCTATATGTTGGTCAGGTTTTAGGATGAGTTAATTGTTTCATAATGTGTTACTTGGAAAAAGTTGGCGAGTAGGACTGATGGAGAGAACAGGCGACTGATAGTCAGAATTGAATAGACCAAATTAAATTATCAACCAGTTCAACCACGGTATGGTAGAACTGGTTGATTTCACATGCTATCAACTAGGTGGGACACACTCATTTAATTTATTATTTTGTCCACCAATACCCTTTTCTCAGCTCACAACAAAAACACCACGTGGGCAGCATGGGGAAATACTCAACTATGGCTGTGTGATTGATTATTAAACTGAGTTGTGAATCAATTATTTTACCTGTGAGAAAAATCACCCATTCAACCATCGCAAACCTTTGTTGCTGCTACAAATAATGGCCGAAATAAGGGTTTTACTGTATTTTCAAGAGATTACTGAAATTTTTCATTTCTGCTTAAACTGAATACTCGAGTCGAGTTTAATATCTTTTATTTATGCTTATAGGAAGAAGATAAAGATCTGGTTATATTTGAAGTACCATCTCCCAAAAAACCTAAGAAGAAACATGAGGAACCAATTGCCGATATTCCCATTAAGACAGAAGAATTATCACCAACTCAAAGAATTGAAGAGTTCAATACACAGGACTTTCATTTTGATGACATCGATTTTGATGATAACATTTCTGAAGGAATACCAGTCAAGTCAGAGAGACTTTCAGATGGTAAAACAGCTGCTAATGAGATGGAGGGCTTAAATGCTGACGACTTCTTAGACAACAACCTTGAAATATTTACTAAAAAAGCTGAAACCAAGGTTGAACCAGCCATAACTTCAAAAAATAAAACTGAAAACTTAAATGGCTGGACTGATATGGCTCAAATTGAAACTTCTTCGGCACAGTCTTTCGACAGTAATAATTTGCCGCTGGTTACGAATAAGGATGGTGATAAGGTTTTAAGATTTTACTGGTGGGACGCGTGGGAAGACAGGTTTATGAAGCCAGGAGTTGTGTTTCTGTTCGGAAAGGTTTATATTGAGCCATCGAATCCATCAGCTGGTTGTGTGTCTTGCTGCTTAACTGTGAGGAATGTTGATCGTAGACTTTATTTATTACCAAGAGAATACGTAAGTATACTTTGATATTTGTGGTTTGATAGTTAATTATTTTTATGTTTTGTGACAATTTTAATTAATATCCTTATTCGAGGTCACATCATCTGCATAAGGTTTTAGGAACTAGTCCTTAAAGGAAGAGATGATGATGATTTGTTGATAAATAAAACTCGTTAGATCGCAATGCGGAAAGAGAGTTTTTATTAGTAAACGTAGGTATTTATACTATTTCCGCGTGTGTGCGGGAATGCGAGCAAGATATCCTTCGTCTTGTTTCTGCATTAGTAAAACGATTAATGTCGTATGTAGGTGACAATTTATTTACGGAACTGGCGAGACAACGTGGTGCGTTCTCGCTCCGGCATGGAATGCGGTCCGCTCCGGGCTATGGGTTGAATGGCCGGCGTGTGAACTTTGGACTTGTTTATTTATATTTGTCGAGGAATGCAAAGGTCACTTCATCGGTCATTGACCGTATGTATGAATGCCCACAGTGTTCCGAGTGTGCGACTGAGTGTGCGACGACCGCCACAAGGTCTTGCCATCTGGTCCTAACCTTCACCATAGTCATGTCAAATATGCGAGCCGCATATGACCTGCCAGAACGATTAATGCTGAGCATCATGGTCCTTGTTATACCTTAAACTGTCTTCATCCCTCCCAGTCCTGTGCCATGTTGAATGCAGTACTTAAAGGAAATTCTGTTAACACGTTCAATGCTAACAACACGCCTAGTGCATTCTTCTTCACAACCGTCGTGCTAACAATGCGCCTGACGCGTTTTCGTATGCATACCCAAGTTTCGTTTCAAATGGAGGGGAGGGGGGTACTACTAGACAACACCAAACTAAATCACACGTAATTTTACATCTTTTTTTTTTATTTTCGGCCACACGTGAATTACCTTAATAATTTGATCGCATTGAATGTGTTAATTCCTTTATTTAATCCATCTCATAGGACATTTTCCTCTTGCTCACCTTTCCTCAACTGTCACCGTGATCACCAGATCCTCCATTCTTTTACAGTATTTGAGTATATCGACCTACGTAGACCAGTTGGTAAGAAACTGGTTTTCCTCTTAGAGGGATCGAGTTTGATTCTCAATAGTGTGCTCAAAAAATAATTTGAAAATAAGATCTGTTGAAATAGTCCAGTAATAATACTCGCAAGCATTAGATGTGTGGGAGTTTTGTTGCCTTTCCATGTGCGCTAGTATTTCCAACATGTATGATGACAAATTGTGAGTTACTTCAGTGGTTTTTAACCCGATGACTCAATTAATAGGACCATAGACAATATTGTCTCCCAGCCACACTCATGAACATGTTTACATAATCAATTCAGATATGTTGAGGGGTACCATAGAAAAAAATAATGAATCACAGTTAATTTTGTTATACTTATGAAACTTCATTGTTTAATAAAGGGTTTTATTGAGAATTCATTGTTTATTTTATTTCAGAAATTGGATCCAATAACATTTGAAGAGGATTCTGAAAATCCTGTTTCCATGAACGATGTATATGAAGAGTTTAACAGCAAAGTGGCCAGCAAGCTTGGCATTAAAGAATTCAAGTCTAAAAAGGCTGTGAAGAATTATGCATTCGATCTGCCAAATGTACCATCTCAGTCAGATTACTTAGAAGTTAAATATGCTGTAAGTTTATATCAAATATTGTGGATGTGATAATCTAAGATATGTGAGCATTTGTATTAAGGATATGGATATAAATCAAACAAATTTCCCTTGAATAGTTTGTCAATCAATCAATATTAAATATATCCATTGTATCAATTTACTTATTCCCTAATTGATTGATGCTTACTCACTGTCGTGGAATACTGTCGAGTTCAGAACAGTCAAACACCGAATTCACAATTCTATATAAATTATTTAAACGCAGTGAATGTGTTAACGCGTTCAGTGCATTGGACACGCCTTGCGTGTTTATAAAAACATACGCCCAGTATGCGTGACACCAGGCGTGTTCTGTTATTATATTGTGTCTGGAAAATTTCTCAGTACGAGTTTGAATGGTATTTTCTCCCATTAAAAAGCAATGTTTTATCATCACATGAAATTCGGTTTTTCCATTGTTTTGAAAATAGCAAAAGTAGCATCACTAAAACCACTGTAACTCAATGACACAATGTCATGAAAGTTTGACACGTAACTTCTAAAGGTCTGTACTAACTGAGAATGGTATGGATTTGTTATTAGAGGCGCCATCTGTTGGTTAGTCCCGGGACTTATTGAGCGATGTGTTATATCTTTGTCAACTAAAATTATGATAATATTTTTTAGGCAACTCATCCTCTGCCACCAACCGAGAAGCCATACTTGACATTCTCCCATATCTTTGGTTGCAATACTGGCTCCCTGGAGACGTTTCTCCTGGAGCAGAAGATCAAAGGCCCTTGCTGGCTGGAGATCAAGAACTCAGAAAATGTCTCCAACAAATTATCGTGGTGCAAGATGGAGGTCAATTGTCTCAAACCCGAGGATGTGTCCGTACTGAGAAATGAGAATATCCCACCTCCACCTCTGGTTACTGCGACTGTAAGTTTATTATTTTTGTGAATTTATTTTAACTTAGACAAAATTAGTGACACTTCAGTGTCCTTTACATATCACAATAACAATTAAAAAACTAAAGAATGTATCAACAACTTCCAAAAAAAATTTAGGATATATATTTAAAAAAATGATGCCTGAAAACATCAATGTTCAATAAATACAACATAGAAATCAAAAAAATATTAAGTGCGATTGATTAAATTCAATCAACAGTACAAGATTTGAGTAGAAAAAAAAATATTTCGCAGGAGATTTTTTTTAACTACTTTTTTATTTATTGTGTTTTTTTTAAATCTATTTTTGTGATTTTTTCTCTGTGTTGAAGAGGATTTTTGAAGCTGTACCTGTCTGATTCCGTCTTTTATCATATTGTGTTGGTAATACCTGATGGTGGTGATACCTGATGCTTTTTTTTTATTGTTTTTGTTGTAATTGTGTAAAATTATTTTTGTATATTCTGTCAATCTTAATGTGTTGAGCACTCACCACTTGCTCTTTTAATTTTTATTATTTATGTTATAGGGTACATTGTACCATTTATTTATATAAATAAATAAAATGAAAAAATACGAAATTATAGGGCACAAATACTTATGATTACATTTAAATGTAATACCAAGTCTCCTAATCAAAATCTAAGATAGAGGAAGTTCTGGAGGAGGGCCCTCCTAAACTCAATAATGTCTACATTAAAAATATCCACCAAACCAGACATGGAGTGGCCCAATTGTTGCATTCTCACAATTGATGAATTACAACTGTCATTAGCAAATTGCTATTGATCATTTAATTACAATAATTTTAAGCTATTGAGTTATCTCCCGGTATAGGATATGTCTCTAGCTTATTCAACTAATTTGTTTGTATACAATCTCCAGGAGTACATGTCAACATGAATTATTAAATTGCAGCTATCAATCAATCAATTTATCTAATCAATCATCAATAGTTAAGCTGCACAATTTAAGAAATCAAATATTGTAGACTTTTTCAAACTTTCCCTTTACCCATACATTTCTCCAATCAAATTCCTACAAATGGTTCATTGATTAAATGTCATATGTATTTTAGAATTTTTGTTTAGTGCTAATTTATCTGAAATCTTTGGACCGTTGAATATAAATAAATTTAAATAAAATTTAAAATTTCCAGATTCATACAAGAATGGTGATGGACCCAAAGACAAGATTGAACAAGATTGTGATGATATCCTGTTTGATTAACACGGCATTCGAAATACATAAACCAGCTCCAAATCCACCTTTCCATCAACATTTTTGTGGTAATGCCATTAAAATTACATTAATTAAGGGTTCATTTAAATTTAAAGATAAATAATAAAAGCTTTCTACCCAGTCCAAAACGGAAATGTCGCGATGTGTATATACGAGGGCGGTCCGATAAGTACTTAGCCTCACCGCCCGATTGCACCACTATTGCAAGAGCAATTTTTTATTGCGTAGTACATTCTCGTTGACAGCTACTGTCAAAATTTCAGCCATATCGGACGCCGTATAGGCATCTCAAAAGACCGCGTGGGTCATATCCTGCATGAAGTATTGGGCATGAGAAAGCTGTCGGCGCGATAGGTGCCACGTTTGCTCACTCCGGACAACAAGCACAACCGTGAGACCACTTCAGAGCAGTGTTTGACGATGTTTAAGCGCAATCCGAAGGAGTTTCTGCGTCGTTTCGTGACCGTCGACGAAACATGGATACACTGGTACACATCCGAGACCAAGGAACAGTCGAAACAGTGGACTTCACCCGGCGAACGTGCTCCGAAGAAGGCGAAGACTGTCCTATCGGCCGGAAAGGTGATGGCCACCGTTTTCTGGGATTCAAAAGGTGTGATCTACATCGACTTCCTGGAGAGGGGCAAAACGGTCACAGGGCTCTACTATGCCGAATTATTGGGCCGATTCGACGCCGAATTGCAGAAAAAACGGCCCCATTTGGCGAAGAAAAAAGTGCTCTTCCATCATGACAACGCACCGGCTCACACCTCCGCCGTCGCCACGGCCAAATTGGTAGAATTAGGCTACGAACTGCTGCCCCATCCACCGTATTCTCTGGATTTGGCCCCGTGCGACTTCTTTTTGTTTCCAAATTTGAAAAAGTCACTCGCTGGGCAGAAATTTGAGTCGAATGAGGAGGTTACGCCGCCACGGAGGCCTACTTTGCAGACCTCCAGAAAACGTATTTTTCAGACGGGTTAAAGATTGGAGCATCGCTGGGTCAAGTGTATCGAACTCAAAGGAGATTATGTTGAGAAATAAATCGCCATTTTTCCAAAATTTTTGTTATTCTTTTGTAGGCTAAGTACTTATCGGACCACCCTCGTATATGTATACATTCAGATTTTGGTTATAAATTAAGAAGGTCAGTTTTTTTTTTCAATCGTTATGTGTTTTTACTCTACTGTTTGCTTTTCCATTAAAACAATATAAATTGAAAATGTTGTATTGTGGATAGTAAAAAACATACATAGTTCTTTGCCAAGTTGATGTATCACTTTTGTTTAACTTAATTTACTTGATCCAATCAATTTAAATGTACTTAAGTAATCAATTATAAATTTTCTTAATGTTAATTTGAACATTTTTCATTTCCAGTGTTCACACGATCCACTAACGAAATATGGCCCATAGATTTAAAACAAGCACTGGAACAATACAAAGGCACAAAAGTAACGAAGTGTGATTCAGAACGTGAATTATTAAATTGCTTCCTTGTCCAGTTCTGGAAAATTGATCCTGATTTAGTCGTGGGTCACGATCTTCAAGGATACCAGCAGGATGTATTAATTGGAAATATACTTGATAGAAAAATACCAAATTGGTCGAGATTAGGTAGACTGAAAAGGAATGTGGTACCACTTAGGAAGTTTGCTTCGAAAGATGCATTTTTAGGTCGACTCGTCTGTGATATAAAATTATCTGCGATGGAATTAATGAAATCCAGGAGTTTCGATCTTGATACATTGTGCACAAATGTTTTAAAATTGACTGAAGGCACAAGAACTGAAATTATTCCTGATGAGATCTTTAAATATTACGAAACAAGTAGAGATCTCTTACAGCTTGTTTCGTTAACAATGCAGGATGCTTCCTATATTTTGAAAATGATGTGCGAATTGAATGTGTTACCGTTAGCTTTGCAAATTACGCAAATTGCCGGTAATGTTATGTCGAGGACTCTTATGGGAGGTAGATCAGAGAGAAATGAGTTTTTACTCTTGCATGCTTTTACTGAAAAAGATTATATCGTTCCAGATAAAATTATTGGTAAAAAAGGTATAAAAGAACCAAAAGAGAGTGAAGAACATGAAGATGCGAATCCTTCAGTCAGTAATGTAACTAAGAAACCATCGCAGTCACGTAGAAAACCCGCATACTCTGGAGGTTTGGTCTTGGACCCTAAAAAAGGCTTTTATGATAGTCTCGTTTTGCTTATGGATTTCAATTCGCTTTATCCAAGTATCATTCAAGAATACAATATTTGCTTCACAACAATTAAGCGGAACTCAACAAGCACTAGTGATGAGGAAATAAATGATTTGATACTACCTGACTCGAATGTTGATCCAGGAATTTTGCCTACACAGATTAGGAAGTTGGTCGAAAGTAGAAGAGAGGTTAAAAAGCTTATGAAAACACCAGATCTTGCTCCAGAACAATATATGCAGTATAATATTAGGCAACTTGCCCTTAAGTTAACTGCTAACTCTATGTACGGATGCTTGGGTTTCACTTATTCTAGGTTTTATGCTAAACATCTCGCAGCTCTCGTTACATTAAAAGGCAGAGAAATTTTAATAAACACCAAAGAATTAGTACAAAGATTAAATTATGATGTTATCTACGGAGATACTGACAGTATAATGATAAATACTAACTGTTTAGAGTATGATCAAGTCTTTAAAATAGGCCACGAGATCAAAAAAGAAATTAACAAAAAGTATAGACAAATAGAACTTGATATCGACGGCGTATTCCGTTATTTGCTTTTGTTGAAGAAAAAAAAATACGCAGCGGTTCTGTTGAACAAAAGTAAAAATGGTGAATTTACAATGACACAAGAATTGAAAGGTCTCGATATTGTACGAAGAGATTGGTCTCAATTGGCTGCAGAGGCTGGTAAATTCATTTTAAACCAAATATTATCGGAGCAAACGCCGGACGAAAGAGTAGAAAGTATACAAACACATTTAGCCAAGTTGAGAGACGACTTAAAAGAAAATAAAATGCCTTTATCAATGTTGACGATAACAAAACAGCTTACGAAAAATGCAAATGAATACGCAGACAAGAATGGACAACCACACGTACATGTAGCATTGAGACTCAATGATAAAAGTGGAAGGAAGTTTAAAAAGGGAGATATAGTGCCTTATTTAATTTGTGAAGATGGAACAATTAATCCTGCAATGCAAAGAGCATATCATATAGAAGAATTAAAAAACAATGAAAATTTAAAAGTGGACGTTAACTATTATCTAGCACATCAATTGCATCCCGTCATATCACGTATTTGCGATCCAATAGAAGGAATGGACTCTGCAAGAATAGCGGACTGCTTAGGTCTCGATCCTTCAGGATACAAACAATCTATTAAACGAGATAATCAAGATGACGGAGAAACTTATCAAATTGAAAACGAACAAGAAAAATATAGGCAATGTAATGATTTTGTGTTCGTCTGTGTAAGTGAAAAATGCAAAACAGATAATAAAATCAGAGAATCTTTTAGAAAGGTGGATAAGGACCATGTGTCATTTTTAGATAGATGCCAAAATGAGAAATGCAGCTATCGTCCTGTGGATTATTTGCCAACAATTTTGAATCAATTAACCAAACAGATAAGGGGCTACAATTCTAAGTATTACGAGAACTGGTTGATTTGTGAAGATCCTGCTTGTACCAATAGAACTGCCAGATTACCACAATGTTTCGCTGGAGGATACCCACTTTGTAATCTCTGCGAAAAATGTATTATGTTTAGAGAATATACAGAAAGAGATTTGTATTATCAAATAAGTTTCTTCCATTACTTGTTTGATATCACGAAACAAAATACACAAAGTAAGTAACTTAACATTTTTCCATTTTATTAAAGAACACTTCTTATTTGTTATACACTTTCCAGAGTAATCCTGATCATAGGATTTGATCTTGCGAATTGACCGCTTTGCAGAAAGCATGATAAGTCTCCTACTATACTCTTAGAATGAACGGTTGGTTGTATTCCTTACCAGGTCTGTTCATTGCGTTGGTGATCTGCCTCGATCAGGACCCTTCTATTTTCCATTATATCACCACTTTTATCCATTACATAGTTTGCACCTGTATTGAAGAAAAAAGCTGTTCAATTTGTAGTTCTTCCAAAATTGATGAATTTGTCCTGCGTGCTGCCTATGGTATATACAATATATGTCATCGTCAGTAACACATCTCCGTCTTAAAATTGCAGTTCTTGTTGTGCCACCCTATATAAGAAGTATACGCCAATATTAACAGTTAACATGCTAAACGAAAACATGCACTGAGAACATCTGATTGTGGACAGTTTTTGTGATTCCACAGTAAATTTGTAATTAACATTCTTCTCTTAAACTGTAGGGTTATCAGTTAATATTGGGTTGATGCAAAAATTATGACCGTTTTTTATGATCCTAGGTAAAAAAAAAATTTCTTCAGAAATGATGAATAGTATCTTCTTTTAAATGATTCCATTGTATAAAGGATGCTTTCCCTCTACTTTCTATTCAGTTTTGGTCTAGCAAGAGTACAGTGAAGAGCCCTTGTATTTTTTCAAAATGTCGGTCGATAAAGTGCATTTACGTCATTGTTTACTTTATGAATTCCGTAAAGACAATACCGCGAGTGTGGCAACCAAAAACATTTGCGAAGTGTATGGAGCAGATGTCATCAAAGTTTGACAGGTACGAAGATGGTTTACAAAATTCCGTTCTGAGGTTTTTTCACTAATTGATAAACCACGTACCGGGCGGCCATTGAAGTCTGAAGACGACAAGTTAAAAGTCATAATTGACACCAATCCACGTCTAACCACCAGGAAGATCGCGTCGATGATGAGAGTCAACCAATGAACCGTATTAAGACATTTGAAGCGTATGGGGATGGTTTCGCGGTACGACGTTTGGATACCTCATCAATTGTCGGCTGCCAATTTATTGGATCGTGTTTCAACGTTCGTTGTTTTGAGTGCAAGACAAAAACATGAACCTTTTTTGCATCGTTTGGTAACGGGAGATGAGAAATGGGTCGTGTACAACAACGTGACAAGAAAAAGACATTGGGCTATACCTGGACAAGCCCCATTAACAACTTCGAAGGCCGAAATCCATCAAAAAAAGTTATGCTTTGTGTTTGGTGAGATTGTAAGGGTATTGTGTATTTTGAACTCTTGAAACGCAATCAGACAATTAGAGCAGAACGATATTGTCAGCAATTATCCAAATTGAACATCCCCCTTCAAAAGGATAGACCAGGATTGGTAAACAGAAAAGGGGTAGTGTTTCATCACGACAACGCGCGACCACATGTGGCTATGATGACCCAACACAAGCTAAATGAGTTAAATTGGGATGTTATCAAGCATCCACCGTATTCTCCAGATCTTGCTCCTTCCGATTTTCATTTATTCCGATCACTGCAAAAATTTTTATATGATAAAAAATTTGATACAATAGAGCAGGTAAAAACATCCCTTACTACATTTTTCACATCAAAATCCACGGAATTTTGCACTAATGGTATTAATAAGTTAATAGAAAGATGGGAGAAGGTTATAAGAACGGATATAAATTATATAATTGATTAAATAAATAATACAAATCTAAAAAAAAAATGTTTAATTGTATATGTAAAAAACGGTCATAACTTTTGCATCAACCCAATATAAAGGTGATGAAAATATTTTAGAATCGAATATACAAAATCTTGATGAATCCAATATTTGTTAGTCGTCTACTTTCCTGAGCTCCAGATCATCTGTTTTTTTCCCTCAAGAATTTGTTTATTTTTCGACCAATTTTCTTTTCATTTTACAGAAATAAAGATATCTCCGCAGATCACGGCAGCATTCCATTGTTTGAAAGAAGCCGTAGAAGATGCTCTGTCACAATCAAGTTACTCTGTCATCAACTTGAATCAGCTCTTCAGTTTCTTTGATTTGAGATCTAAACCTTCGACATCAGTGAAGAAAGAACAACTTAGTATTGAAGCAGCTTTTCCAGACATAGAAATGGATGAATACAATCCGTATATGGAAGAAGCTTCTTATTAATCATAATTTTGTATTCATGTTCAAAAATATTTCTTTTCATTAGTGATGATTAATTATTGTAGAAACTGTAATATATTATTGAATTAAATGTAAAATAGAGGATTTATGTAACATTCAAGTAAAATAAAATACATACTAAAACAATAAATTGTATTTCTTTGACACATTCATCGTAATACAGTAAATGTTAATTCGAAATTCAAGGGAACAAATTTTACAAAAAAATGTGAATTATGAATTACATAGTTACTAAAAAAACTATTTGAATTTGCGCGGCACTTTCCAACGGCTGGCAATATTGTGGCTATTTTTTTCTTACTATAAAAATATAAGTCAAAATTTTGTCGATATTTTCCTCAGACATAATAACATGATGGTTTTTCAAATTATCATTAGATTTTATTACGAAAAGTAGATGAAAAACCTCTTAATTTCTAGTCAGTAAAATAGCGTGTTTCATTCCTGATTTTTCTTTTCCTTTCCTCTCCACCATCCCTTCCTTTCCTTTTGATTGATGATATCTCACTTTACGAGTATATGAAAAAGAATGTTTGGGTGACTTTCCGTTTTTGTGGGGTTCGTGGGCATGTGCTCACGTATATGTTTATGGATTTCGTGGGGATGGATAGTCATTTGAATTATTTATGCGACCACGTAACTTGTTCATTTACTTTTGTCTGGTTGGCTGGAAGAGATTGCCGCCTGGCAATAAGCCCGCCAGATTGTATTTGCATTAAAAGTGTTAAATAAATAGATTTCAGGACCCAGAAAAAGGCAGGAAATTCGAGTTATGAATTATCATTCTAATTAATGGAATTTTACTGTAGTAGCAAAGTGCCCTATGGTCAAAATATTTTTTTAGCTATTAGTGCCTGTATTGGTGTATTATTTTATGTATAGATAAAAATTTTAAATACTTATTTACTAAAAAAAAACAACCATTCACAGTCATGTGATCTGCCATGTGCAGTGAATGTTTAAGTCTCAGTAAAAATATTAAAATAGTAAAGATGATGTTTAAAATCATTTACGGTTGTATCCTGTTGAAAAGGTAAATTCTGTTAAAAAGAGAAAATGTCACGTCTTCAGGGTACTAATTGGCATATGACACCAAGGCGACTTTTCCAAATAAGTGAACATACACATATATTATAATACAGGGTGTAACAACCGACGACGATCAACAGAAGCAGGGTGATGGGGGACCTCAATACCTATCGATTAAACCCCTATGTATGTTCAGCGATATTTAGTGGTTCTCAAGTAATTTGGATTTTTGTGAAATTTGAATAAAAACCCGATTTTAAACTAAACTTCGTAAGTGTGACTAAACTATTAGCTCTGTGATCGTGATTTTTTTTCTGGAAGTAGTTTAATAATAGGGCTTACGTACAACAATATCAATTTTCGTCTCAACCCTCTAAATTTGGAAAGTTAAAAAGAATCATCTTATAAATGTTTGCAAGTCTAATTTTTCCACTAACTTTCATGAGCTCTAGATAAAAAAAATCTCACTCTTTTTTTTCTACAATTTATCTTAAAAACTTATACATAGGTGTAGGCTATGCATAGCTAACAATGGTGCTCATTTTGAACATTTGATATAAAAAAAAAAAAATTAAAAATCACGATCGTGTTTTGATTAGCTATCTTTGTCAACGTCAACCAGTCCCTGCTACCTGATAAGTAGCGCAGTTACATTAGAACACCTATTTTCACCCTTTAAAGTAGTGTGACTTAAAGAAAAAATATTGATTTTTGGGAATTGTACCATTTGAGTAAAATTTTCAACATGATGCTCTAGTACTAGCCGAATGAATTTTAAAGAGTTAATTCTTCTTGAACGTGAGTAGTTTTTAAGATAAATTGTAGTAAAAAAAGAGGTGTGATTTTTTTTATCTAGAGCTCATAAAAGTTTGTGGAAAAATTAGACTTGCAAACATTTTTAAGATAATTTTTTTTATCTTTCCAAATTTAGAGGGTTGAGACGAAAATTGATATTGTTGTACGTAAGGCCCATTATTAAACAGCTTCCAGAAAAAAAATCACGATCGCAGAGCTAATAGTTTAGTTACACTTACGAAGTTTAGTCTTAAATCGGGTTTTTATTCATATTTCACAAAAAATCCAAATTACTTGAGAACGACAGAATATCGCTGAACATACATAGGGGTTTAATCGATAGGTATTGAGGTCCCCCATCACCTTTTTTCCGTTGGTCGTCGTCGGCTGTTACACCCTGTATATATCTAGATGGCGTTTAAAAAGTAAATTTTGATAAAAATGGACATCTAAAGTTCATCCATCTCACACTAATTATAGAATTAGAACACAGGTGTTACATCTGCTGCACATCCTCCATCGCTATGGATGAGTGACCCAAGATACTTATAAATATGTAATTATGGTGCCTAATAAATATATTTTTTGTATTTGTTTATTTTATTTTACCAGTATTTCTCTTAAAAATATAAATAACGAAACATGCAAGTACAGTAGTCCCCCGTTGTCGTTTCCCACAATCCGAAAATATTAAATAGAAAAATCAGAGGGTCAATAGTAGCTTGATGTCATGGCTCAATTTCTACGTTATTGACCTTCATCTATCACAAGAAGAAGAAGGGGAAGAACAGTAAAATAAGATGTTTTGAGAGACCACATTCACATGCCTTTTTAATTATAATCTCTTATGGTGCCATAATATAATAGGATTCGGTACTTTATTACAAGCACAATATGGTTTGCTTCACATTTGATTACGTGCTGACCTGTCAGATTGCTACTTGAGTAAAATTACTTCAGTTTGGTCTAGTTCCACATCAATCAGAATTTAGTTAATGATTGTTAATCAAATATTTATTTAGATTCTTAATTATAAAAATAGATTTAGACAGGTAACCTGATTATTTGACTTGATATATTCTCAAAATGATCATACAATCCTTCAAAAGAGAATGCTAGGCAATTTTGGAAGAAAGTGAATGAACGCTCAGACACAGGTGGTGCAATAAACATAACATATGTGACAAAAACAAGAATTTATTAATGGTTAATAAAAACGTAAATGAAAAATAAAAATCTTTTTTCGAAGACCTGTATGAATGTCTGAGAATTAACAAAAAACTGCATGGATGATTATATACATTATACATCTGACGGGCTTATTGCTGTGGAGAAAATGTTCAAATAGATGTCTCTGATGAAGATTAATTCAATACCAATCATTAATTTTAATACAAAGATCAAATTAATAAAAAAAATGTTCAATTGAAATAAAAGTTAAGTGATGCGCTAATATATTTGAGGTCACATCAAAAAACCTTAGACTTCAAATAAGATTAAGATTTGTTCTTTAATTTTATGAATATATTTAAAAGACTTATAAATAATATCACTTGAAATCCAATCATTTAGGAAGACAAAACAAAACAAAAAAATGTACATATATTGTCTGTTTCGAATAACCGCTATATTCCAATTGTTACATGAGACTACTCAAGATATTTTTTAAATTGTCTATACATATTATGTAGAAATCCTATATTATATTATAAACATCACTTGACACCGGTGTATACTCCTTCATATTATATAGGAGTTCAGGGCTATTATTCAAGAAGAAGAGAAGAAACCCAATATTGTTCATGGCTGAAGAGGAATATACATTGTCTTTGGATTATTTCGCGCCAAATATTGACAGTTAAACCAAGTTAAAGCGTCTCGTGTTGAAACGATTCGTTATTTTCACGAAAAATAACATTCTCAGTTCGTTGTACAAATTAAAACTTCTATTAACTAATAAAAAACAATGGCAGGACGTGATTATGCCGCCGATAAAGGTATATAACTGTGATTGTGTACATTTGGTCAACTATCCCATAACATAACGTATTTTTAACTTCATTGCTTTGTTTTCAGAAACATTGAAATCATTTTTTGCCGAATTTTGTGCCGCTGATGATGAAGGCCATAAGGTTTTCAAGTATGCGACACAAATAACCAAATTGGCTCATCGAGAACAGGTAAATAAGTTCATTTTCTTTTCGTTTTTATTTACGACTCAAAATATGTGTTTTTTCTCCTTTTGAGTTTCAATTTCAAATTCTACAGTTGTAGCAAAAGGCCAAGTTTGTAATCAATTGAAACGGCAAAACTTATGAATGTTTTGTTCTGATCATAACATATTTTCAACTTGTTCAGCTTTAGCGACAGTTTATTTTGTTAAGTTCACACAATGCAGATCAAATCCCAATATAACGAAATTCAGGGAACCATAAAAAAAATTCGTTGTACTGAAATTTAGTTTTTTTGTATATGGGAGAAAAATACAAAGTATTATTTATATAAACTTTTATTTCAGAATAAAAAGTTGTACAAATACACTTACAGTACCCGGCGGTAAGTAATACACACCGGGCTTAAGAAAGAGGTTTTATGACCAATTTTTCCTATTTTGGAATCGACAAAATAAATCAAAATATATTCTTTCCAATCCTCACAATTTAAGCTTAGTTGCTTGATGAAATATCCCTCACAATAAGGGTTTCTTTACAAACTTTTTTGCTTTGTGAAATTATCCATTATCAAAACATTTTACTATGCTTCAATTTTGTATATAAAAATAGTTTGTAACGGAGCCATGATTCATGATGTTCGATCAAGAGTTGGACCTAAGATAATTTTTTATAGCTAGTGTCACTCACTGAATTAATTTTTTAACCCTTTCCGGTCCTATGTCGAATGTCATTCGACATCGACTTTATTCCAGTGAGTCCTATGTCGAATGTCATTTGACATTTTTTTCTTGTGAACATAAATATAGTTTTATTAAAAACAACCTTGTGAACATAAATATAGTTTTATTAAAAACAACCTTGTGAACATAAATATAGTTTTATTAAAAACAACCTGGATGTATTGTTTTACCCTGTAATTCTGTAAATCTTTTGTGGACCTGATGGAACATTTTTATTTTTTTTTGTGGACCGGAAGGGTTAATAAAAAACTTTTGTTGGCTTCTGATTTCAAGTGAAGCTATAAGGCATGATCTAAAAATGACGATACAACCATAATTTTGTAAGCATAGAATTGAAGGTCTGCGTGTAAAATTCTCCTCACACTTCGACCGTGACATTACCATAGTGGCAACATGCTTACCATGCATTGTAGATAAATGGCCTGTATCGTTTAGATGTTTTGTGGTGTTTGAATGCTGCGAGGTTTATTTTTTTAATGCGAACCTGTGACTGAAATTTGCAACCCATAACAATATGGTCTTTCTGTGAGGAATTATAGTGTTTCAATCTAATCTTATCATGTTTCAATTCTAAATTCATACGAAATAATCGTTGTGTTGCGATGACATTTTTAAAATGTATGATATGGGAAAACGTAATAATTTGGATAACACTATTCATATGGTTATTTCAGGTGGCTTTTACTGTCAACTTAGATGACTTACACGAGTACAATGATAGTTTGGCCGAAGCTGTGATAGAGAATACAAGGCGCTACACCAACCTGGTGTCTGATGTTGTTTACGAGATGCTTCCCCAGTACAAAGAGAGAGAAGTAAGAGTTGTTTTTAGAGTGAATATAAGAGCAGTACAATTTTCTTACAGCAACACTTTATAATTCTACACTTGAAAACTGTAAAAATTTTTAAAGGCCCCAGGTCACGTACGTGAGCATCTGCTAGATGCATTTATATCATCGGAGGTTCTGTCCTTGAACCTATTTGTTATTAATTAATACTTAAAGCACATGATCTAGCATGTTCATTGCTTTGCAGCAAGTTTTTTTTACAAGCCATGTTTAGTTATAAAGTATATTGTAAATAAAACCAAAAAAAAGACGGGAATAAACAAAATTACTAATCTTAAGATAATTCCAGGTATCTTTTATTATACACAATTTAGATAAAATTAAGAAAAAAATTATGTATATAAGACGATTTGAATTTACCCAATTGAAACAAATAAGCTATATATGTACTCATAGGTTTTTTAATTAAAAATATAAAAAATATTTGATTTCTTACCAGTTTTAGGTTAATTTTTTTTTGGTATCACTCTTACCCAGATTAAAATCAATTCACTTTTTGAGTTTTTCTAGTTACTCAATTTTTCTAGAATCATTTAATTGTCTAAAGCGAGTAGTAACTGCATTAACTTTTGCATAGAAATCAAGGAAAAATTAGTTTGGGAATCTCGGAAATATATAACTTATAATAAAATATATGTATAATATATGCACATTGATGGTCATCATTTAAACTGAAATCAATCGCTTGCTTACTACACATTTAATTCTCATCTTAATGTAAATATTCATTTGGTTGTAAATTTTATATTTTAGTTGTAAAATAGTTTCACTCCATAGTATCTTACTAGATAACAGTAGTCCTGAGCTGAGTTGCTTTAGTATACTCAAAATATAACGGACATGACAACCGAGTGCGCCGATGTTACCCGTGTAAATAGAACTAATGAGATCCTATGAAGTGGATACTTGACACTGGCGTATACTCCTTCATATATGGGAGTTCACGGCCATTATTCAAGAAAAAGAAAGAATTAAGGAATTTGAAGAGCCAATTTTTTTAAATATGATGGCGGATGTCTACTTTAGATCACTGTTCTCAGTCTGTAGTTGTGAATAAGAAGTATCAATCGAGTTATTCATTTGGTTGTTGAAAACCTTGTCTATTGTTGTAGATAATAATGTTTTTAAATTTTTTTATTTATTACTTCATTACATAAAAGTACGGTAACTTTGTCGACAACTTTTCCAACTTGCCAGACAGCAGCTACAATGGTTTTGTTAATTGCTTGTTAAGAGGATACAAAGTTTTTAAGTTAAACACTAACAGAAAAAGTCAGAACAAACTAATATCTAATAAAAAAGTTATTTTCTTTGTCTTGTGAACAGAAGTTATTATGTATTTTAGGTGGTTGCCAAAGATGCATTGGATGTCTACATTGAACATCGCCTGATGATGGAATCTCAGAACAGGCTGCCTTCAGAGCATCGGGATCCTCGAAACAAGTATCCTTCTGAGCTCATCAGGAGATAGTAAGTTAAACTGATTCTTTAAAAAAATACTAGTCAAGTATTTTATTTTTATGGCAAAAGAGATTTAACACATTAATTGCTGACCTAATAGAAACAAAGTACCCTCATGGCCAAAATTTGCCTGTATTGATGTTATTTTATGTATATATATAATAAAAATACAACTACAGGTAAAATCGCATTATAACGAATACCGAGGTAACGAAATTTTCAGAATAATTAATATTTTTGTGTTGAATTTAATGAATGCACAGTTGAATGTATCCCATGTTAACGGAATAAAAAAGATACAGTATTTTCCCCTTTAGTTTTGAATCATACTAGATATTATGGTAACATGCAATATCAAAGTGATAGTTATAATTTTATCCTTTTCAATTTCAGCGAGGTTGGCTTCAAGGAAACGAGTTCATCTAAATCTCTTCCGATTCGAGATGTTAAAGCTGAGCACATTGGAAAGCTTGTTACTGTCAGAGGTAATTGAACCTTCAATCCATTTTTTTTTACTTTTGTTGAATATTTTATTTATTTTACACATGACAAAAAATATACATAATTTGCAAATAAACAACAGGTAATTTAATTTGGACACAATTTTAATGGATCTGGGTTTGTTGCCTTTCATTTGTCGTGTCCCCAGTAAACTAGACTTTGGCCTGTATCTCACTGAGGATACACATTAATTATAAATAAAGAAAGGAATTAGGATTTATGCTGTCAGCGGTGGTTTTACCAGCAAGAAGGCCATATGGAATTTGTAGTCTTAGTCCCAAGACAAAATGTCGGCCATTTGATGCCTGCATTCTGCCTATATTGTTATACCGCTCTGAACCTTCGCACTTTACCAAGACGCAAGTGAAAATACTACTCTTTTTGGGAACAGATGTCTTAGAAGGATCTTCTTCTTCATCAATGTATACTCAATGCTGAGTGTCATTGGTAAAGAGATGTGAGAATTAGCAGCTTTGCTTCAGACTGGACACTGGTCCTTATCATCTCTAGAGTGAACAGGCAACTACACGAGGTGCCTCTGTTTTTACAGAATATGGCGGATTTAGACTGGAAAGTCGATAAATATCCCTGGTGGTGGGCAACAGTAACAACCAGTATTGAACATGTGCATATGCATTCATAAACATATACAATTTCTTTTTCCTCTCAGGTATTGTGACCCGTTGCACCGAAGTAAAGCCCATGATGTGCGTAGCTACCTACACCTGTGACCAATGTGGAGCAGAGACATATCAACCTGTACACTCCATGAGCTTCCTTCCATTGGGGACTTGCGTAACAGATGACTGTCGGGTCAACAAGTCTGGTGGAAGACTGTATCTGCAAACACGTGGCTCCAGATTCATTAAGTTCCAGGAAATAAAAATTCAAGAACATGTAAGTTTGAAATTTTTAATGCGTATTGTGCTTTGCTTTCAGCAAAATGAACATTTGAGTTTTTAGTTTATACTCGTAAGACACATTAATGTCCTCTGTAGTTTGGTTGATAAGATCCTTCTTTTTCATGCTTCTTCGAAAAAGGCGACCAATATTCCACAGATTAACAGTGTTCCAGTCTGGTCCAATTAAGGCCATTTAACATTCATCTGATAGGCTGGAAGAATTTACCACATAAAACCATAAGCACAGGAATGAAATTTTGAAAGAAGGAAAAGTGAGGAGTATGAGAAGATGTATAGATGTTTAATAGGCAAAGAAGTTTATAGCCATGATAGGAAACTTTGGTGCTGTCTTGTCTGCCTACCCAAACAGGGAAATAGTGTTATGGTATATATGTATGCTAATTATCATTATTCTCACTGTGGATTTGTTAGTGGTAGATCATAAAAGAAAGTGTAGAGTAAATTGTTACAAAATTTTTATATGGAACATTTCCCACCTGTTTCCAGTCTGACCAAGTCCCCGTGGGCCACATTCCCCGCTCTCTGACGGTGTACTGCCGAGGGGAGACTACACGGAGAGCTCAGCCTGGAGACCATGTCAGCATCACCGGAGTATTCCTACCGCTGCTCAAGCAGGGCTTCCGACAGGTGATCAGCGGGCTGCTCAGCGAAACATACCTTGAAGCTCATGTAAGTACAGACTATAATTTATAATATTATTCTCACAAAAAGCCATTTAGGATTTAATAATTTGTGATTCTTTCTGTCAAGGGGATTCTCACTATTTTTTGTTATTAAAACTCAAAACTCATATCTCACTTATTTTTGGATTGTCCGAAAGGTAATTTCATATTTTTAGGTCAAATCCAAACGGAAAATTCCAACAAATGCTCGTGGACGGTAATTTTCAATATTTTCAGTATCTCAGTAATCTTTTGTCTCGGAATTCTAATTATTTTTGCTCAAAGCCTTGGTTTGGTCATCATCAGTGCTAATCGTTTTTTAAACCACATTTCACACACAATCACTTACTGCGTCATCACCGTTCATTACAAATCTTTTTTGGTTTGTCATATATTGTTTTTGCTGTAGTAAAAATATATGCATAAACAAAATAGCTTACTTATTTTGTTCCATCTTCAAAATGACGCTAAAAAACGATCAAGCAATTTGGGTAAACAATGGCCAAAAATATGCGCTAAACTATTACCTTGTATAATAATATACATTTAGCATGTTTGAAATTGAAGTTAGCAATAGAAATTTTGTCCTAAGATCTATCTGAGAAATATAAAACTACATTCCAGACAACGTATTACATTGGGCTCGAGATACCCATGACTATGGTACTAGGAATATAGAAACTCGACTACTTCTTTCGAGTTATCAGTCTCTTTATAGAGGAAGGAACCTTATTTTACGTTGTCATCAAATGCTGTTTTTTTACTCAAACCTCATGTAAATCATATTACGAAAAAATTAAATGATATCAAATAAGCAGTTGATGTACTTATAAACACGATAAATATGTACCAACATTGCTGGATTGAGTTAACATACCTTCCCCCTCAAAGGAACAGAATAATATGTACTGCTTTCAGAATCCCCTCAAAAGGCACCTTTCAAGTGATCACAAATTGAAGATAGCTCTTTCATCCTTCACTCTTTCTCTTTTTTGTGCCTGCTCCATGTCAGTTATTTTATTGTTTTCCAGTTTATTTCTGTTCTGTTAAAATTTCGACTTATTTTCTTTTCTTATACGGAAATTCATGGCCATTATTCAAGAAGAAAATTTTCTTTTCTCTTTATGCTGTCATTTAATCTGGGCTTGTATGTGTATGCCTTAATATTTTTAACAATGTTTATACATATTTATTTTCTTTATATTTATTTATTATTACACATGACAAGAAATATACACAATTTGAGAAAAACAACAGATAATTTGATTTGGACATACAATTTTAATGGATCTGGGTTTGTTGCCTTTCATTTGTCGTATCCCCAGTAAACTAGGCTTTTGCCTGTATCTCACTGAGGATATTTAGCATGAAAAAAATAAATCGATACTTCTTTCCGATTTTTGATTAAACAAAAACAAAACCCATCAACACAGTATGCTCTCATCAACCTGACAGTGACACTCAACTACAACTGGAAACATCTTGCGAAATTCAACTCCTCACACATCATCACTCCAGAAAGACCAAAAATATTCATCCCACACTATACCGCACACAATCATAAGAATAAAAATTAAAATCAAAACAAAAATTAAAATTTGTATCAATATAATTGTACTGTATGGCAGAATATGTAATGAAGCCATTAGGGATAATATGGAATGAAGTTATTGTTAAGTCTTTAGATAATCTCCAATTCTTTGAATGATAAAGATGTTTTTTTATTAAACAAAGTAAATTATTGTACAATCATTTGTCATGGCTATACCTATATACAAATTTATTACTTAATTAATCTTAATTATATGTTATAATTTATGAACTTACTTAATCTTATTTTCCTACATGTCATTTTATTTTATTTATTCAATCTTAGTATATGAGATCTTAGAAATAATTAACACCTAGATAATGATGTTGGTGCACCTTGTGGTCTATATTATTTCAAACACATTTGTTTTTCATGTTTTCATGTAAAGTCCATGTCTTTATTACATCGATAGACTTCTATACTATATAACAAATGAATTCTAGGTTATTACGAGTCTTAACCAAACTGATGATAAAGATGCCACCCACGATCTGACCGAAGAAGAATTAGCCGAGTTGACAGAAGAAGACTTCTACTCTCGTTTGGCACAGAGTTTGGCTCCTGAGATTTATGGTCACCAGGATGTTAAGAAAGCTCTTCTTCTTCTCTTGGTCGGCGGTGTTGACAGGTAACATATTTTTTATCCTGTTTTAACACATTCACTTCCGATCTACCTACAATAATATTACCAAAATGTTTTTTTTTTTTGTTATTAGTGTCTATATTGGTATGTTATATTAAGATAATTAAAAATCTACTATTTACTAAAAATAAAACACCCATTCAAAGTCCCATGATCAGCCATGTGCAATGAATTTTATTGGCTATAGCCGACTTACACACTTCTTTCAGTAAAAAAAAATAAAACTGACAAGAAACATTAAAAAAACTATTACTGGCATAGTCAATGCCGCATTTGTATACACGGTGCCCTTAGGCAGTTTTCAAATTGCGCCCCTTCCCCCTAATATGTTATTTAAAAAAATGTTTACCCTTTCCGTTTCCGATGATAGCCTTGTATGATGATGTATTTTGCACCACACAACAAACCATTACATTTAGCGTCTTGTTTTCTTCTCCGCATATACATTATGATATTATAGAAGTCCATATTTATTGTTTATTTTTATATAATAACCTTGACATTTACCTAGGGGTGCTCCCTTTGGCTTGGCACCCCTAGGTAAATACGTAGGTTTGCCTGGTAGCAAATGCAGCTCTGGGCATGGTAACTTATAGAATCAAAACAAGAGCATATACTACAAAAAGAAAAAATTTGTTACATCAATCAGGAAAAACTTGAAGGAATAGAATAAGATATACATCTATCTGAGAAATAAAAGTGAGATATGAAACACAAAATAGTATATTATTATCAGCATGTAGAAAAGGTGGAAACTTCAAGAATTTGCTTTATTGTGTTGCATGGATATTCCCATGGTTTATGCAACTATCACTTTATCTTCAGACTTCCTAGTTCATTAATGTAAAAACAGGCCAATGGGTGCTTCATAAAATTTCAGAAAGGGAAAAATAGACAGATTTCATCCACTCAGTGGTTTGAGAGGAAAAATCTCTGCAAAATGAACATTGCTTCAATCTGTAGAATTGATTTGGGTATTGTTTATTGCTACTCACCTGCACAGAATACTTGTTTTTGATAGTCTACTTTTTCATTTTTTAGACGTCCAGAGGGAATGAAAATCCGTGGAAATATCAACATCTGCCTGATGGGAGATCCCGGAGTGGCCAAGTCACAGCTTCTCTACTTTATCAATCGCCTGGCACCTCGTTCCCAGTACACAACGGGACGCGGCAGTTCAGGAGTCGGTCTGACTGCAGCTGTGATGAAGGATCCAGTCACTGGAGAAATGATCCTCGAAGGAGGAGCACTGGTACTAGCTGATCAGGGAGTCTGCTGTATTGACGAGTTTGACAAAATGGCTGAAGCCGATAGGACAGCTATTCATGAAGTTATGGAGCAGCAGACTATTAGCATTGCAAAGGTATAGATATGTTTCAATAAACTTACAAACTTTAAACAATATATAATCTTGAATGTTTTTATTTTAGGTTATACATACTGTTTTTACATTCTGTAAACCCTCTTTGGAATGTTCAACAATCAAAGCTGACCCTGATTATTCAACTTGAAAAAATCAATCTTCTTTCAGAATATGGACTGTTAGTCTGATCTGGTGATTGAGGAATACTTTTGATGCCAACACATAACATCTTTTGCAGTTCACTTGACTAGACTTTAGCTCTTCCTCCTGGCTCAGTCAAATGTGCTTAATTTTATCCTTAATTTTACATAATTTTATGACCACCTATAATCTCTTTGAAGACTCTCCGGAATGTGAGCATGTTGATTTCTGGACAGCTAGAACATGGATACAGCCATCGGACTGCCTGCTGGAACATCACCTATCATGGGCCATAAGGTCTCTTAATTGTCTACTCACCCACATGGGTAGATCAAGTGAGAATCTCCTCAGATGAGGCGATTGATGCAGAGGACCCACCACTATGCATATGTGGCGACATTCAATCATTGCTTCACCTAATAGTTTGCCACTGTGCCCCTTTAGGTGCTCGGGAGAAGACTGTACAAGGAAAGCCTTAACGTCATCATAGTTATACGAGGGGGGATCAAATATCAACGAGACTTTTTTGTTTTAATTTCTTTATTTGCAGAAAGGAAAAAATCAAGTACACGTCATTTTTCTACATAATCTCCTGCTTTAGAAATGCATTTTTCCCAGCGGATCAATAGTTTTTTTATCCCGTCGTAAAATCGTAAAAAAAAAGTGGGTTTTGTCTGCAGCCAATTGTGCATAAACCCCTCTATTCCATAATCATCGTTGAATCGTTGGCCTCCCAGAGCTTCTTTCAGTGCCCCAAAGAGATGAAAGTCGCAGGGCGATAGATCAGGGCTATAGGGAGGGTGTTCCAGTCGTGTCCAACTCATTTCCTTCAATTGTTTGCATGTTACAGCTGTAGTATGGAGCCTCGTGTTGTCATGGAGAAGAATCACTTCTTGTAGCGGTTGGTCACGAACAAATTTCGGAAGCCGTCAAACATCGGTCACCTAGAAGATCACAAATGGCGTTAATGTTCTGTTCGGTAATGCTCGTCCGTGAGCAACGATCATGGCTCTTGTTTTCAATCCCTTCACGTCCTTTCATGAACTCCTTATGCCAGGCAAACGCAGGGCTTTGGCAGTGTTTGATCCCCAAATTGTGTCGTCAGTCTCCGCAGAATTTCGGCTGGTTTTACGTTCTCACGAGCGAGAAACTGGATAATTATGCATTGTGCAATCGACGGGTGGGCCTCTTTCTCAGACATTGTGTGCTATACCAATGACGGAATCTGCCGAGGCCAGCCGACCGTTCTCCCCACTCCTGATGTCCCCACCTCGAGGTGGCTGCGCGCTCTAAAACAAAAGTCTCGTTTGTATTTCTGTGGCGTTATGGCAGAAGTTGATATGTTTTTTGTCATTTTGTGTTTATTATCCCAATTTATAGAAAATATTTCTCAGCATGTTGTGGCTAAACTTGGTGTGTGAGTCATTATCGAAACAAAAGATGTATTGTTTGGAAAAACTTAAAAAATGCTTATTCATACTGATTTTAACAGCTTATCAAAGTTAATATTGCTTCTCCTGTAAACTAAGGTAAAACGGACATATCAACTTCTGCCATAAGGCCACAGATTTGATCCACCCTCGTATCTTTCTGAGCTAATAGGATATGATCTAGTGTTGTCAATACAATTGGAATAGAATGTATCGATGAAATTTATCAGATTTATTCATATATTTTAAACATTTTAGGCTGGAATAATGACTTGCCTGAATGCCCGAGTATCAATCCTAGCTGCAGCCAATCCTGCGTATGGCCGTTACAACCCCAAGAGAACCATTGAGCAAAATATCCAACTGCCCGCAGCGCTGCTCTCTCGATTTGATCTCCTTTGGCTTATTCAGGACAAACCAAACAGGTAATTTCTTTGAACAGTTAAAACAGACTCAATTTCTTACATCAACCAATTTAGATTTTTATGATATAATGTGATGTGATTATATTTTCAAAGGGTGAATATGTATTGCAAACAGACATTTTGCAGTAGTTAAAGTTGATCATGTTCTTCAGTAACATACATCCACATAGTCAATTTTTTTTAAATGTTTTCAGAGATAAGGACTTGGAGCTTGCTCGTCACATTACCTATGTGCATACCCACAGCAGGCAGCCTCCGTCACGCGTCAACGCCCTGGATATGGGGCTCATGCGGCGGTACGTGGCACTCTGCAAGAGGAAGAACCCCATCATCCCTGAAGATCTAACCGATTTTATTGTTGGTTAGTAATGTACTAAATGTCTTAACGCATGCATTATTCCGACATTAGCACTTTATGTATTATAATATGCAACAACTACACTATATCAAAAATAGCAAAAATGACAATGTATAATAGTGTGTTGGTTCCCACCTTGACGTATGGAAGTGAAACTTGGACTTGGGAGAAGGATATAAGTAAGATTAATGCTGTGATGATGCATGCAATAAGGAAAATCTGTCTACAATTATTAGGGGGAGGGCTATTAAAGGGGTCATTGCGATATTTATTAAAATTCTAGTAATAATTTTTTTTATCTTACCAATGTAGTTCACTTGTAAATGTCATTCGTATCATTTACAAAAAATTGTCTATGTGAAATTAAAAATGTTAAATCTATGGTTTTCAGCTATGGAGATTTATTGTTTTGACAAATCAAAGAAACCAAATTTGTAGTGTTGTATGTGTTTCTTTACATTTTATATTGCAAGAATTAAAACTATCCAATATTTTACTAGGGGGCTTTGATTTATCCTAAGGGGGCATTGGTCTAAAAAGTGTTACATACATACATACCATCACTTCATTTCCCTGTTGGGTTAGGCAGAGTGTCAGAAATTCCTATCTCGACACACATCCTTCGCCTCTTTTATGATTTCTCTGCCTTTGTATGTTTCCTTATTTCAAGATATCATTCACTTAATCCAACCATACTTTTGTTTTACACTATATTTTTGTTTGTGTTAGTCTTTCTTCATTAATTTATTCTATATGCCCAAACCCAATCATAGTACTTTTCTGGTCCCTGGTCTATATATATACAATAATCTGCAAAGCTCGGTCGGGATTACTTTGTAAGGAAGCGAGACTTCTTGCAGGGGACCAGGTTAGGTGGAAGGAATTTGTAGCTTCTGTATGCTCCAAGTAGAAAGTAATACATTAACCTTTCCCTTCCTGTGCTAAAAAAATCCGCTCCTTCGGGTGCTGTGTATTGAATACACATGTAAAAATGAGCTATTTAAAATCGAAAAAATAAGAATATTCATAGCAAATCGCTTTAATTAATTAAATTTGAAGTCAAAAGTGATAATAATTAAAATTGAATTGCTGAAACATGAAAAAAACCATCGGACGACGATCACAAAACGGGTGAGACGACCACCTCGAACTAAAGCACACTGAGCGAATCAAGCGAGCGAACTGAGATTCTATTTCTTGAGTTCCCATATACGGAAGTAGAGTGAGAGTGAGACGTGAATAGCGTCGTTTCCTCGCCCATAGCGGTTTTTTAGAATGAATATGCCTACGTCACATACTGGCATACGTTTGAATTTATTGGTGAATTTATTCTTGATTTTCACAAAATGTCTCTGATGTGGCCGATAAGTGCTACTTATTATTTATATTATTTATTTCATTCAATGCGTAAATGTATTACGGAGGAATACCTAAAATCTGAACCCAGTATTTATTATATTTATAGAGATATTAAAGTTTTTAGAAGCAACAACTACAGGAAGGGTTAAAAAGTATGTACTTTATATAGGTCACAAAGCTCAACATTTTTTTTTATTGTCTCCCGCTTCTGTTACACATGAACATATCGTTTTTTTTTTTCGTTACTCCTTGCACTAATCTTCATTTTGTTTTCAGCTTCATATGTCGAATTAAGGAAAGAAGCTCGTAATTCCAGAGACATGACATTCACCTCAGCGAGAAATTTGCTAGCCATTTTGCGACTGTCCACAGCTCTTGCTAGACTCAGGTAAATATAAATACACTCATATGATGGTGAGGGGGCTACGAAACATCTGAGATGCTCCTGGTAGAATTTTTTCTCTTTGTCATGGAGTGATATCTGATCAGGAGGGTCATACGAGATTACCCCAGAGCTTCTGACAATATCTGATTTGCCCGTCATAAATTAATTCTGTGAAACGTGCAATAATCTTTTTTCTTGTAATATATACATACCATCATTTCGTTTCTCTGTCCGAGTAGGCAGAAAATAGAGAGTGCCAGACTTCCCTATCGCAACATACATCTTTCATCTCTTCTACATCCATAGACCTTATACAACAACTATGATTGTCTTTTTTGTATTGCTTTTTATCTATTTTATTTTGATCAATTTGCTGGTCTGTTGGAAGAAATAATTATATAGCAATAAGCCTGCCAAATATACCATGTATAACCATATACAAAAGAATAAATAAAATTAATATTGTAAGACATTTTCATTGTATTAAAGACTTTTTTACTTTTAATAATCTACCGATCGATCGTTAAGTCATAATTCATGTTTTATATTGGGTATTCAAACTATTCACGTTAAATTTACTCATGTGCTTTGTTTTGTATTGTACTTTCACTGCATACAGTACAACCTGACGGACTTTTTGCCATATGTTAATCCCTTCCAACCAATCAGAAAAATGTTAAAAAGACCTTAAGGGAAAATAAGACCAGATTTTTTTACTTCTGGGTTCCAACATGAATCGAGCCCACAACCTCTGCATTGGAAGAAATGTCTTACCAACTAGGCCACTAAGGTCGATAGGGGGGAGGGTAAATTTCAATAGGGAAATATTTGACTTCTTCCATATCATCAGCCCATCTCCATCCAAAGTTGAACATAGGCCTCCCCTCTCCTCCTCCATTCCTCTCTTTCCTGGGCACATCGTTTCCAGTTGCTCCCGGCCACTCTTCTAATGCAGTCTGACCACCATGTCTGAGGACGGCCCACACTTCTTCCCTGTCTTGGGCGCCACCCAGCACTCTCTGGGTCCATCTATCATCTGTGCATCTGGCAATGTGTCCTGCCCAGTTTCATTTCTGAATGGTGACTCTTTTGGTGACATCAGCTACTTTGGTCTGCTGCCTTATCCATTCATTGGTTCTCCTATCCCTCAGAGAGATATTTAACATTCTTCTCTCCATGGCCCTCTGCGTCACCATGAGCTTGTGCATAATCTGTTTATTCAGCACCGATGTTTTCAGCCCATATGTTAGCACAGGAAGGACACAGGAGTCAAATACAGGTTTTTTAAGATGTCTGACATATTTTGGAGATTTTAGAATAAAGGAGAGCTTTTCAAATTCAGCCCAGGCTTGGCCTCGTCTTCAGTATCTTGATTCTCCTTACGCAGCCTTGTTGTATGTCCCAGATATACATAAGAAGAAACCTTCTCTATTGTCTTTCCCTTGACTGTGACAGGTGTTGTCTGACCTGTGTTGCTCACGATCTTTGTTTTGCTGTAATTTATTTTCAGGCCCACTTGTGATGAAGCCCTACTAATGTTATTGAGCATTTCAGCAATGTCATTTTCGTCATTAGCAAGGAGTATAATATCATCTGCAATCCGCAAGTCACTCAAATACTCCCCATTTATATTAACGCCCCTGTTGGTCTAGTCCAATTTCCTATATACATCCTCCAATACTAGGGTAAAAAGTTTTGGTGAAATTGTGTCGCCTTGCCTAACGCCTCTATGTATTTTGACTTTTTCAGATATTTTTTGAAGCTGTATAGTGGAAGTAGCATTACCATAAATGTGTTTAAGAAGCTGCGAGTATCGAGTCAACTCGACAATTTTCAAGGCCTTCGAATACAGCCCAATGTTCTATTGTATCAAACGCTTTTTCGAAATTTATAAATGTGAGTGTTAATGGGATATTGTATTCGCTATGCTTTTGAATAACATTCTTTAGCGTTTGGAGATGGTCGTTAGTACTATATCCTTTTCTAAATCCTGCTTGTTCTCTAAGGAATCGGAATCTAATTTACTAGTCTATTTGTAAGGATTTTAGTGAAAAGTTTATAGATTTGTAATAGTAAGCTAATCGGTCTCTAATTCTCCAGCCTCTTGTGGTCACCTTTTTTATGTAGGAGAACAATAGTGGCATTATTCCAGCTCTCCGGTATTTTTCCTTCCTCCAGACACTTATTAAAAAGACATACAACACGTCTCTGCAAAGGTTCTCCTCCCAGTTTTATTGCTTCGATGGATATACCATCATTGCCTGGAGCTTTTCTGTTTTTCATTTTATTTAGGGCATGTTGCACCTTTTCTAGTGTGATTTTAGGGACATCTACTGAGCCCACATTCATAATTCTGGGACAAAGAGCTGCTTGGCTTTCTCCGGAGATTTGCGAGGAATATAGTCTCTGATAAAATAGTTCTCAAAACTTCCGCCATGTTGTTTGTCTCCGAGCCATTTTCTCTGTACAGTGCAGTGATTTGCTTCCTTCCTTCACTCAGTCTTGAATGGAGTATTTTTGTCCCTCCGTATTCCGCGATAATATTTCTTACAAGAGAGTCATTGTACCTCGCTATGTCCCGTCTGATGTTCTTTCGGACAATTTTGTTTAACTGTCTGTACTCCACTGTGTTCCCTCTTCCATTTCTCCTCATTTCATTTCTTCTGTTCATCATATTTCTAGTATCTGAGCTTATTTTGCCATCTTTTAGCACAGTCGGTGGTTTAATTGCGTTTCCATATATAATTGAAAAATATAATTTTTGAAAAAAATCCATATAGAACTACGATTGTCTCCTGTTATCCGCGGGATCTGTATCTGCGGTCTCGCTTGTCCGGGGTCGGGAAAAAATATTAAATCTTGAAGAAACATGGTGACTGAAAATAATACTATTCATATATAATTGAAAAATGTTATTTTTGGAAAAATTTCATATGGAACTACAGTCGTCCCCCGTTATCTGCAGGATCTGCATCTGTGGTCTCACTTATCTGGGGTTGGGAAAAAAATATAAAACTTTGAAAATATCCCCAAGATGATTGAAAATTATACTTGATCATGAGGGCTGGCCTATCTTAATAGTTTTATCTGTCAAATGTATGTTTTTTCCTGAACCCATAATCTCAGGGCTGGAAGACATGTGTCTTACACCAGCTAGGCCATGGAGGTTGTCAATTACATGTCACGGAGGTATTTATTAATGTAAGGCCGAGGCCACACCAAAGTGCTTCGTTAGGTGCTAAGCTAGGTTTTACGTGACTCATATACTAGGTGACTTCATGCCTGGCCACACCAAAGTGCTACGCACAAATTCATTTGACAGTTGGGAGCGGTTGAGTCAACACACGATGTCACTCTCAAAACCAACCAATTTCATTACAACTTACCATCTTTATTTACTTTCTGTGCAACTTCATTCCAAAGTGATTTTATTACAGGTACATTTTTCTATAATTTGCTCGATGGGTTCCACAAAGGCTCCCTTTTATACACAGCTGCCATTAAAACTTCTGCCATCTTGTAAATTAACCAACACGTCTGTTCGCTAGGAGATTCACTCGATGACTAATCATCATGGAACGTGGCGCGATGCGTGCAGTGTGGCCACTGCGATAGTATGCGATACGTTGGTTCGCTAGGATATGTTGCCGAACTCGCAACATAGCTCTAAGCATCAAGCGAGGCTCCTACCTGTGTGGCTGAAGCCTAACTGATTTTTTAAATGTGAGGAATACATTTTTGTTATTTTTTTGTTACAGGCTTTCGGATGTAGTGGAGAAAGAGGATGTGGCGGAAGCTATAAGATTGATGGAGATGTCGAAGCAATCGCTAATGCATGTGGACGATCCTAATGCTCACCGGTAAATATTAGTTCTTATTCTTCAGAAAAAGTATTCTCTCCTGTCCAAAATAATTAAGGAATTAGATTATCAAATATTTTATAATTATATCTTATTTATAGTTAACACATTAACACTGCGGAGGTTTAAAGACATTAATTAATTTATTTAGACAACACTCTTTATTCCGCTTTATAAAACGGTTTTCACCTCATAATCAGGGGAGCACAAAAAAGACTTGTAGTGATGGACTAAACAAATTACAATTTTATAATCAAATGCCTTTTAAGTTCTAACATAAGGTCACTACATGTAGCCTATTGAGACATGAATTGTATTACACTTCCACTGCATCAAGTATCACTTGGCGGGGTTATTGCTACTAGGCAATTGACCAGAAAGATATAAAAAAAACAGACTTGGACTTTTTTTCTATTCCATCTATTGGGTGTACAAATTAGTTCGGTCCGTTTTTTTTTGTGTTCAAAAATGCATTTATTTCTAAACAAAATGAATGAACAGATCAATTAAAGTATTGTCCATCGCTGGCTACTACTTTTTCCCATCTCTCAGGCAATTTTCGAATTCCATCTCGAAAAAATGACTCGTCTTTTGAGGCGATCCAAGTTTGGAGCCAATTTTCGGTTTCTACGAAAGAAGTGAACCGCTGACCTGCCAAATCGTGCTGCATCCTTCGGAACAACCAGTAATCAGAAGGAGCAATGTCCGGGGAATACGGCGGGTGCGGTAAAACATTCCATTTGAGCGTTTCCAAATATTTTTTTTCGACTTTTAAGACATGAGGTCGCCTTTCAACGTCTCTCGGTTTCAGTTCATAAGGCACCCAATTTCCTTGTTTTTGAATCATTCCCATGGCTCTCAATCGTACGGAAACGGCTTTTTGAGTCACTCCCAATGATTCTGCAAGCTCCTCTTGCGTTTGACTCTGATCTTCTTCGAGTAATGCCTCTAATTCTTTGTCCTCGAATTTTTTTGGCTGTCCAGAGCGAGGCTTGTCTTCGACGCTGAAATCTCTATCCTTGAAATGTCTAAACCATTCCCTACATGATTTATCAGTTGGAGCAGCGTCACCATAAACTTCGACAAGCATTCGATGGGCTTCAGCTGCACTTTTCTTCCAATTAAAGCAGAAAATTAAAACCTCCTGCAAATGCTGCTTGGTTAACACAAAATTTGACATTTTCAACACTACAAAACAAGGTTTTTGCATGAAACTCAAAGCGATATAAACTGAATATTATTGGCACATGTTTAACCTCTCTGAAACTGCCAAAATCGGCTGTCACTATGAACCATTCATAACAGCCAGAGCCATCTTTTGGAAACGGACCGAACTAATTTGTACTCCCAATAAAATCTAACTTTAAACCCGTCTTGAATAACTTAAGTTGTTTTATGCATGGTCATACTTCTTAAGGTTAAATATGATTTGGATGCGAACATTTTGGAGTATTTCCAACTTATCCAAGATTTTCTTATTTGCTTATAGCATACATCACTGTAATCAAGTAATGGAAGCATGAGCCACTGACTCAAAATAAATAGAAAATAATTGACTGTGGAACAAACTTCTAAGAGTTATCACTACACCATCATTGCTTACATTTCAGAGAGAATTGAAAAATTATTAAATTACTCAGAAAATCCTTTCATCCCAATTTTCTTTCTTATTTGTGAACAAACTCTTTTCCTATACTTATTTAGAGATTGGGCATTTTTTAAAATTGAATTTAGCGTGGATGCAAGATTTACAAAGATAATGTATAAAAGTCGTATATAAGGTGCGACAAGTTTGGAAAAACCTAGAACAATGATTTAGATGACCTCCATGGCCTAGTTGGTAAGATGCTTGTTCAACCCAGGGGTTGCTAGTTCGATTCCCGTTGGAAACCATATTTAAAAAAAAAATATTCTAGTCTGATTTTCACTTAAGGAATGTTTGACATCTTTTTGGTTAGTTCAAAGAAATTGCTATATGGCAATAAACCCGCCAGGTAGTACTATATACAACAAAATATAATACAATAATGTGGCAGTATTGAACGAATCAAATTCTGAAAGGAGGAAGGAAGACTTATAAGTCTTTGTAATAGAAGAAATGCGTGACGAAGTGTATAGACATGGTGGAAGCAAAAACTGTGTACTAGGATCGAATGAAGTGGAGATCTTTTATATCTGTCTTCCTCAAAAGGGACATGTCATGATGGTATGTATATAGGTAAGTGAAAAAATGGCGCATTTTGCTTTTCGGCAAGTCTGTTGTATTTTAAATATATTTTTAACTGATTATAAATTTATCTTTTTTCAGTGCTGTGAATGTATCAGATAAGATCTTCTCTATAATCCGTGAGCTGGCAGGACCTAGTAAGGTGGTGAAGATATCAGAAGTCATCGAACGTTGTGTTGACAAAGGCTTCAAACCTGATCAGGTACAATGTTTATCTATTGTTTTATTTTTAACAGTCAGTATTTATGTTCTGATATCAAAATTTACATTATATAAATTTAACTTCGTCGTTAAAAGTTATTAAAAGTTAAATTATATACGGTCATTAAAAGTTAAATTATATAAATTTAACTTTTAATGACCGATAAGTCCTTAGTTTTAAAAAGCATATTTTAAAACTAAGGACTTATCGGTCATTAAAAAAATACATTTAGAGAAAAATAATTAATTTTCCCCTGCGTTGATTGCTGTATGCTGATGACATAGTATTGTATTAGCAGGGAATGAAAATGTGTGTGGATTGCTGTATGCTGATGACATAGTATTGTATTAGCAGGGAATGAGAATGTGTGCGGATTGCTGTATGCTGATGACATAGTATTGTATTAGCAGGGAATGAGAATGAATTACAGAGTCTGATAAGTCAATTGTTTGAGATGTGTAAAGATAAAGATCATAAGTGTGAAAGGAAAAGTAAATGCAATATATGGGTGAGTAATGAAAGATTAGAGCAAATTGAAAAAGTCTTCTATTTAGGTAATATTTTTCAGATGATGCAAGATTTATGAAGGATATCTAACGGTGTGTAGCGATAGGAAAAAAATCCACGGAGCACTAAAACATATATACTCGAATTGAACTATCAAAATCTGCTAAGATAATATTTTAGTACCATCTTTGATGTATGAGAGTAAAATATGGAAGTGGAAAAATACTGGAAAGGGAGGAATAAATGCTGTAGAAATGCATGCACTTAGGGTGACGATGTATGAATTTGGAATGAAGTAATTAGGGTACACTCTAAAATTTGGTTGTTCAGCATCTGGTGTTGCTTCAACCATCTCCCTGCTAACTCTTGATGCTCTGAGCGCCTTACAGGGGGTTGTCTGGGAATTGCCAATCTACACTAGAATTAAATAAATCAAGGATAAATAAATAAATTAAATTAAATAAATTTTTACTAGAACTACACTAGAACTAAATAAATCAATAACCTAATAAATAAATCATAACTAAATATATCAACTAAATAAATCAAATCAAATCTACACTAGAACTAAATAAATAACTAAATAAATCAATCTACACTAGAACTAAATAAGCTAAGTAAATCACTTACCACCCCTCAGTTTTAATCTAAATTGAATGGTTAATAGTTGGGGTATTGCACTTATATATATTTTCTTTTTTTGTGGTTTATCCATATTAATCTTAACATATTCTTTTCTCTTTCCTAGGTGGATTCTTGCATAGAAGAATATGAAGAACTCAACGTGTGGCAAGTGAATCAAGCCAGAACCAAAATCACATTTATTTAATTTTATCATTTTTTAGTATTATTTTTGTACAAAATACATTAGTCAGACTTATTCCAGATTTAAATTTGATCCTTTCGTGTATCCTCATTTTAGGATCATACCTAGCGGCCTTATAGCTTCACTTGAAATCAAAAGCTTTATGATTGAATTTAATTTAGTGAATGACACTAAATATTAAAAAAATAACTCAGGTCGAGTTTTGGATCAAACATCATTAGGCCGTTACAATCACAGCTCCGTTACCAACTATTTTGATATGCAAAATTGAAGCATAGCAAAATGCTCGATAATGAACAATTTCACAAAGAAAAAGAGTTGGCAAGGGAACTGTTATTGTAAGGGAGGTTTCGTCAAGTAACCAAGCTTTAATCCTCATAGGATTGGAAAGAATCTGTTTAAATTTAGTCTGTCAATTTAAAAATAAGAATAAAATCATCAAGTGTAGAATTATTGTTTTCCTGCCTAAGAAGTACTCAAAATTTTTGTCTTGAAAATATTTGTTTACTGGGGCACACACCTCAAATAAAACCCCCTTAAAAAAATTATATTCATGATCCCTTGACATTTTAAAAAGGTTTTACTCTACATTATTAAACATGTTCATTGCCAACCTAATACTTGCGAAGTATTTCTATGGTCAATTTTTTTTCGTGCTATTCTAATAGTGATAATTTTATGTATGGAAAATAAGAATTAATGATACTTTTTATTGATCAAATCTCGTAATGAATACCGAAATAACGAAATTTTCAGAAACACTAATATTTTTTGTTAAATCGGAGGAACGTACATAAAAGAATATTTTTAATGGATCCCGTTTTAACTAAATAAAAATTTCGCTTTCAATTACATGAACATTTTTCGGCTGAAAACGCCGCTGAGGGGATCCAAACAAATTTTGGATGACAAACAATATTTAACAAATGGCTAGTAAATTTACACTCAAATGTATAGATAAAAAAGAAAAAATCTTATTTGTGATAATTACTCAGAACATAATATAATTTAACATATGAGCTAGAATGTATAATTGTGCAACTTTTGGATCTGGAAATTATACTTAAATTAATTAGTAAAAATGCATTCCAGATAATGAAAATGGATTTATGCCACCTGATATAAAACTACGAGAGAAGAGATTGAAAAATTTTCAGCCTTATCTATCCTGTAGAACTGATATCGGAGAAAATATTTTTCAACAATTATGAATATTGAAAGCTGCCTGGAAAAATTCAGTACAGTCAAATAAACCTCATTGTATGGAGAAAAAAATAATTTAGTGTATATATGCACATTTTATTCTGAAATTAAAACAGGTTTTTTTAATTCAATGTAATTTTCCGTTTGGGCATACTTCCATGTGTGCATTTTTCGATGTGAGAAATTTTTTGTATGACTGGTTTTTTCTGTACCCAATTTTCGTGTGGACTTTTTTCATTTGCCCTTTTTTTCTAGGACCATTTTTCTCCCACATTCAGTATAATGAAATATTTTTTATGGTCCCATGAATTTCGTTATAGTGGGATTCGACCTGTATTGACAAATAAAATGTATAATAAATTTTATTTATTATTTGTAGTTAAGGCATTAACATTGTGGAGGTTTAAAGACATTGTAATTAGTTTTATCAAACACTGTTTATTTCACTTTATTTAACGGAATAACCCTACCGGTTTCACCTCATCATCAGGGGAACACAAATAAGTCTTGTTTGTGCTCCCCTAATGAGGTGAAAACCTTGAATCCGGTAGGGCTATATCGTTGCGTAAAGTGGAATAAACAGTGTTTGATGAAACAAATTACAGTAACGATTTTTATTGGCAATGGCTAATTAATGCACTCCTTTCATTAAAAACATAAAAACTATTGCAGACAACTCTAGCTTGTATATTTATAATCATATGTGGTTGTATGAACAATACGGCTGTCAGATTTAATTTGGGAGTTGCTGGGTGAGTTTGCTGG
Organism: Odontocerum albicorne; assembly: GCA_949825065.1. Lineage (NCBI taxonomy): Eukaryota > Metazoa > Arthropoda > Insecta > Trichoptera > Odontoceridae > Odontocerum > Odontocerum albicorne. The sequence continues at coordinate 16,278,606 of OX463860.1, read as the reverse complement.
TGTGCAACAGCTCACTCAAAGAAGAAAGAAATGAAAAATCCACAGTATAGCTACACTTTCCAACTGAATTGACGCTGAAATGGTGAGGGGATCTTCGACAAGGAGGTGTACATGGTCGCCAGTAAAGTGTAAATATAACTCAAACGTTAAGACAAATAAACTTATCAATTATTGAGCCCTCCTTTCTATTTGATCAATATACGACTGGATTTCTTTTAAATATAGCCTACTATTTCACATTAACATTTTTGTAATATTTTTTAAAAATTACGTAAAAAACAAATATGTTTAACACTTTGCACTCCTGTTGGATTTACTAATGACCAGTAGTCTAATCTGGGGTTGAAAAAAATAAACATAATTTTCTTAAAAGATATAAAAATATTATTATTTCACTCATTCTTTTGAGACAACCTATATCTAGTATGGGGTAACCATTGTAACGCGATAACATATTAGAACGACATTATTCGAAGAAAGTCACTAAACACAATTATTTAAAATCAAGATAATTACTAAACATATATAATAATAATATAATATATTTCTTCAAAATTTAAAGGTACTTGTTTTGTAAAAGAAGTGTCTTTTTTGTTAGAAACATTTAACCTTTTCCACTCTGACCATTTTTTCTCAGAACTAATTAGCTACTCGGATTAAAATTTCTGACGTATTTATAAAATAAAAAAATTAAATAGGTCAAGTGAGTGATAAACTTTCATAGGGTCGGATGAAATACATGATTTAATAAAAAACAAAATAATATTCTTTAGTTAAAAATTAAAATTTTGGTTCGCTATTTTTGGGACACTGTCTGATAATTCGTATGACCATTGGATTTTTGGTACTGTTACGACCCCTTTTAATTTCTATTTATTTCTTTTCTTTATTTAAGGTTGAGTAAATTTCAATTATTTAAACCATGAAATTATCAGAATCATACATACTTGACTCGATTAGCTCGGCGGTATACTACTTACAACACACCTGCAGGGTGGCGGTGAACCTTGAAAAGATGAAAGCTTTGCCGAGTCTTTGGTTACCGCCTCTGATATATTTTTTAAAAACAAATAATATTTGGATCACGAGCTTTATTTTTTGAATAATACAGACATCACGCTCTAACTAAATGTACAGAAATTTAACGACATTTTGAGATTCTAATTTTTGTAAGACTGATCTTTAGATCAGAATGGCATCATATAGTACATTTGGGAATTTTTACTATCCATTTTGACTACTTAAATTAATATACTCCTCACAGTACATTTCGCAAAAAATGCTCGCTAAATCACACTTAAAGTAACTAAAAATAATACATTTACTTCCAATATGTTTTATTTGCATAATTTCTTATATTACATAGCAATAATTGTGTATAACCGACCTTGGTTGTCATATTTTGGGTATTATTATCACAATAAAAAAGCTGTCGATTCGGTTAAACGTTATAATAAATGTATCTTTCTCACTGCTTATTATTTAATCACCATCACTTATAGTTTTTTACAGTATGATATTTTTCGAAGCTTGCGCCACCATTTTAATGTTTTCCTTAGGAAGCAGTATGTCGAAGTATAATGGTCTGCTCTATCGACACCTCCCATATATTTGGTATAATTTATCACCACTTCTGGCTTGACGATGTCTTCTTCGATTCCCCCTCTTTTTATTCTTCTTATTATAGTTGATTCATTAGAATGCCAATTGCTTAGCATTGTCACCACTCTTTTATCCTTCCAAGCAAGAACCATAACATTGTCACTTCCGTATGCTATTATTTCGCCTGGTTTTAATTTTGTTTTTTTTTTATGGCTGTTGGCAAATTTTTTTTATTCGTCATAATCGTTCCTGTTAAATGTGTTTTCAACTTCAGCAATTCATCGGAAAGCGGAAGGCTGGTATAAAATCGATCGGTGAACATATGATAACTTCTGATTCTGGAATTGAAAGCAATAAATTGCTATATAAAGTTTTAAAACAAATCCTGCCTTTAAAATTGACTACAGATTCGTCTACCACTATTTCTTTACTGGGTATCATATGTTCTCTACATTTATTATCTAAATGTTGCATAAATCCATTTACTTTTTCAACTCTTTTTTCAAGTGTTTCGTTATTATCTGTTTCATTGGAATTGAGATGTAGCATCCAAAATATTTGTAAAAAACGATCTCTTTTAAAAACACTCCTGAAAAATGGCGAGTAAGCGACAAAAGCAGTCGAGAAGAAATCTTGGAGATTAGGATGTGGTCTCACTCCCATATTTAAAATGACTCCCAAGAAAGCTCTAAATTCTCCTTCATCCAAATCTCTCCAAGAATGCCAAAGAGAATTTTTACTTAAATTTTGAGTTTTTGAAATAATATTATTTGCATAATTATTAGTGTTACTGACTATGGATTTCATTAGTTCACCAGTAAAGAACAATTTGAAAAAATCTAGAGGCTCATTACAATTTGATGGAATATTAGGACCGACGCGTCTGCTACCAATGGAAAAATTATACACTTTTGGTTGAAAAATATTACTTAAAATTTCCCAGGTAGCACTATTTGTATCACTTTCTGAAAAAACAGCTCACCTTCTTTTACTTGGTCGCACTTGGATATCACTTCCACTATCTGAGTCGTTATCATTTAACATAGAATTATTCACAATAGAGTCAACATTATCAAATATCAAAAGGTCATCATCACAGTCAGGTTGGAAGTCTTCAATGTTTTCAAAGGCATTATTCAAGGAAGATTCAATATTATTTACACTTTGATTTATAATTTCACTATGTTCACTAATATTACTAAATACGCCGTTTTCCTTGCTTTCTTTAAAATATTCCTTAAATCGATCCATGGTGATAAAAATATATTTAAAAATATTCAATAGTTTTAGTTTTGAAAAGTTCACAGAATAATGGTCACCACAGTAGTAGGAGGAGCTCCGCAGCGAACAACGTACCGATACAGACTGACCAAATAAAACGGTACACAGAAAAATACGAAGCAGCCCAAAAACGCCAAAATTCTAAGAAACAATAAATAAGCTAATCATTTAATTTATTTTAAATATTAAGACATTTTAGGGAATATTTAAACCTTTATGTACACCATTGTGAAATAAAATTAACAGAATGTTATCGGTAAATGGGGAAAACCAAGGTTCAAAGTTACCGCTCGGGAAAGCCACTATTTTGGCTATCGGAGCTAGCAACCAAATGTTCAAAAGCCAGAATATTGGCTATCGGAGTGCAGTATGTTAAGTTTTTCATGTTATTTTTTTATAATAAAGATTTTAGATTTATCAAATTCATTTTCAGTTGAATATCAAATAATTCCAGGTGTAACCTTCAAACAATGTTTGATAGCCTCTGTGGCCCAGTTGGTAAGACACCTGTCTTCCTACCAAGGGGTTATGGGTTTGATTCGTGTTAGTATTCAATTATATTGAAAAGGGATGCAGTCTGGTTTTTACTTAAGACATCTTTATAGTTGGTTAGCCTTTATTTGTTAGATTATAGTATGGAATAAATCTGCTAGGTTGTACTGTATATAACAAAAGTGTAGTAACAAGTGGAAATTTGTGAGGAAGGACAAAAAATACATATATAATATATCTTTGTAATGGCTAAAATAATTAAAAATATAATTTTAACTTTTTTAATCGCTGTATATTTGAATTGCCTAATTGGTAAAATACTTCCACCTGAAGGTTTTGGCTCAATTCCTGATCATATCAAAAAATATTTTACCTCTGGTTCACATATACAGGCATTTTAACATCTTTTTGAACAAGTTTATAACCTTGGCTCCTTGAATCTTCTGCCTTGATTACCAAAGGCAACCAACTGCCTCGGGCCACCCATCTCCCACAAACTATACATGGTAAGTGTCAGATCAGGTCAGGTCAGTCCGAGTACTCCAAATTTTGCAGTTTGTTTTTGTTTTGTTTATTTGTAATTTAAAGGTTTTTACCTGGAATGCATCGATATATTGATTGTGTATGTTTTATTTTTGTAAAAAAAATATACAAATTTGTGATTGATTAAATGTTTTTTGAATGAAATTGCATTTTTACTTTCATTTCTTTTTTTTTTTAGAGTAAATGAAACTTAATGTGTAGCCTTTTTAAGAGTAAGAGGATGCATGTATCAGATTTTCTATTTGCAAATTACCTGTGGTGTTGCATCACTATATGCTGAAAATAGAGCATGTATTTGAGTGTTGTGAGAGAACTGTTCCTTGAGTTTAATATTTCAATAGGGGTAAAGCAAGGAAGTGTTATAACACCCTGGTTGTTGAATATTTACATAGATTCATGTATGAAGGAACTATAGAGGTCAATGGGTAGCATACAAATGTCGAATGGGAATGTATAGATTGCTGTGTACTGATGAGATGGTGACATAGTGTTAATGGAGAATGATTATGAATTACAGTCTGATAAGTAAATTGTACGAGAGAAAAAACTATAAAAAGAAAGATCCGAGAATCCATGTTGCGAAATTCAAAGTCATGGTGTTAAAAAGATTGAAAGGAAAAGTAAATGTGATATATGGGCGAGTAATGGAAGATTAGGATATTGAACGGTGTGTTGTGATCTGGTTATGCCAATTATACTTCTGGTTATGCTAATCCATGCCTTTTTTCAGGTTTTGTCAATCATCTCTCTTCTGGTTATGCCAATCATGCTTTCTTTACGATTTTGCCAATCATGCCTCTTCACTGGTTATGCCAATCATGTGTTTTGCCAGTCGTGTCTCCTGTGTCAATCATACCTAATGGTCGTAGCCACCACTTTCCTATCCTTACTCTCAACTTATTTTTTTTTATAATATCTTTAATCTGTTGATAATAATGGGTTCGAATCCCGAGTTAGAGCGTCCTTGAAGAGAGTCTGCTCTCTAGTGCTATAAAAATAGCATTTTATTATTATGGCAATGATGCCCCTCTCCTGGTCATGTTAATTATGCTTCTCTCGATTATGCTGATTATTTATTTATTTATTTGTAAGTAAACGGTACAATGTATCTTATAACAAAAATATAAAAGAACTAGTAGTCGGTGCTCAACACTTAAGTTTGATAGAATATGTAAATAAAAAACAATTTCAACAAAAATATTTAAAATGAAACAGCTATCAAATCGTAAAATCACATGTAACCAACACAATACAAGGCCGTCCATAGGCGCATAGCCGGCACTGTGCAAAAAATACATGTATAAAAATCAAAAACAAAATATGAAAGACGGAATCAGACTGGCACAACTTCACAAATCCTCAAAAAGCACAGGGTAAAAAATCACAAAAATAGTAAAAAAAAAAACAATTTAAAAGTAGTCTAAAAAAGTTATGCCAATAATTCATTTCTCATATGTCAAAATGTACTGATTGAACACTTGCTTCTGGAGACTTAAAATTAATAATTTGTTTAAGAAAAGCACTTCAATTAAACTTGATCTTTCTTTTGATTATATTTTAGTATTTCATATGCATATTGTGAATTCTCGAATTTCATCCAGTCTTTTTTTAAGAGGATTTTAGGAGGTAATTTTAAGAAGATAGATAACGTATGGAAGGATTTATGGAATAAAATTAAACAACGCATATAGGTTTAAAACAATGTAATTGAATAATGTAGTTTACATAGTTAATGTCAAAAAACTACATAAATAAATTATTATGCTTTTGCATAAATTCCTACTAAAAGTTTTTGAATCGCATCGATAGCTTCGTTAGAATTAGAGTTTGAAGCCGTCGAGTCTTCTTTAGGAATTGCGAAAGTCATCTGAAAGAATAAATAAAATTTTAGAGTATTTATTGCATATTTTTTTCAAATTGAACATGTCAACCATGCAAAGCCTTGAAGACCAAATATATTTATGCATAGGAGACACAAAACCTTATGTTCATTTTGCTAATTTCGGCTTAAGGTGTAGTGTATGTGCGTAGCATTCATAAACTTTGATAAGACCTCCCAAAACGGGTTATCTTCAAGTGTTTCCTAAAGCTGCACAAGCCACCCTAATGCTTAGAAGCAGATCATTCCACACCACATGACCAGCAATGGCAGAAGTCCTGTATAATACCTCGCCCCATTGGATTGATTCGGAATAATCAATTTATTTGATGAAGATGAAATCGACCCCAAAGTTCTATTCCTCAACTAAGGAACATCTCTCAGACATAGATTCAAAAGATACAATGGATCTTATTAAAGGATTTGAATACAAAGAGACTATGTTTGAAATCAATCATGACACTTGAGCCAATCTAGATTTTTTAGAAGTGGACTAATACGATGATATGACTACCATACATCACCCTAGCAGCTGCATTGAGCACAATCTGGAGTCTAAACTAGAATAAATATAATTTTAATATTCCAGATTTGATACAACAAATTAATTAATTAGATTTAGTTTTGAGTTCACTACCAGTTTCAAAGACCTTCGTCTTCCTCATCACTGGATATAATCAGTATGAAAAATCAAAAGCAGCGGCCCTAATATCAAACCTTGTGGTACACCATACTTAACAATTTCCTGAGAAGAATTTTCCTGATTTACAACGGATTGCCAAATAATGTACAGTAGTGATGAAGTATGTAAAATAAATTTGATGTTCAAGAAGTAATTTAAAATTTGAAGGATTTCCACAAAAATCACTTCTTTTTGACATATAAGTAGAATTTCAATATACGACTTGGTTGAAAAATGCTTTATTTGTAAAAGGTGTTAATTTTTTTTATTCAATAAACATGTTTTAACGTATTATTCGTATGTTATTCACATAGTGTACATACAGCCTGAACAAATATTTACAATCTATACAAATTCAACGAATAATTGTTTACAATACATAGTGATCCATTTGTGATATTAAAATAAAGTTAAAATAAGAAAAACAAGGAATTAAACTATTCTGGATGTGCTTTAAAAGGACAGAGCTTCAAAATCTTATCAAATGCCTTATAATAAAATATTCAGAACTTTTGATACGAGGTTCAACCTTTATCATTATCATATATTGTTACACCAGATATTCTTCACAAGGCATCCATTTCTTCCTTTATACACATCAAGGTTTCTTTTTTAATTCTACCTATAAAATCTATCTGTAATATATAATTATTCCTCGTTCAATCATCCCTTATTGTAGCACATATTTTAATTCCAAATATTGTTCCTGAGTCATGCATTTTAACAGCACTTCTTTGTCTATGCTTATATTACAAATATCAAAGTGGGCACTAGTGCAGCACTATGCAATAACATTTTTCATTTTATTATGTTCACAATTCTAAAGATGATTCTATTAATTGCATCCATTTAAAACTAACAGTTATCCCCAATTCATTCATTTCTTATTCTATTAGTATGTTATATTTTGCTGTCAAGTTTCTAGAATATTAAGTAAAGTAAATATTTCTAAATTTCAACAAGTGGAGTGGTACCTACAAAGCATCTGACCTAAAAAACTATTTGCAAACTGAACAACCTACATAACCTAATTGGTAGAATGCTTGACTTCTGATGGATTTAGTGTTTAATTCTTAATGCAACTCAAACAAAAAGTTTCCAGTTTGGTTTTTCACACAAGGGTTTTAATATACTTCCGATTAGTGAGAAAAAATATTCATCCCTTCCAGGTTGTAAATTCATGCCTTCATTCATTCTGTGTCCGGACCATCAATTATGTTGTGTTTCCAGTAAGAGACAACAAAGATCACCCTATTATTTGCAACAATTAGGTCCTGCCCAGAGCATGTAACATATGTTGTGAATCCTGGATATTCCCATAATCACATACAGTGTTACTTTCGTTCAAGAAACCCCTTCATTGTTTGATCACCTTGCATTTAGTCACCTCTGCTCCCGAGTCCAGATTGTATAATACTATATACAATGGTAATAGTGTAATATAATACAATACAAAGATAAAAATGTGATTCTTGGGTTCAAATTGTTTCCGACTAAAGGATTCTAGAAATTTCCAAAGAAACTATACAATTAAACAGCATTTAATGAACAACTGTTAATACATGGGAATTATTCAATAACAATATTTATAAATTCTACATATGGCATGTTTATGATTTTTGTTTAAGCTTTCTCGAGGATTTTAAAGTATGTATTCACAAATCATATTGATAAACAAAGTTAAATATAAATATACTTACGAGAACATGTAAAAAGAATAAGAGAATGTGTAAGAACTTCATATTTGAGGGTTAACGTGTGTCTTCGCGTTCACAAGTAAAAATCAACTAATCACTATGTCAGGTTTTTTAATTTTATATGACCTGTTATAACGTTATAATTTTATTTGCGTGTCACACTTGAATAAACAAACGTTTAAGGTGTGATTAAATTCAGGTGAGTTCAAAGACAATTTTTATGGAAAAAAATGATCGAATTGCATTTAAGAAAAGTAAATAACACTTAAATAAATAGCAAACTATTGTAAAAATCAGAGGTGTAACTATGCTGATTTAAATAATTATAATATATTTATTCCAGATTTTTAGGTAACTATATGTTAGTGTAACCATATAAAATCCATATATGGTATTTACATACAATACAAATACATCTTTCACCTCGTTTTCATCTATACGCAAAAATGTCAAATGTGAACCTATAAACACAAAAATGTTTATATTTGGCATTTTTGTGCTTACAGGTTAACATTGTGGCATTTTTGACCATTTTGCGCTTACAGGTCCATATTGTGACATTTTTATGTTTACCGGTCCACATTGTTGCATTTTTGACAATTTTGTGCTTACAGGTCCATATTGGTGGCATTTTTATGTTTGCGGGTCCACGTTGTGGTATTTTTGACAATTTTGTGCTTATACGAGTAGGTCCATATTGTGACATTTTTATGTTTACAGGTGCACGTTGTGGCATTTTTAACAATTTTGTGCTTACAGGTCCATATTGTGACATTTTTATGTTTGCGGGTCCATGTTGTGGTATTTTTGACAATTATGTGCTTACAGGTCCATATTGTGACATTTTTATGTTTACCGGTCCACATTGTGGCATTTTTGACCATTTTGTGCTTACAGGTCCATATTGTGGCATTTTTATGTTTACAGGTCCACGTTGTGGCATTTATGTCAATTTTGTGCTTACAGATCCATATTGTGACATTTTTAAATTTACGGGTGCACATTGTGGCATTTTTATACTTACCGTCGCATATTGTGGCATTTTTGTCAATTTTGTACTTACAGGCGTAAGCACAAAACTGTCAAAAATACTACAATGTGTACCTGCAAGTACAAACGTGTCAAAAATGTCACGATGTGTACCTGCCAGCACAACAGTGTCAAAAAATTACAATTTCAGCCCAACAAATTGAAAATTGTCAATAATACAATTTTATAACCCTAAATTTAATAGGTAAGGTATAGTCAGATTTCAACTACCTGAACATTACAGTTACTCATTGTTTGAATAGAGCATGATGCGTTATTATTGCGTATTTTTCAGTACATAAATCAAATGTAACACATGTCGATGTTTCAATTGGAACAGGGACGTAGTCGTAAGTTATTTTGAATTATTTTTGGATTTTTTTAAAATTATACACATATTACGTTCTTTTCCATTTTGCTGGCGAATATAAGTCCTTTTTCATACCTCGCTTGGAGCTTGAGTCCCGGCCGCCCCACGTTTGTTTCAGTTCTGAATGAGAAAGATAAATCCCCATTAATTCGAGATAAGATTAGTTAAAAAATATATGTATGTCATACGTACTTCTTTAGGTCTTTTTGCGATAAATGGGTTAAATTGGAGAAACTGGAACAGGTAGATAAGTTACAGTACCCGGCGGTAAGTAATACAGATAGTTTGTAGAGCATCGTCTCTGTCATACGATGCGCTAACAGTCCGATTTGGTAACGACTAACAAAACGGAACACGTGTATGAATGACAGAGATGACGCTCTACAAACGATGTGTATTACTTACCGCCGGGTACTGTATGTTATTTGGGCAGTCTGTTGACGTGTGATGGGAGAGCTGATAGAGATCTTGAAAGAAAGGTAGCGGCAGACAACATAGTAAACAGATTACTTAATGTAATCTACACCAGTGTTCCCCAACCTTTTTAGACCTGTGGACCGGTAAAAAAAGGAAAAAATTTCGCGGACCACTAATACTGAAATAAAAATGTTTTTTTTATTTAATATTTTTTTAATCTTATATTGTGACAGATGGACATATGTAACTATAATTGACAAATATACATATAACAGTTAAACAATTTTAATTGTAACATAGTCTGATACAATTAAAATTTAACAAAAACAATGGGGTTTTTGCAACAAACTAATGCGAAACCTGCTGTTGCATCTTTGCTAATATATTGGATATTCTTGGCTGCAGTGCTGTCTCTGACAGACGAAGTGCTGCATTCACGTCCAGTCTATTCCTTTGTTTCGATTTTATTGAGGACATGGATGAAAATCCTATATTTAATATTCTTGCATGGCGAATTTCTTGAAATTTGGCATACTGTTTGCGGCCCGGCGGAAAGTCTCTGCGGCCCGGCACCGCGGACCACCGGTTGGGGAACACTGATCTACACCAACAGTGTTATATGAAAAGTAGTAAAACATGAATACATCATAGTGGGTGTCCAACATAACATATGGGAAGGAAGCTTGTGCTCGTGGGAGAAAGGATATAAGTAAAATTAATGCTATGGAGATGTGTGTACTAAGAACAATTTTCGGAATGTCAATGTATGAAAGAAGGCGGAATAAAGACATAACAAAAATAATGCAGTATAAAATGGGTGTTTTAAGTAACATGAAGAAAGGAGCGTTAAAATGGTTTGGATATGTAAGGAGAATTAATGACGGAAAATTTCTCAGCGAGAGTACAAATCAGAAGTGCGAGGTGTGCGTGAAAAAAGTAGATCGAAGAAAACGTGGCTGGATCAATTGGATCAGATTTTGGAAGAAGCTAAATTGAGAATAATAAATAAGAGAAGATTACATGAGGTAATATATAAATATTGGGGGGGCGAAAGTTGTATGTAGAAAATAATAGAGATATGTTATCTCTGCCTACCCCACAAGGAAAATGTTGTGATTATATTTATGTATGATAAATATGGATTCCCACTTTATCTCGGTTACACGCGAAAGGCGTATTACTGAGAGATAGGCAACATGCCCGCCGCGGACTACAGGACTTGCATAACATTTTTGCTTATGTTATACAAGTCAGTTTGTTAAGTTACCTACCTGCATTTTTCTTTACCTTTGTTACAAACGCAATCATTAAAAATAAAAACTGTTTCGTCTGCGAAACTGATAATTTTACCTTCAAGTTGCGAAGTTCATTTATACCATATGTTATATAAAATAACACTGGTCCCAGAATGCTTCCTTGAGGCACTACAAATCTTACAGTAAGCTAATCATTCTTTACTCCGTTCACTATCACATATTGGCAGCGATTGTCATATACGAGTAGGTCCTATCTGTTGCTATCAATAAACGTATTATTTATTTAATAAATATATTTTCTTGCATATGAATAGTGTTTCGTGATCAAAACAGAAATGTGATGTGATCAATTAGGATGAGGCCCTGTCGCATCTGATATTGCTCACGGGTCACTTTTTCTAGTGTTTTCGACAGTGCGTTCAGAATTGTGATGGGGCGATAAGTATTTATATAATTTGTATTTCAAGTTTGCGGTTTACCTGGGATCTAGTGAGAATTGAGACAAAAGATACTCTATGTCAGCAAAAATATTGCCAGCCCTTGTTATTTAAGGTGTGTTACCGTCGTCGCAATTCTTTTCACACTCTGATTAGATGCTGACATATCAGTTGTCTGTCTGGGGATAAAATGGAGGAAAAACTGTATGTCCAAAGTTGGGCAGACAAAACCAAAGTTGGGCCGACAATTTTTCGCCAAAGTTTGTACTGTATTGTATTACACTTTCGTTTTAAACAATACAACCTAGCGGGCGTATTGCCATATGGCAATCTCTTCCAACCAAACATAAATATGCTAAAGTAGCCTTAAGTGAAAACCAGACTGGAATACTTTTTTTTTAAAAACTGGGTTCCAGTGGGATTTAAACCCGCAACCTCCGGATTGGGAGACGCGTTTAACCAACTAGGCCACGGAGGTCGTCGGTAAGTTTGATGACTAACGAGAAATTTAAGGGGATGAGGACTATTTCAAAATTGAGTAAATACACAAAAATTAAGAATATATGTTGTTAAATGTAGCGTGGTGGTAAGAAATTGACGACCTCCGTGGCCTGGTGGTAAGACACTTGTCTGCCGATCCGGAGGTCGCTGGAACCCAGATTTTTTTAAATAAGATTCCAATCTGGTTAACACATAGGGCCTATAAAAACATCTTTCTGGTTGGTTGGAAGAGATTGCCACATGGCAATAAACTCCCCAGGTTAAAAAACAAATTCGAAAAAATGTATTAGATTGTACAATACGGTTATACAATCTATAATTTTTCATGTTTCAGTCTACGAGGCATATCCAGAAAGTAAGTGTACTGAATATTTGTAGGTTACAATTTTTTTTATTTAAACAAAAAATTACGTGGTTACCGTAGTACATATGTAAGCTATTTTTCGACATAGTCGCCATTCCTCTCGATGCAGGTGGTGAAGCGGGGTATCAACTTTTTGATGCCTTCTTCGAAGTAGTTTCCCGCCAACCCCTCCGTCCACTTCTCCACCTCCTCCTTTACCTCCTCGTCGGTTGAAAACCTTTTTCCACCCATGTGCAGCTTCAGGGAGGTAAAGAGATAGTAATCTGAAGGTGCTAGGTCAGGGGAATGCGCGGGATGGTTCAGGACATCCCATTTAAACGAGGCGAGCAGTTCCTTCGTGGCGTTGGCCGTGTGTGGTCTGGCATTATCGTGCAGCAGGCAGACTCCCTTTGTCAGCATGCCTCTCCTCTTGTTCTGAATCGCCCTCTGCAATTTTTTTAGGGTCTCACAGTATCTTGCAGAGTTGATGGTCTCCCCTTGAGGCATATATTCAATTAAAATTATGCCTTGACAGTCCCAAAACACGGATGCCATGATTTTCTTGGCTGAAATTGTGGTTTTGAACTTTTTGGCGGAGGGTGAAGAGGTGTGACGCCACTGTTGAGACTGCCTTTTGGTTTCAGGCGTGTAGTGTGCAACCCAAGTTTCATCTCCAGTAACGATGGAGCGGAGAAATTCATCTCCATGGAGTTTGCAGCGCCTCAAAAACTCGATTCAACTTGTGTTGGTCTGTCAGCTGTTTTAGGACCCACCTCACGGACAGTTTCCGATATCCGAGGGTTTCTGTGATGGTTTCGTGTAGTAGAGATCTGGAGATTTGCGGAAACATCGCAGAAAGTTCATCCACAGTCAATCTGCGATCGTCACGGAGCGCATTTTCGATTTTTTCCACAATTTCGTCAGTCACAATTGAAGGTCTTCCGCTCCTCTGATCATCATGCACAGACGTACGACCGTTTTTAAACTCGCGACACCGCTTGTACACACTCGTACGATTCATAGCTTTATCACCATATGCAGTTTTCACCTCATTATAAACCTCAACCGGAAGTTTTCCCTTCCAAACGAGATAACGGATGACGCCGCGTATTTCGCACTTGGCGGGAGATTGGATTGTCATTTTTCACGAAACGTGTTGTCGCGTCGACACTTCTCAACGTACTGACCTCGAACCGGTCTCGTTGCGGAGGGGAAGGGTCAGGCTACACGGAAGTGTAGCCAACATGTCGAAAATAAAATCTATCCGGTCGTGAGAGCCTCAGTACACTTAGTTTCTGGATACGCATAGTATTTTAAATTCGCGATGTTTAACACATAGCCCACATGTTAAAAAAAGGATATCTTATAACTAAAGAAATATTAATTTGTAGGAGCGGAATTTACTTCGCTAAAAAAATATTAAGGGAAAGAAAGCTTATACATACGAGTACATATTAAATAACATACAAAATAATAACTAATTGACTGCGTTGATAAGTGCATTAACTTATAATGTAATTTGGCAACATCGCACTCCATATTGTAAGTTAAAAAGACGGCCGCGATATACCAAAAATTGTTTGGCGATCGACCTGTTGCCCGTCCCTGGCCTATAATATCCGAACTTTTCAAGTTTTATATGTTAAGGAAAAAATTAAAACTTGTTGAAATGAAAAACAAAGTATATATAGTATAAGTTTTCGTATGTAAAATGACACGTGTAAGGAAGTTTAAATTAGTTTTTAATTTTTCTTAACTAAACAATTAAAAAAAAGATCTTAAATATTTTTTTAAATCTATTTTTTCCGTGGTGTTTGATATTTCGTTATTGTCGATATATTTTTCAAACTTTGGTGTGATGCCAACAGCTTTTTGATCACTGTATCTTGAAATCCGATTCTTTTGCTTGAGACAGTCTTGAAGGAAAGAGGAAAACCGTCAATTCTCGCTATAAAAAATTTGAAGACTCAATATTCTCATCTTGATTCTTATGGTACTCTTCAACACACCCTAATTGATAATTCGGACGTATTGAAAAACGTGGTTAGGTGACAGTAATCGAATCTTCGACTTTAGAAACACCGGAGTTGATTTGAGCTCTCGGTTCGTCTTTGTATGTGTTGGCAATACCACCATACGTGAAGAGGCAACAGCATACTTAAGAACTCGGCGCGTGCGAATACTGTCACCAGATGAACTCTTTCTTCAGACTGGAACCCTGCCTATGTTTTCTTTCGGACACCATCAGAAATCGAACCCGAATGCCCCAACTTAAAGTCAAGCTTCTAGTCCACTAGGCTACGGAGTTCGTCCAATGAAGATTCATTATCAATAAAGACTGTATTTAATTTTATTTTCTTACAACGTACAGTCGATTTAAAAATACATATTGCAATTTGTATTGACGCGCACAAAAATTGTAATGCGTATTTAAAAATATATATTACAATTTTTGTGCGCATCAATAGAAAACACAAAATGTTACAAAGTATAAACATTAAAACTTTAACATGATTTATATAAAATTACAATCAAAAGAAGCACACACACATGTCATCACATAGACAAACACATAGCATGCCAACATCAGGGCTGTATCTTACGCATGCGAGGCTTCTCAAAAAGCAATATGGTATATAAAACAAACACATTTAGAAAAAACAAATAAATATCCCCACGCATTATTCATCCCCTTGCTACATACTCGTATGTGTATAGAAAAACACAATAATCATTACAATATAAAAAAAAACACAACAATCGTTGCAATATAAATCAAAACTCGAATCTATGAACAATTTGGAAAACCCAAGACGTACAAAATAAATAGTTATAAAAGTTAAAATAAGGAAAGGGAAAATTAAAAGCAAAACCAGACACTAATCATCAATAATGCTCACAACATAATAAAAAACATAAATAATAAATTATAGTAAATATTAGCAATAAATGAGGAAGAGTACTCACAGATGGTTTATGCACGTGGGATGAAAGAAGAAATACTCGTACTAACAAAACATATTTAGTACAAATGTGACTGGAAGACGTGATAGAGGAAAACTATGGAAGTCATGTTTGAATTAAGTGAATATTTTGAAAAAAAAAAGGTAAGAAATAAGAGAAATCGTAAAACAGCTGTATGAGAAGGTGCATGTGGAAGAAAGGCGAAATATGTGTGTCAAAATAGGAAAGTCCGGTTCTCTGTCTTCTCTGCTTACCCCAGTTTGTAAACTGCGTGATTCGGAGAGTGGTTGTTATTACGACAGGAGTTTGAGTACTTGGGTTTCCAGGAGTGATAACTTGTAGCAAATGTTTATGTAAACTCTTGAGTGTGGTGTGTTTTTGGTGATTATATGTGGTATGGACTTTTTGATCAATCTGTGGAATGATAAAGTATGCGGGGTTTGATTAGCGTGATACACACATGTAATGGAGTCTCACTATTTATCAAGTTGAGAATTCACAACGGGGTTTTATGTAATCAATAATCGAAAAAATATATAAACTTATTGGTCATCTTATATGTTCTCAGTAAGAAACAGGAAAAGCCTAGTTTACTGGGGATACGACAAATGAAAGACAATAAATACACCCAAATCCATATAATTTGTGTGTCCACTTGAAATTAGTTGTTGTTTTTTCATAAATTATGTTATAAAATTTCCTAACATGTGTAAATAAATCATAATAAATAAAAAAAATGGACGTGAAAAAAACGCATCAACCCAAATACCAAAGATAACACGTCATACAGATACGGAGAAGATGATTAAGTGGAAAATATGAAGTGCAAATATTACGTGTCATTTTGTTTGTATTATGTTAGGTATGACTTGCTGGTGCAGGTTTGAGGTAATTTTATTCTCTCTTTTGTACATAGTGCTATAAAGTTTTCTTTCTCGCTAACTGTACTCAAACTTTTTCACTGGCGGACCCCTTGGTATCTGGTTTAATTGTTATTGACCCCCAATTAATATAAATTCACAATGTAATTATTTACTTTGTTAATTATATACATATATCATTACGCTGTGTCTCTTGCAGGGTAGGTAGAGTTGGCTCCATTTGATCCAACCATGTTTTCTTCAGTCTTCTTTTTCCACGCATTTCTGATTTGTATACTGATTTAGTAACTGTTTTTATGTCCATCTTAAAGTTCATTTCTTTATTTTACTTAAAACATCCATGCATTAATTTCTGATGTCTTCATTCCGTCTTCTTTCAAACATTGACACTCCACTAATTTTCCTTAGTGCGTGCATCTCCACAACATGCATCTCACTCTTATCCTTCTTCTTCCCAGTCCAAGTTTCAGTTCCATACATCAAGGTTAACCAACACACTATTATGTGTTGTCATTTTTGCTACTGTGAATATTGCGCGGTTGTTATATGTAACATTGCGCAGTTGTTTACAAAGAGTCTTTCAAATTGAGCGGGTTTTTTTAATTCTTGGATAAAACACAGATGGCGTCGCGAACTTGCCTGGGTCTTGTGACATTTGAGAAGTGTAATGTATGACATTTATAAAAATGGAGTCGTTTACAATACACCAACGCGTTCAAATTGAAAATTATTTTATGTATTGTAATCTCCGGAATCGGTGATGCTAATTGGCCACCAAGATCTTGTGACACCGTTGGACTATTTTCACTGGGGTTACGTGAAAAGCCAGGTCTACAAGAATGACCCCCAATCAATTCCTGAGCTGAAGGATTAAATTATTGGCGTTATTAGTTAGAACCGCAATTATATCAAAATGTTATCGAAATTTTTGACAAAAGAGTGGACATCTGTGTAGATGCAAGATGTGAACATTTGGTGGATATTGTTTTTTTTGTGTTTAAATGTCATACATTATACTTCAATGACCAATAAAAAGTTTTTTGAAATCAAATCAAATTGTGTGTTTATTCAAGAATTAAAAAAATAGAATTAAAAAAACCGCTCAATTTGAAAGCCCCTTTATAAGTTATCCGTATATCTTATTTCTTGGCGTTACCCTTCTTCCGGTGTCCCTTTTAATTCGCCCATCACACGTAAATAACTACTCAGAAACAGAAATCATCAACCTGATCTAATTTTTTTAGTAAACCCAAATATCGCACTCACTTTTTACCACATATACTCGTACTATGTAGCTACCAATAAAGCTGTTTTCTCTTTCAAAAATAATAAAAAAACATGTCGGTGTGCTCCGATCGTCTCACTTCGGTGTCCCATCGGATCCAGTACAGCGGTGTGGCCGGTGAGTTTACTGGTGTGCAGCGGCCAACACACTTAAAAAAAAACTCCACGGTACAGCTTTGTTCTCCAACTGACTTGATACTGGAATGGCGATGGGGCCCTTTATAACTACGAAGACCAGCAATGATCGATTATTTATTTATTTAAAATTTCTAAGTGAAAACCAGACTGGAATATTTAAAATAAACCAGGTTTCAGCTGGAATCAAACCCATGACCCCCGGAATGAAAGACAGAAGTTTTACAAATTATACCACAGGGGTCGTCTTATTTTGTCCTGTTTGGTAAGAATCTTACAATTTCTAAACCGCACGTAATTATAGTTAGCCTTTGTCTTTTGTTTTATATTCCACAATAGCTCCCTGAAATATGGCGGGATGGTTTCTCCTGTATAAATATAAATTCATTGCTTATTCTCTCTCTATTCTCCTTCTTCATTGGTTTCTTAGACTTGTGACATTTCCATCTTTCAAAATTTCATTCATTCATTCATATGGTACCGTTTAGCATTCGGATATATGATAATTGGTTTTACAAACTTGTTGAAGAGAGACATATTATTTTACATATACATTCCATCGTACCATCTCCCCTCCCGGGATAGGCAGATAGGATAGAGCGCCAAACTTTTCTGTTTCGACATATATCCTTAGCCTATTCTACATCCATTTACCTTCTCATACAACTCCTACGATTTCTCTGACTTTTAACGTTTTCTTCTTTCAAAATATCATTCACTTGATCCAACCACACTTTCTTTGGCCTTTCACACCACGCCTTCCTTTCACTTTTGTACTATATATTTATTTTGTTAGTTTTTCTTCATTCATTCGTTCTACATATACAAACCATTTCAAAATGATTTTCTTCATCTTACTTAACACATCAGCCTTAAGTTCATATTCATCCCCTAATCCCTTCATTTCCATATAGATTGTGACCCAATGTATTATTCTCAGTGCATATAGTTCTCCAACATTTATTCTGCTCCTTTCAGTATTTTTACACGTCCACGTTTCACTTTCGTAAATAAAAGTTGGTACCAAAATACTGTTATGAATAATATTATCTTCGACCCTATTATTCAAGCTATCTGGTATAGAACCACTGGAATATGCGCGTAGCTCACTGTCCATTATCGTGTTGGCAATACAACTGTACGTAAAGAGGTAACAACACTCACGTCAATTGATACCAGATAGAGTGATGACCCAGATTGGAAACCCTTTTTTGGGTACAATCGGGAATTCAACCCATAGCCCCCTGGTGGAAGAAAACGGTTTACCAACTAGACCATGAACGTTGACATTTGATTTACTTAAATGGTTCACTGTCAGATACGAGATATCTCGTCCCATACATATATCCGCGCCAGATATCTCATCAATACTTTGATACCTAATTACTGCGTCACAACTTAATATTATTGACGAATTTATAAATCAGCAAACGCACTGCTATCTATCCAAATCATATATGCAAACAAGTTGTAGCCAAAATGCTAAGTTCTTTGTTTATAAGTATTTTTTTATGTTGGTTCTTTCTTAATAATTTTACGTAGTTCTTTTTACTTCTCTGGGAAACTATACTATCATTATTTTTTAGTGCTTTTGCGTAATTTTTTTCTTTATTTTATATCGAAATTGGACTGTTTTATATATAATAGTGAACAAAAACTAGGTACTCGTACATGTTTCTTCTGTTTCTTGCTGTATAGTGAAATATTTTTTGCATATTAAATATTGGTATAGTGTAAACATGAGCGTGTGATAACCCTGAAGAACTGTCGAATTAAAAATTTGGATTTTTGTTAATAACAACTGTTTTAAGTGTTATATTTCACAATATCTGATAAGTTAATTAGATCTACTCGTATGTAATTTTAAGAAAAATAATGGAAATTGATCGAGTTGTTTTTTGCAAGTAATGTTCCACATTTTTTTTGCGGCAGAGAAAATGTTATATACTCGTATCATCGAAATGATCCAACAATACTTTTCTCGGACTTGCTTTCTATGACTCCCATTCACGTTTGCTCTGTAGTTTTATTTTATCAAGTCATTAAGATGGTTCAGCCACTTAGAAATAATAAAAGATGAATTATTCACAAAAATAATTAATCTCGTATATAAGTAATGTAGAAAGTATGAGAAGTTTAGGAAGACCTCGAAACGTGGCAAAAATGTGATGAAAGATAAATGAAGTGATGTAAGGAATAGTAGTAATAGATAATACTAGAAGTGATATTAATTTTGGAAAAGAGGTTTAAAGAACGAATATTAAGCTTTCTGTCTCACGGGGCTTAGTTGTTTCGACAGAACAATTGTTTTTACGTACATACCATCACGCTGTTTCTCTGTCACGGTAGGCAGAAAGGAGAGAGCGCCAACACTTTCCTATTGCGATACACGTCTTTCGCCTTTTTTACATCCATACACCGTCTCATACAACTCCTACGATTTCTTTGCTTTTAACATATGCTTCTTTCGAAATATCATTAATTTGATCCAATCACATTTTCCTTCATCTTCTTCTACTCACATTTGCACTTTGTATTTGTTTTATAAGCCTTTCTCAATTAATTTATTATTTCTTCATTAATAAAGAAACAAAAAAAATAACGTTATTTTTAACAAAATCGTTTTCTTAACGAGGCTGGAAATAGAGGGTGGCTGAGAATAAAGTGCACATTAGCGATGTCGCGTACGACCTCCGAGCGAATTTTATCGTTTGACTTAAAACTCCAAACCCTATAAAATTCAACTTGTTCAGGATTTAAATGATGCAGACTTTGTTACGAGGTTAGATTTCTCGGTTAAAATATTTGAATAGTTAGTTCTCCGGGTTTAACAACATACTCTTAGACGAAGCGCATAACCAAAATTCTCACTATTTGAGCAATAAAACCCCAAAACTCAAACACCAGAGCCCATTCCATTGTGCACCAGTAACAGTTTGGGCAGCCATGTCAGCGTCGAGAATTGACGGTCCTTAATTCTTTGTGGACGCTCGAGACCAAGCATTGATAATTATTTGGAGCGTTATATTCAAATTGCAAGAATTTTCGAAATACCATTCGAAGACATGATTTCAACAGAAATAGACTACTTGTCTCACGTCCGATCAAACAGTTTGAAAGTGGCTCAAGATATGTTACCCGGAAAACTGATTTCGCGAAGGGGTGAAATTTTGTGGCCACCACGAGTACGGGTTTGTCCCCACTCTTTTTTTTTAGGGATACCTAAAAAGTCGAGTGTGCGTAAATAATCCAACAACTACGCTGCAATTGAAACAAAAAAATCGTTTAATGATCGAAGCAATAATTCGGGAAACATACCTACAGGCGTGTGTTTCAAAATTTCGAGCCAGATTAGATGAATACTTTCGACGCGATGATGGTCATCTCGACGATATTATTTTAAAAAAATCCTAACCTTTTGTTATATGTTTGCAGTGATTAAAGGTATTATTGTACAATGAACCTTTGTTTTATTATAATTTTTTTGAATGCATTTTATTTTGGGCCACTGTATAATTTGATTGAAATAAAACTTAGAACAGAGTATAATTTATCTTTTTTTATGTAATAGGCAACCCATCTAAAGTAGGACGATTTGTGCTACCAAATTAAAGTCATTCTGCAATTATATGAGTCAATATAATAAAGCTATTTTTTTAAATGACAGTTCTAAGTAATTTACAGTTTCAACTGATTAAGTTTAAAAAAATTAACAATCGGTCTATGAGTGGAAAAGTTTCACGTAGAAAGAAAAAACGCAACATTTATTGAATGCGGTAAAAATATGGCTTTTAGTAAATCAAATTTGTCACGCAAAGGACAATCGAAAAATGCTTGGTCTATATTTTCATTATTCAGGCCACACTCGCAGCCAGCATTCTCCACAATGTCCTTTCTTTGAAGGTGACTAACCACCACGCAGTGGCCCACCCACAAACGACACATGACACGATACTTCCATTTAATGGACAGAAAACGTTATATAAATTACTTACAACCAAATTTGTTTATTTATATAGCAACACTATAGAGTGAGTGACAGTGATACGTGAATCTCATAAAAAATGTTTGTATTGTAATTGTTAAAATAATAAAGCATTTTCACTCATTATAAAGCATTTTCACTCATTATTAAGTATATAATTGGGTTTTATGTTGTTTATACAATAGTTAAGGCATTAACGTTGTGGAGGTTTAAAGACATTGTAATTTATTTTTATCAAACACTGTTTATTCCACTTTTAGTGGAATAAACATTGTTTGATAAAAATTAATTACAATTGCGTTTTACTTGTACATGAAAACTAAGTAAAGAAAATAAATTTATTACAATACTTTAAAGTTCTAATATATATTTTTGTGTGTTCACTGCTTTTGTGTTTATTCGATAGAACTACCTATCGCTGAAAGCAGTGCTTTCCAAACTTATTAACTATTTTTACCTCTTTAGAAACAGTTTTTTCCGGCATACCCCACTTGACAAAAATAATTAGGGATGTCTGTGGTATTGTGTAACAGTTACACAATATAACGTATTATATAATAGGAAACACTTGAAGAGAACCTTTTTTGGGAGGTTTTGCTAAAATATATGATTATACGAGTATATGAACACTACGCAAATATGAACAATATCCGAATGTATTAACTTTACAAAAGTCGAATGTGTTAATTTTACAAAATTCGAATGTGTTAATATTACATACTCGTACAATAATAGAATTGCTCAAATTTCATTTTATTTTAGAGTATCTTCAGTGTATCATATACTCGCAATAGGGCTGGGCTATTTTAGAGTATCTTCAGTGTATCATATACTCGCAATAGGGCTGGGCTATTTTAGAGTATCTTCAGTGTATCATATACTCGCAATAGGGCTGGGCTATTTTCTATTGTTAACTAAGTCATTCTAATTAGTTACAAAATTCTCCTATACAATAGAATGCATCTTTTGGGAAATGAATCTTCTGAGATTGTCGAAATATTTGTCTACAGTATGTTGAGTTATAAATGAAGGATGATTACCGAATCTATGAAATATCAAATTTATTGTGAATATTTGGAGTATTTTTACTAATGTTTTGTTTCTACAGTATGTTGAGTTATAAATGAAGGATGATTACCGAATCTATGAAATATCAAATTTATTGTGAATAGTTGGAGTATTTTTACTAATTTTTGGTTTCTACAAGGCTATTGCGATTTATGGATTGCCATTGTGAAATTCATTGAGCATCTGTTTATTCACAATAACACTTGTAAAAGTTGAAGCTGGGTGCATTGTTTGTTTTTCTCTTTTTTTTTTCTTTCTTTCTTTCTCTCACTTTTCTTTTAATATTTTGTATCTCGATCCCGTGTATACGAGATAAATGAGATTTGCAATGAGTCTCGGTTCCGTAATTTCACATGATCGATACCTTTTGCATAAAAGATCAACTTCATACTCTTTGCAATAAAGGTGTAGTAGAAATCTGTTTTGAACTCACACTCAACTATCATTGAATTTTGAATTCCTCTCGGGCTCCAATTAATTAAGTCGCACTCCAATTTACGTGAATCTGCGAAATATAAATGTAGCTCTTAATAGCGCCACCAGCAAATGCCCTATAGACTCTTATTACATATCCCAGAGCTTTACTGGTAGGTAAACACATACTCTCAATATGATAACCGAATTAACTGCTCAACATGCTGTCGAGGTCTTTGATAGTGTCGACACGCACGATGGGCTGATTATCAATTAAGTACAGCTAGGTTCAAGCTTTTGAAATAGTTACGAGCTTACACCTAGAGATGTTGGAGGACACCTTATTGGTGTCACTCCTCTTCCAGACACCATTTAAATCAATCTGGAGTTCAATACACTCTCGGAGAGCATCAATATGTTTAAATAGTTTTAAATCAACGGTAAACAGTATGACAAGTGCTATGAATTTATTTATTTATAAGTAAACGGTACAATGTACCTTATAATAAAAATAAAAGAGCCAGCAGTGAGTGCTCAACACATTAAGTTTGGCAGAATATACAAATAAAAAATAATTTTACACAATTACAACAAAAATATTTAGAATGAAACAGGTATCAAATCGTAAAATCACATGTTACCAACACAATACGGGGCCGTCCACAAGCGTACATCCCGCACTGCGTAAAAAATATAAACACAAAAGACAAATCATTGAAAAACTAACCAAAAACAAAATGCAAATTGAAAACAAAGTATAAAAGACGGAATCAGACTGGTGCAACTTCACAAATCCTCAAAAAAAGCGTGGGGAATAATCACAAAAATAGTAAATTAAAAACACGATAATCAATGAAAAAGGAATGTCTGATAAATCGACCGACAAAATTGATGAAAATTGAGAACAATGTTGGTCCGAGATTGGAACCTTGCGGAACACCCGATTGTGTAGTAAAAGGTTCAAATTCGAATACGCCATAAGGAACAAACTTGTATCTATTAGACAAATATTCTGTTAAGATATTTGTTTAAATAACTTCGGCGAAACTTTACGAAACTCCATAATTAATATGAAATTAAAATATTGTGACCTTGTTTTTATCCAATTATTTTTTTTGTATATCACAATGCATGTCGACACTTCCTGTGTTAATTGCTGTGTCAATGAATTTAAATTTTAATCTATTGTGTTTTAATTTTATATAAAGTCAGTAAATACCATAGTTATAAAATACCATTTGGAACACTAAATTTATCCATTTTCGTTAGTAGAATTCGATTATTTACTCTATCGAATGCTTTTGCAAAATCGTGATACCAGCATCCAGAGAGCCAGCATCAAGTGTACTAGAAACGTGATAGCAGCATCCAGAGAGCCAGCATCAAGTGTACTAGAAACGTGATACCAGCATCCAGAGAGCCAGCATCAAGTGTACTAGAAACGTGATACCAGCATCCAGAGAGCCAGCATCGAGTGTACTAGAAACGTGATACCAGCATCCAGAGAGCCAGCATCAAGTGTACTAGAAACGAAATAATCAAATACCATTAAGTTGGGCCCAATTGATTTGCCACGTTGTAAGCCGTGCTGCTTATCAACTATGTGGGAATCTATATGTAGTCTTAACACAAGGTATATCATAAATGTTATCTGCATTATAAATGTGTGTAAATGTTATCTAACGCTTAACGAATAATATCTAAGCATACTCTAAAACTTGTAGGATACAGCCGTGGGTCAAATCCATACTCTGCAATAAAATGTAGAATACAGCCGTGGGTCAAATCCATACTCTGCAATAAAGGTGTCGCAAAAATCGGTTCTGATTTCACTCAATTATCATTGAATAAGTGTCTCAAGCAGATTGACTATACGAGTAGAAATGAATATGGAAATGGGCCTGTAGTTTGTATATACATAATTACAATCACGCCATTTATTTCTCCGGGTAGGCAGAGAGGACAGAGCGTAAGACTTTCATATCTCGACGCATATCCTTCACTTCTTCTACATGCATAAACCTCATGCAACAACACCTACGATTTCTGTCTCTACCATGCCTTCTTGTCACATTCTCACTGTAAATTTTTTGTCAGTCTTTTCTCGTTCATTCGTTTTACATACTCAAACCATCTTAGAGTGCTCTTGTTCATCTTACTTAATACATCAGCCCTAAGATCACATTCATCCTTATTCATTTCGTTCCGTTTTCTGTCATAAATTATTCCCCCATATATTCTTGACATGTGTGTAAATACGTAGAAAAGGGTAAAATACACCTAATCGAAATGGTGACATCATTTCGTCTCAATTTTAAAAAATACACCTGTAGTCTGCTTCAACAGCTGTTTATCTTATGAGAGATTATATTTGATAATGTCTAATATCTTATCCATTCAAAGGTGTCGTTTGATTCAGAACCTTATAAATAAAGCAAATCTATTTACGACCATTTCAAATATTTCGCGCATCACCAGGGGTGCGCGTACTACAGTTTGGAAAGCACTGTCTTAGAGTCATGATGCTTAAAAGTTAGAGAATCGTTTTTATCGGTTAAAAAATATTTCAAGTGGAACAAAAAAGCAATAAGTTCAACTAAAAATTGCCATTACATAACGTGTTGGGATTTTATAATAAATCTGAACACATACGCCGGTTCATTTGCAAATTCTGTGCAAAAATACTTCAAGTGGCACATACGTTCATTACCGAATTTCCCACCAGACGCCGTACCATTTTTATTTCTCTTCCGCGACACCGGCAACGTACCAAATTAGAATAAAAAAAATATAAAAAACATATTCCGCACAACGAAATACCCAACGGACATGACCGGCGATTGGCACGCGAGCTTTTTGCTCGGAGCTTTTCTCAGACGTCCTTATGTAAATAGAAAATAAAGCTTATAATCGTTTGTTTATACATTTAGTATGTATTCATACAAACACTACAGCCTGCTACTACCTACATACAGTCTGCGCGAAATGCCTTTAGGGCTCCATATTATTTGGAAAAATCGTGCGCAAGCACTATACAATGCACAAAAAAAATTAACCAATTACTTATAACTAACGTAATTTCATACTATTGATATATACATTTTTACTCGAGAGTATTATTTTGTTATACGCGTGGGTGAGTCAATTCACTGCGGATAGGGCTTTCCTCCGTATCGCCGATCAGTCTGGTGCGAGCTACGCTTGCGGTCGCTCGTATTCGTGCATTTTACGCGTTGCGTTAGTGCGATTGTGTTTATTTCATATATTAAAAATAGTTTTCTTAAAGATTCTATAAAATAATATATTCAAAATGCGTTGTAAATATTTGTGTTGTGCATTCAGCTTTGTGCTACTGTTGTGTGTGAACAGTGTTTTTGGAAAGAATGTAGATAGTTTGTCCGCTTCGAGGACTAGCGATGGATGCGACAGGGTTAAATCTTTCTTTGAGACACGGAATATCACCTCCGACTTTGCCGATGACAAAGGTAAAGAAAAAATATATATTTATATTTTGTTCACAGTTTATTTTTGTGTATATTCGCGGTTGTTCTAAATATTCATTGGCACATTAAAAAAAGACATCCGTTTGGCATCAAGCCGCAGAAGTGTGGTTCAAATTTGCCGGTTAAAGCGTGCATGTGGTACAAAACGTCAAAAATGCATTACTCGTAACAAACTTTCATACAATTAAACTTCATAACGATATTTATCTTACAAAAAAACAGTTTCAAGTTATATTAATTAGTCAATTCTACAAAAAATATCGGTTGTTATTGAATTTTTTTGTATATTTGTAAAAAAAACTTATTTTTACGTATTCTTACGACTATATTTCAAATTTGTAATGTCATTAAATAGGAAATCTATTTTTTTAAAGCTACTGAATTTTTG
Organism: Odontocerum albicorne; assembly: GCA_949825065.1. Lineage (NCBI taxonomy): Eukaryota > Metazoa > Arthropoda > Insecta > Trichoptera > Odontoceridae > Odontocerum > Odontocerum albicorne. Next base: position 16,251,455 of record OX463860.1, on the reverse strand, counting down.
CGGTCTTTTTCTACGCCAATGAAATAAAATAAGTATTTTAAAATATTTTATACGTAATTATTTTATTGTTTTGCATTTATGTATATTGATCGACATGATAATTAGAAAATTATAGCATTCATCGTGTAGAGCTTAAAATTAAAATAAATAATTAGCAATCCTTTTAAATATGTATAAAAAATGTAACGCGTCAAACATCGTCTTTTACAGTTCACTCGGCTCGACTTTGGAACGATCCGATCCGCCTTACTCGATCAGATGTGTTTCAGCCTTATGGATGGATATTCAAGAACAAACTAACTTGTCATTACACAACATATCTCACGACATTCCTCGTTTTTAACTCCTATCGATGCCTGCTGTTTTTCTTCAGATTTATTTTTCTTTTATAGTTTTATTACTGTTGGTCAAATATTATTTTCATTTATACTAAGTTTGAGACATAATCATTAATACCTATAACAATTATGAAATCATTATAGGTATCCGCTTAATGCATTTATTTAAAATTACTAATGAAATCTTTTATATACCTTCTTGAGATGTCTTCTATTGGAGCTTGGCCACCATCATGGTAAATCTTATCCTGTTCGCTGCAGCTCGGAACGATCCAGCGGAACTGCACCCAAACCACTCCCGCAAGTTCTTAAGCCAAGAGATGCGACGTCTTCCTCTGCCTCGTTTGCCATTTATTTATTCCTGGATGATCGGTTGTTAAATGATGTATCTGGTGTCCCTATTATATGACCGAGATACTACAACTTGCGAACCTTCACAGCTTTAAGCAGTTCTCGGCCCTGATAGAACAATCAATTCCACATTTGTAACACGGTCGGTGTCCAGGGAATCTTCAGGATACGTTTACAAATCTATATATATATAAAAAAAATAACTAATATAAAAAAAAAGAAATTTGAATTATAGGCATTTAAAAAAAACAAGTGTTTCTGTTCAGCGTTTAGTATTTTATTGCGAAATTTAGTTAGTTACAAAATATAATTAAAATGCAAGTGGTTAGTTTAGTTCCATATGTTGATATCTCTCTAGTCGTCATCTTCACGGCTGAGGGTCGTGTTCCTCATGATGAAGCTTGCACGATATTTCTACAGCCATTTCTGTCCCCGGCCAGATACGAAGCCTCGCACAGAGTGGAGTTGGTAACGTCCTTGATCTGGTCAGTTCAACGCAAGAGGGCGCGGCCTCTTGGTCTCGTCTCGTACTAGAAACATTAGCCTGCATGACAGTATTTTCGAGACTCATTATCGTGTCAATGTTGCGACAAATCTCATTTTCATCTTTCTAGGCATCGATCAAAAATATTAGTTATAAAAATTGCAACTTTATACAAAAAAAAAACAATTCCAATATTCTTAGGACATGTGTTTCGAAAGTCAGAAAAAAACTTTGATGAAGGATATTTTAGATAATTTTGAAGGGCAGTGTCTTATAGTATACAGCCTGCGGTAATCTAGGTTGGTAGTAAATATATTAAAACTCTATTCGAAAACTTATTTGACATATTTAATCAAACTGATCAAATAAAATACTAACCCACCATATCAGCGCTATAAATCCCAGGGGTTCACAATATAACCCTGGCCTCTGATTAAGGACTTACGCAATACTCGAGCAGAGTTGTCTTACGGCATTTCTAGTTCATTGGTAACCATACTTTTTTTTATATTTTTTCGGGTATTATCGAGAACCGAACTTAAAACCTCCGCATGGAATTCAAGCGTTTTACGTATGTATGGTGTATTTAAATTAAGAGTTTAATGAATCCTTTTAAATAAATATGTACAGTAACTGTCGACTTTCAAATATATTTTAGTTCGAAATAATTAAAGACAACGCCAAATAAAAATTACAATAAAAAATCTATGCATTAAAAAGAGATTTATCGCGTTTAAAAAAAATTATAAAATGTGTACGAGTTAATTTCCAAACATTTTTACCGAAATAGTTAAAAACGCAGTTATTAATATTTTGAACTGAACTATTTAGTTTGAATTGTTGGGATTCCAAAAGGCAAAGTTATAAATGGTTTATTGTTCTCCTGAGTCAAACCGGAATTATTTTTTTCGGAAGTTCTTACTTATGTTCTGAGAATTCAAATTGGTTATTCTTCAAAAAGTGGATTTGACAAGTCACTCAGTCGCTTATTGCGAACTGTATTTAATTAATTAATTTTTTTCTCTTTTATATGACAAAGAAATATACTACGAGTATAATAACAAAGTAAAAGTTAAAAGACATTTACTTTATCATATAAAAAAACATATTGCCCTTCCCCCACCATTTGTAATATCTATGCTCTAACGTAGGTTTGTTGGCTAACTAGTAGTTCCTGTTTTTAGTCAACCAGCTTATCAAATTTGTCAATTTAAATTAAATTGACTCTCGTCAGTGAAAAGAACATTAAAAACATACTCTTGAAATGTACTTTTCAGTTAAATAAACAAAAGAGAAAAAAACTAGTAGCAATATGTTATAAACAAAAAATAATCACTCAATATTTGTATATGATGCAATATTAAGAATTCTGTATTTAAACGCCTTTTCTCTCTGTCTACCCCGCAAGGGACACGGCATGATGATATGATTGTATATTATTTATTGTTTCTAAAGACATAAAGCAGAAAATATACCATGTTAACATTTCATTTATATTTGAAATAGTTAATCATCATTTACTCAAAACGGAAAAAGTCTTCCAGAGCGGGTTTTGCATCGTGACGACTCATAATGTTATAGGCAAAAGGGAGGAAAAAATTAGCGATCGGAGCGTGGTTGTTATTGCGACAGGAGTTTGAATACTTGGACTTGCAAGATGAATGACTTGTAGCAAAGGTTTGTGTGAACTCTTGAGTGTGGTGCTTTTTTATGAGTATGTGCGGTATATTGTGGGATGAACTTTTTGGTCTGTCTGGAATGATGAACTATGAGGAGGTTGATTCGCGTGATATATACATATGTATATTGAGTGTCACTGTTTGTCAGGTTGATGAGAATATGCAACGGGGTTTTATATAATCAAAAATTGGAAAGAAATATCGACAATTTTTTTCATGCATTATGTCCTCAGTGAGATACAGGCAAAAGCCTAGTTTACTGGGGACACGACAAATACAAGGCAACACACCCAGATTCATAAAAAAATTGTGTCCAAATTAAATGATTAATTAAATATTTTTTTTCGCATTTTGTGTATTTATAGATTTATTGTCTATATAAATAAAATAAAAAATTAAATGGAATTTTTTTATTTCCTTCGTTTTTCTAACGAAACACACACATATAGAGAAACGCTGATCTCAATAAATATTAACAAAACGGCACAAAATTACATATTGCACCCATTGTTTATTCCAATTATTAATCTTTTATTAAAGTGATATTTTTGTCATTATTAAACATAATAATAAGGAAGATAAAAATATTAAATCAATTTAACAAAAAAAAGCTAAAACAAGAATTATTGAACTTAAAATATTGACTGTAAAATGTACTGGCACTTCCGTTTGTTAAAAATGACTAAACATAAATTCTATCATGCACCCCTTAGCGAAGCCTTAAAACTGGAAATTAATTCTTAAATCCTACACCATTATAAAATATCTGTCCAAACATAAGAGGTGGCATTATCGGTGTTAGTAATTTTATCGATCTCTGTCTGTCTGCCTACCCGACAGATAATCGGCATGATGGAATGCTTTTTTTAGATTCAAACCAATAAATGTGCACTTTTAGATTCAAAACCAGTATATGGGGTTTTTATATTCAAAACTAGTTAATGTGTTTTTAGACTCGAAAGTAGTAAATGCTTATTTATATTCAAAACTAGTAAATGTGTTTTTTTAGATTCAAACCTGTAAATATGTTTTTTTAGATTGAAATCTCAGCGGCCTCCGTGGCCTAGTTTGTAAGATGCTTGTCTTGCAACCCGGAGATAGCGGACTCGATTCCTGTTGGAACCCAGATTTAAAAAATCAGGATATCAGTCTGGTTTTCACTTAAGCTTCTTTAACATCTATCTGGTTGGTTGGAAGAGATTGTCACATCGCAATAAGTCCGCCATGTTGTACTGTATACACCGAACGTGTAATATAATTTAATACAAACCTGTAAATATGTTTTTTAGGATTCAAAACAGTAAATGTGTACTTTTAATTTTATACCAGTATATGTGATTTTTATATTAAAAACTTGTAAATGTGTTTTTAGACTCGAAACTAGTACATGTGTTTTTTTTAATTTAAAATCAGTAAATTGTTGCGGTTTAGTATTTTTTTACGACGTGTTAATTTTTAACTTAAATTTTTCTTTGTCAATTAAATTTTTTTTTGCAATACTAGGTTTTTTATGGCATTTAGGTTCGATATATTTATCCAAAGTCGGTTGGCTTGAGCTTTGACTTTCAAATAACCCCATAAAAATCTGGGTGACATTGAATAATTTGATTTAAAAAAAATACAAGTCCTTGTAGTGTCTACTTGTTAATAACAAATTTCGCATTTCTGTTACATCAATATATCAATAAAATAATGTATGTTGTATTAAACTTTCGTGCTACCTGGTAAACTTATTTCTTCCTACGAACCGGAAAGATCTTTAGGAGGACCTAGGTGAAAACCAGACACGAATCCTTTTAAACATCTAGGTCCATTCAGAATCGAATCCACAAGGTTAGAAAACAGGTGTCTTACTGACTAGACTACGGAAGAGTAAAACTGATGTTTAACACTTGCCGCCCTGTGATGGATAGCGAGTGACCAGGACAATATTTTATTTTATTTATCCAAATATACTGATTGCAGGGTCTTCATACTTTATGTATTCCTCATCAAAACCTCTATGATTTGAATGATGTCATTACGAAATAAAAACATTGATCAATATCAACAGAAATAATTATTTTGAATTAAACCGAGGACCGGCATGTGCATGTGTGTATTGGATAACGTGTGTGTGTTGGGTAGTCAGTGTGTGTGTTAAGTAAAGGATTTTTATAGCTAATAGCAAAAATTAACCAAGCAAATTTTGCATAATTTTAATTTAAAACATACACTTTTAACTGGACGCTTAGCATCCAGCACAGTGGCTGGCGGAATTTTTTGGCACAGTAAGGCAAGTGTTAAAAAAAAGACGAAATTTTTCAATTTATCAATAAAATTTTCGTCATTAGTCGCCAAACAGTCTCGAATACTTATATACGGGTATTAACATATATGGTATCGTTTGATACTTTATTTATCGGAAAAGTGATTTGTCTATAAATATATGTAATTTATCTTCATTAACAATAATTATCGATGTTCTCTTATCATCGGGCTTATTGCTTCCATAATATCATAATAAGATTTAGAAATACTGTTATCTTTTTTATCAATATGATATTAAAAAAATACTTATAACAATATTGTAAAGAAATGGTGAATGCTTAATTTGTTACAAAATATAACCATTCCAAAATAAAAATAAACAATTCCATTGAAAATAAATAAAAATATGCAATCACAAAAAAACAGTTAAATAACGTAATCAAGTCAAAAGTTTCGCAAACATGCAAAATTTCAATAATATACGTTGTAATATACAAAAATGTGGACAGTGGAGAGAAAAATATAGTTATATGCAAAAAAAAATAATAAAACATATATATTTGGAAAGATTGACAAAACACACATATAGTATAACATAGTGTAAATGCGAGTAAAAGGTGTCGACGAAGACCAAGGAAGGTATTTTGAAAAAAATGAACTGAAATAAGTAAAAGAACTCGTTCGAGAATGCTTAATATGAATTCAAGTCCTTTAATGGTGCATGGCCGCGCGGTAACGCACTGGACTTCCGTGCGGAAGATCGTCGGTTCGAACCCCGTGCTGCGCTACTCCCCTCGAACGACACAGGCGCTTTTTCCGCCTAGTGTTCGAGGACATAAGGATACCAATGACTTCGGTCATTTAAAAAAAAATACAAATGGGATGTGTCCATTGTATCTTTCGAATCTGTCTCTGAGAGATGTTCCTTCGGAGATGAGTAGATTTTTGACGTTAATTTCGTATTTATTGAATAAATTCATTTTTCCGAATTGATCCAATAGGTTATTATTTTAACAGAATACTTTGCTTCTAAGTGTTAAAGATATATGTGCCGTATGCAGCCTTAGGAATAATTTGAAGACAACCCTTTTTGGGAGATTTTAACATTTTTTTTTATTTGATTATAAGAACACCACACATATACACTTCACTACACCTAAAGCCGATCGTGTTACTATCACATATCGGAAAATCTACAAAGGTTTCTTTAAGGTTCGTCCTCCCTTGGTAACCTTTCTACGGTTTTTTTACTAAATATTTTTTTCTAAACATATGTATTATATTACACTTTCGTTGTATACAGTACAACCTGGCGGGCTTATTGTCACGTGGCAATCTCTTCCAACCAACCAGAAAGATGTTAAAGAGACCTTAAGTAAAAATCAGACTTGAGTCCTCTTTTTTTAATCTAAGTTCCAGCGGAATTTGAACCCGCAACCTCCAGGTTGGGAGGCAGGCGTCTTCCGAACTATGCCATGGAGGTCATCAGATGCAGATGCATGAGTCTTCCTCGCATATGCAGATACTAGGAAGTACTTAATTTATTGGCCGCAGCCCAACACCTATCTTTTCACTCATCTTGTATATATTTTGTAATATTTTTAATATATCAGTAGTTAATAGTGGGTTTGAATCCCGTGGAAGAGCGCTATTTAGGAAAATGTGAACTAAACGGCTCTATAAGAATTGTCTTTATTATTATTACTATGAATGCTAACCACGGCGGTGATATGTGTGAACTATAAATTGGAACAAAACGAGCTGTCTGCCCGATCACACCCAACCAATGAATGAAACAACTCGCTGACCGCACGTCTGCGGTTGTATTGATGACAGTACGAGTATGTCTGGGTATATTCCAAATCCAATCGCCAGACTGTCTGATCATTTTATGTGGAAAAATCGTATGACATTTCATACTGAGTATTTCAGATTAATTTCCTCAAAACAGGCTTATGTACACATGAACGTACATTATTATCATGGATCTTTTGATATGTTATCTCTCGCAAATGTATTTTTACACTTGCCATCACATTTATGTGTAATCACAAGATTTATATGTTACATTGTGCCGTTAATAAATTTATGATTTATTTATGTATATACAGTAAGATTCAACACAAAATTCCAATTTCATTGAAATATTGAATTTTAAGATGGTTTAGACATATCCAGAGAATGAGCCATGAAAGACTAAACAAATTCATGTATAATATGGCTGGGAAGAGGGGGACTGAAAAAGAAATGGACAAATATATTATAGTTGGAGATTCTTTTACTGATGAAATGTAAGAAGCATGAGAAACAGAACAACACGTATTTTATTACAATTTTGTTATATACATTACACTTTGGCGGCGTTATTGTCATGTGATTATCTTTTCCAATCAACTAGAAAAAAGTCGTTAGTGAAAACCAGATTAGAATACTTAAATAAAATCTGAGTTCTAAGGGGAATCGTACCCGCAACCTCGGTTTGGAAAACAGGCGTCTTAATAACTGGTTAGTTGATTCTAAGAGATTACTACATATTAATAAACCCGCCAAGGTTTACTGTAGACATCGAAAGTATTGTGCAATAATAAGATATTTTTTATGACGATAAACGTTATTTTTTGGCTTTACACATATTTTATAAGTCTGTCAATTGTTGGTTGACCAACATTTAATACCTGTAAACTGATCGACAGTGCATCAATCAGTGTGCATTCTATCATCTCCCAAATATCACCCGTTCAGTCCATCAGACACTGAATTTATTGCACTTTTAAAATCTGCTTGATACAAGAAACACATCGTCATTGAAATCACTAAAAAGGTTTTCAAACTTTTTGTGCAACTTATGTACTCAATAACATATTGTACGAGTATATAACGAGGAGAAGAATTTAACATTTTTAATTCTAAAATGCACATCTACATATTATCAGGTAATAAACACATTATTAAAAACAACGTGTTTTGATGAAATCAGGTTTGTGGAGTCGGTAAAAAAATGACCAACTCCGATTTCATAGATTTTAAATGTTTGAATTCAACTCCAATTAGTATGTAGTAAATACCTTATATTCCTAACCATGTGCTATACTTATGTGGCGTAACTATTTTAATATAGGTTTTTGGGAATAATTTTTTACAGGAATTCCTCGTCATAATACATGCATTTTGTACTAAATGCTATATAATTCATAATATGTGCCAATAAGTTAAAAAAAATTGTAAAAAAAATTAAGTCGGAGTCGAATTTAGAAGGCATCACCCTACTCCGACTCTGGTTCTCACTTCACAGAAAAGCCAGCGGCTCCGACTCCACAACCCTGGATTCTAGGCTCAGATAAGACTTATAATTAAGTTTCCGCGGTAAACTTTACAGTTTTTGATCCCCTCCTCAAATTGTTACGTTGATGGTTACGCCCATTTGCCTGGACGGTATCGACATAATAAAACAGGAAACTTCTAAGAGTCACGAAATTTTATTTCCATCGTCTAAAATTTATCACCACCAAGCGGCGTGAAGTGGCATTTCTAATGTCAATCATAACTATAATATTTTACGAACTGAGTGGTCAAAACAAAGTTAAAAGATATTAATTTAAATAAAAATAAATAAGTATAGAATTATTGATAGCAACATAGTATATACAAATACTTTCCGAAATCGCGCATATAGTATTATATCTCAAAATAAATAGCAGAAAACACGTTTAAGAGAGAAGCTATCAAAACATCTGGGTTAATCTTATAACATCCCCCGTTCGAGATACACCTCATCAATATAGGGCGAGCCCGGCGGCGAGGACATCAGATGTTTTCAACCCACACCCTTTTAGATGTAGATTAAGAAAAGAAAAACAGAAAATTTATGGATGGCAGAAAAAATATAAAAGTAAACCCACAAATACCACCTTTAGATTAACTGTCAGCGAAAAAAGAGAAAAGCGGATAGGAGCCCAAATTTTAGCAAAATAAACTACAATGCGAAAAATGAAAATAAATTAGCAGTAATAAACAAATTAATGAGTAGAAAACGCACTACTACAAATTTGTATAACCTTCAACCTATTTGAATTAGCGGGGAATATATATTGAAGAGCGTGGCTGGAAGACAATTTCATGTTTTTGTGTTGCTGCTTCTCTAGATCAGTGGTCGGCAAACATTTTTTAAGGAGCCAAATAATATTATAAATATTTTAGGCTCTGTGTGGGCCAAGAGGCTCACTCGAGTCTTGTTATATAGATAGTTCTACTTAAATAACAAGAAAGAAAAAAAACACAAATTCATTAAACAAAATGTAATAATAAGTAAGAAGCGTTGTGCCAGATTTGACCCGCGGGCCTTAGTTTGCCAACCCCTGCTGTAGAGTTTAGCTTGCTCTTTGTAATTGACGTGACTGTCTCCTTAGTTTGCCAACCCCTGCTCTAGAGTCTCGCTTGCTCTTAGTGATTGACGTGACTGTCTCCTTTTTTGTATCATTTTGATCCATAATGATTAGTCTGTAGTAATACATCAAACTAAAAATTTGTATTGCAGAAACAATAAAAAATCTAAAGGTTATTTTTAACAAAATCTTAAATAAAGTTATAAATCTGTTTCTGGGACGAAACTGAAAAACTGTTCTAACTTTGACCTAAATTTAATAATAACTATTAAACCGTAATTATGCCCTTTTGTTACATACGGACGTAAGTACAGCCGATTTTACATTGTTCTGTTGATATCACTGCAATAACAAAGTTCTATATGTTTTTTCCTTTGAAAAAATTAACAAAACAAAAGCGATTTCGGTCAATTTTTTTCCTTGCAATTAAAAATGATTTTTATCGTACATTTGCTTCAAATTTTATTTCATAACTATTTACCATAAATACACAAATAAGATATATATAAAACGAGCAAATGTGCCAGTTTAATTGGCGAAGCAAATTAAAAATGATAAATTCGCAAAGCTTATTATATAATTGATTGGCATGACCAATTAATGATTTTTAACCGATTCGTGATTTGTTAACCGATAGATCATTCTAATAGCCCAATATCTGCATAATATGCATATTGCATGAATTTGATAAAAAAAACAGTACTTGCTAGTTTTTTAAGTTGTTTCATTCGATTTGTAGTTTCGAGGATTTTTTAAATTTTGAAGTATCCAATTAAAAACAGGATCAGCTAAAGTTAATTTAAAATAATTATTTTGAACTGAATTAAGGTCAACTGAATTAAGTCAATATTAGTTTGCTTTTTTCTTGTATTGAAGTGATCTTGTTTGTTATGGGTTTGCCTTTTTTATTGTAAATAAACTTTTTTATTTCAATTATTCTGTTTGCCTTTTTATTGTAAACAGTGCTCGTATGTCAATATTCATTTTCACTCGTTATTTTTTTGTATTATAAGACCGAAAGGATTTTAATAAATTCTGTAAAATGCGTACATTCAGAAGAATACATAGGGTGACAATTAATGACAGAATAAGGTATTAAAAGTCTGTTTCGCTTAAGGATGGATCTTGATCCATTTCACGCAAATCTTCATTTGAATTACAATTTTAAAATATTTCGTATATCGATTTTGAAGCGAATTCGTTGACTTTTATCAATTCCGCTATAGCGAAATTCCATTAATAGAGGGCCCGTAAAACGAGATATGGGTGTACAACGAAATAACTCCTTATTTAATACTAGCCTTATAATAGCCCTTTCTCCGATATTGTTAACCAGCACGTTTACAAAACGAACATCTGCATATGTGACTGAAAACGAGTTTCATCAACAAAACATTTCCAAACATTGCGACAACAGAAGAGACAGATCACCGTGATGAAGAAGTTGGGTAATTATATTGCAGCATCTTCAAATATATCTCTTGGAGATTCGTCCGGAATACCGACTTCCGTCTGCGTTGCCTCGCTGACTAAGCCGGTATAATTCAAGACAAGTTTAAGTCAAAACAGCACGCGGTCAATTGTGACTTGCTTAATAATTTGTTTCAATATAGTATGGTTATTTATCGACGTCCTTCGTTGCCTGGTTCGTAATACGATTAACTTCCACCCGGGGGTTTTGTGTTCGACTTCGGATGACACCTAAATGTTACTTGATTGGTAAACATGTTTGTCTCGGAGATTTCGGTTTTCTTAATGTGTCTGTCGGGTTTAGATATTACCTCTTACTAAAAACTACATACATCAAATACATTTTCCGAATACAAAAATACTCCAAATACATTTTCCGAATACAAAAATTCTCCAAATACATTTTCCGAATACAAAAATACTCCAAATACATTTTTCGTTTGAATAATTTCTTTACTACTCTACTCATTCATATATACACACTATCACGCCGTTTCCGTGCTGGGGTAGACAGAGTGCTGAACTTTCCTATCTCGACACACACATTTCACCTTTTCCACATCCATACACCTTCTCATACAGCTTCTAAGATTTATTTTTCTCACTATTTTCCTTTCAAAATATAATTCACTTGATCTAACCATACTTTACCTGGTTTTCCTCTACTACGCCTTACACTTGCGTCATTTGGAATATTGCTCTATAATATGGGCGCCAGCAAGGATTACGTATTCACTCAAGCTAGAAAGGGTTCAGAAAATATTTCTCCGTTATCTTTACATGACAGAGTATGGATATTATCCCTGGCTTTATCCAAGTGTCTTCTTACTGGGGATGCTTAGTTACAGATCATAAGAGAGTGGAAGATATCTTCGATTGGGTGTCCATTTTTTTTATTTGTTTAGAGGTAATTTAGTTACCCAACAGTTTTGGTTTGTATGTTCTGGATAATTAATTGAGACAACGCACCCATAGATTGTTCTATCAACCTATAAGTCGAGCCAACCTGCCTTTGGAAATGCCGGTAGGTAGAGCAATCACACTTTTTAACCGTGTGTCCTCATATTGACGTGTTTCATGTGTCATCTAACTCCTTCAGGAAAAATATCTTATTTAGTATGCTATATTTTGTCATAATGTTTAAGTGTAACATATACCATACATTGTTGCTATTGTTTCTATCAAGTAAGTCTTAAAAATTTGAATTGTTTTTATACACGTTTTTTTGTGCTTGTTATGTTTGGTCCTTGCACAAATTAGGAAAACCTATAATGTGCAAGGACCTGAAAAAAAATCGATAAATAAATGGAGTTTATATTTGCACTGTATATGTTATTTGTTTTGTAAACAATATAACAATAGAAGTGTTATACTCTTTCAATACAATTTGAGTATAGTGCGGTAGTTGTTTATATATTTAGTTGTCCATTTACCATCTTCCCTGCCGCAGTCCGTAATTAAATATCCTTTTCAACCGCAATGTTACTTAATTTTATTGTTATTTGTTCCTGCACCAACATGCAACAGGAAACCTGGCGATGCGTCTTCCTTAACAATAAAACTAACAAGGATGTGCGGTGAACAGAAAATCGTTTTCATTATTCTTTTTTTCGATCAGAAGATGGTTGTGGGATCGTACCCGACTGGTAGAAATATTTGTTCATCATTTTTATTTTATTTAATAAAGTAATCTATAACACTAACCTTTACCAAAGGCTATAACTATATGGTATACAAATTTATATCTTAAAAACTAAACAAATTTTTATGTTATAACTATGAACTACAATAACTTAATTTTAATTTCCTACATGTCATTTTATATTTAATAATCTTAATATTTCATTTCTTAGAAATAGAACATATATATTCTTCTTATAACTAGATAAAAATTCTTACAACTAATTACTTTAATACTAATTATTTAGCACGTACATGTCTATTCGTTTAGGCTACTTGCATTTCATAACATTCACTCAGACCTTGATCCTCCCTGCTAATACTATAATACTCGTAGATGTGGATACTGACGTTGTATTTTCTACTTAATTAAAAAAGTATTTTCCAGAACTTGAACCTTCTCTCTTAAAATTATCCCGCCGTATGGGATATGCAGAAAGAACAGATCTCCGAACTTTTCTATCCAAATACATAATTTTCGCTTCCTTCACATTCACACTCTTCAACACGTCTGCATTGGTGATGTGCAGATGTTGAAAAAAGTAACCAGGAGACACCATTTGTCTTAAGTCCTATTTATTGGGCTTTCAAGTTTTAGATTTACTGGAATATGCACAAAACTTGCTTTTACCATATGAATTGTTCCACCAGCCTGGTCCCCATGTTTTTATGCCATAGGTAATCGCACCTGAAACTGGGTGGATGACCAACAAGAACACGGATGTCGTCTTTGTATTATAATGTTCCAATTATTGAATAGACTGGCGCCTCAGTACATGACGGATTCTCAGAGTTTATACTGTCTAACTTAGGTAAACTGGGCTACTTAGATCGGTACTGCATGGAATAGAGTTCCTCTGGAGTGATGGAAATGACGTATTCAAGAAGCTTCGTTAGTCAAAAAAATTAACATTTTTATTTAATTTTAATTCTTTTGAGCCGTCATCGTCGTTGCTGGACATCGTAATCGAGGATCCTCTCAGCATTCCAACGTTAATTCAGTTATAAAGGGAAACTGTACCGTGTAGTTTTTGTTTTTAAGTGAGTGAGCTGTTGCACACCAGCAAACCGCTGTACCGGATCCGATGTCAGATATGACCGAAGTCATAAGTATCCTTATATCCTCGAATACTAGGCGAAAAAAATACCTGTGTCAATCGAGGAGAGTACAACAGTTTGGGGTTCGAACCGACGACCTTCCGCTTGGAAGTCCAGCGCGTCACCGCGCGGTAATGCAACTCAAAATTATTTTAAGTACATAATTAAACATGGTATTATTGCTATACAGCAATTTCTTCTTACCAATCAGATATGCTATATTTTATTTAGAATACGTTTCGCCTTTTAGGGTATAATATTGTAAATTGCACCCTTGAGGAGAATTCGCTTTTTAAACGGTGCTTTATTATTGTCATTTTATAACTATTATTGTTGAATGGTGGTTTTTGTTATGGCATGCGCCTTCAAATTTAATAAAAGTGCAATAAGGTGGTTGTTTGACAGAAGATTGAGAAGGAACTTGAAGGTATTCACATAAGCATGTAATTGAATGGCTTGTGAAAATGTAGGGCATGTAATGAGTTGTTGGACATGATTTTCATGTGATATGATGCGCTTGAAATAATGTATGTGATCGCTTGGGATTTAAGATGTCATTGTCTCAGTTGAGTGTTTTAGTATTTAGGACAAATTGATGAAGTATGTGATAAAATAACGAGACTATTTTATCACTGTCCTTGCCTTGTGAAGTGGTGTACTTACACCCTTCGGTTTGTTTTTCTATTAAAACGGTGCAAGATGTAAATTTATCATAGTATTTTAGATAGTAATAAAAAAAGACATTTCGGAGTGATATTTTTGTTGATTGATTTGGTATTTGTATTATAGAACTCCATTTTTATTACATGATAATTTGACACTTAAATGTGAAAAAAATCTACACAATAACTTATATTAAAGTGGTAGATTTGTTTCGTTTTACAAAAGCATTGTTAAACTGTTTGATAATGTTTTCGTAGTAAATAAATTATTGTGTAGGATTCTTTCACATTTCAGTGTCAAATAATTCTGATATTTTGTAATTAAATACAACTGCAAATATAAATAAGTGTTGATATATCATTTGAAACTTTTTTCCTTAAATTTTTTCTGCGTCGTGACCTCATTGCTGACGAACTTGACTCAAGCTGGAAGTGATGTGACTCTTGCAATCCTAAATCCTTCCGGTATAAAGCTACCTGCCAAGCTTATGGCAAATACAGGCTCGTAACATCTGGTTGCTTCGGCGTATAGGTGATCTAATCCTGCTCCTGCAAGTCCCCCCACATTGCCAGTGACCATCAGATTATCTGTCATCTTGACGGGAAATGCGACCGAAAAATTGAAGAATGCGTCGTGTATATAATGTTGATTGCCTGAGATGTTTAGTTCTTCTACTTCAAAGGCATTTTGTTGTTCTGTCCATGAAACGCCCAGCAATTGTTTTCAGTACGAAAGAGTGTAGCTGTGTCTTTCTCTGGTTTTTATTATCCACATTTCTGAGGCATAGAGGAATATTGAAAAAAAAAACAGGTTTTAACTAGAAGTATTTTCACTCCTCAAGAGATGTGCCCGTTCCTTCAAATCAGTTCTAGCCTAGACATAGCACTCTTCGCTTTACCTATTCTTCTCTTATATACTATTTATAGTTAAGACATTAACATTGTGGAGGTTTAAAGACATTGTAATTTGTTTTATTAAACACTGTTTATTCCACTTCTTGTGACGGTATAACCCTACCGGTTTCAAAGCTTTCACCTAATCATCAGGGGAGCACAAACAAGCCTTGTTTGTGCTCCCCGTTACAAAAAGTGGAATAAACAGTGTTTGATAAAACAAATTACAATATTCTTCTCTTGATTTTAGTTCCACATTCATCGTTATCAGCAATTGTAGATCCACGATAAACAAGATCATCTATGATCTCTTACAGTATTTTAGAACTAACTTTGATTTATGGGAATGAAACGAGGACGTGGAAAAAATCTAAAAGGAACCGAATAAATGCTGTTGAAATGCGCGCACTTAGAAGAAAACATGTGGTGACTATGTGCGATAGAATTTTGAATGAAGTGATTATAGAAAATTATGAACGTAAAACTAATGTATTAAGTTACGACATTGTCCTCAGTGAGATACAGGCAAAAGTCTAGTTTACTGGAAACACGACAAATGAAAGGCAACAAACCAAGATCCATTAAAATTGTGTGTCCAAATTGAATTACCTGTTTTTTCGCAAATTATGTATATTTCTCGTCATGGGTAAAATAAATAAAAAAATAAGTAAGATAAGTAAAAAAAAATAAGTAAGAAAGAGAACAATTTGAGATTGATTGAACACATGTATAATAGAATGAATGATTGAAGAAAGACTAACAAAACAAATATACAGAACAATAATATGTGGTAGAGGAAGACTTAGGAAAGTATGATAAGATTAAGTGAATAATATTTTTGAAAGAACGAAATGTAATGTCAGAGAAACCGCAGTGATGAGAAAGTTTATAGATATAGAGAAGCTCTGTCTTTTCTGCCTACTCCGAAATGACGTGATGGTATGTATCCAACTGAAATAAAACCGCAACTGCTAAAAATTGTTCGTTCTTTTCATGAATTGTTTGTTACGCAAAATATTTGCGAAATTCGCAAACCAGCAACGAATCGTGATTCCTTCACACAGCCCTATTCAAGAATCTTCGATTTTCAAGGTTTACGTGTGTTCTCTCGCCAACTCCTGAGTATCCACGTATTACCCGTTCAAGGAATGCAAGCGGGCGACTTGGTCCGAGCCCATTCGAATGTTTATAGGGTCATTGGCACAACCAGACCCTTGGTCTCTTTTTGGTCTTTTTGCATTTTAAAGGGCAAACGGGCGGTGCGTTTTGTTGTTGCTTTCGAAACGCCTAGGAACTTGCCAAACTGCCGCATTTCTGCATCGAATTTCAACAGATCTAGAGATCGTTTTCAAATTGTATTGTGTTTCACGCGAGAATTTACAAAAGTTAAAATATTTATTTAACCTCTTCAGACCTGAATTGATTCTAAGGTTTTAAAACAATATTCTTGCTTATGGATGTATCATTTACACTAAATGCAACATGACAAGAAGCTTGACATGTTGCATTTAGTGTAAATACATCAAAATTGAAAAAAAAACTTAAAATTTGAATACACAATCTAGACAGATAAAAAACATTTATGTAAAATACGAAAATAATGTATGGCTTATGGACATAAGAAAATAATTTTTCATTAAAAACTGCTTTTAATTCTTCATGATTAATTTACAACTAAGATTAACTACAGCGTGTGATATATGAATTGAACTTAAGTGGGGACATAAGTTTTGCCGTTGCTGGTACTGTGCCGTGGAATGGTCTGCCTCTAAATGTTAGAGATATGGATGGTGTGTGCAGCCTTAGGAAGCGCTTGAAGACAACCCTTTGTGTGAGGTCTTATCAATATTTATGATTATATATGATCACTACACACATACTCGTACATCACACCGGTTGTATTTGAGCAAATAGTTTCTGCTATTTATTTAGTATTTTCTCAAATTATGGAAGAGTTGCGAGGGATGTTGAACGGCGTGCAGCAATAAGAAAACATAGTCAACAGGACACTGAAACATATATAATCGAATCAGACAGTATTAAAATCTGCTGAGATGATGTTTACAGCAGTATTTTAGAACCAACTTTGTTGTATGGGAGTGAAACGTGGATGTGGAAAAAGATTGAAAAGAGACGAATAAATACTGTAGAAATGTGCACACTTAGAAGAATACATGGAGTGACAATGTGTTCTGAATTAAATGATTAAGAACTAATGGGAACTTATGTCCAAGCCTTAAGGCTGATGTCTAGAATAAGATGAAAAATAGCAATATGGGATATTGTGAGCACGTGAAACGAATAAATGAAGAAATATAAAAAAAAAAAGTTATATTGCTAATCTGAGGGGAAGGCGTGGTAGAGGAAGGCTAAATAAAGTGTTATGGGATCAAGTGAAAGATTTTTTGGAAATTAGGAAAGTAAAGCAAATAGTAGGAGCTGAAATGTGTGTTGTGATAGGAAAATCTGGCGATCTAACCTTTTTACTGAGCTAGGCACACTTTTCTAATTGCTTTGGGAAACGATGTGATGGTATGTACTCGTATGTATATTTTGTATTTCTCTAAGTATTATAATCTTTATCGCACCTGATTATTTCGAGAAATTCCTCAATTAATATTTACGATTAAAATAAATTGAAAATATTTGTTTTATTTCAAACTGATTGGATATAACAAGCGGAACTATCACAAAAATATGTTAATTTTCATGACGAAACGGTTTTGTACCACTGAATTACACCCGTCAAGCTCTGGAACTAGTTACCGACTGACGTAAAACTCTCACTCTTATTCGCTTGCTTCAAACAGTGACTTAAAATATGCATTGTATTGTATAATAATTAGAAACGAGGCTTTGAGTCGAACTCAGAATGAAACGTTTTCTAAAAAAAATCTTGATATTGACGGGAATCAAACCCTCGTTCTTCGGGTTGAATGACACGCGTCTTGCCAACTAGGCCACGGAATTCGTCTTTCTTCAATGACTAAACGTGTTACTCCATAACTCCTATTTTCTTATCCTTTTCCATTTTGCTTCTCCTTAATCATTATTGAGTAATATTCGCAAATATTTTGTTTAACAAGTTTTTGTGAAGAGGTAACAACACTCATTCACATACACCTGTTTTTTTCAGACCCTTTTTTTTCGACCACCACGTCAGTATCATTTCTTAATTTATGTTTTCCATATTTTTTTATAGTGCTCTTAAGCAACGATATATTGCTCTAAAAAACCTGGTGATCATCTTGGAACTATGATTGTCTTGCCAATGGAACTTTGGGTTTGATCTGGCATGACTATGTGCTTGCTGAAGTGCAATAATTTACACTTAAATAAATAAATATAGTATTATTGATAGTAACATAGTATGTACATGTATAAATACATTCCGTAATAAATAAATATAGTATTATTGATAGCAACATAGTATGTACATGTATAAATACATTCCGTAATAAATAAATATAGTATTATTGATAGCAACATAGTATGTACATGTATAAAAACATTCCGTAATAAATAAATATAGTATTATTGATAGCAACATAGTATGTACATGTATAAATACATTCCGTAATAAATAAATATAGTATTATTGATAGCAACATAGTATGTACATGTATAAAAACATTATGTAATAAATAAATATAGTATTATTGATAGCAACATAGTATGTACATGTATAAATACATTCCGTAATAAATAAATATAGTATTATTGATAGCAACATAGTATGTACATGTATAAATACATTCCGTAATAAATAAATATAGTATTATTGATAGCAACATAGTATGTACATGTATAAATACATTCCGAAACCGAGTATATATTTTAAGATAAATAGCAGAAAAAATATTTAAGAGAGAAGTTATCAAAAGGTCTGGACTCATTTCATAACATACCTCCGGTCGAGATACACCCTACTAATAAAGAACGAGCCCGTCCGCGAGGACATCAGATGTTTTTCAGCAACATAACCGACCACAACTTCGTACATGCAGATTAAGTAAAGAGAAAATACTGAAAATTAATAAATATTACAATAGAAAAAATATAAATGTAAACCCACAAATATGACATCAGATTGATTGTCACCGAAAAAAGATAAAAGATGATAGGTGTCCAAATTTTATCAAAATAAATTCAAGTCTTCTGAAATGAATACACGCAAAGGTGTCTTCCACCCACAAGATGACTGACAATCATCCAAGATCACGAGGGATTGCCTATCGTATCGTATCTTTTAAAAATAGAACTGTGTAGTTTATTCAGTTTGGCATTTAGTTAATATTTGATGTGTAAATTCAGACAATTAATTCTTTTGTTAACAGCAGACAGACCGGCCGTGTTCTGCCGGTCTATTGTTGTAATTTATTGGAGGTTAGCGCTGTACCAACACCCAATGGACTAATGTTTCGTTGTTCTTAATTGGTCGAGTGTACGAATTCCATTTT
Organism: Odontocerum albicorne; assembly: GCA_949825065.1. Taxonomy (NCBI): domain Eukaryota; kingdom Metazoa; phylum Arthropoda; class Insecta; order Trichoptera; family Odontoceridae; genus Odontocerum; species Odontocerum albicorne. The sequence goes on along the minus strand of OX463860.1, from coordinate 16,231,707 downwards.
GTACTTAAGGTAGTTCGTTGGATGCGTATACATATTCGAATTTATTTATTTATTTTATTTAGTTTATTTATTTTATCTCACCACTACCCGCGATGTTATGAGGAACAAAATAAGTCTCCAACATAAGTGTAATACAATATAATGAATAAAACTATCATAACCATATTCAATTTGTTTTGAGATATTTGAGCAAATTTGAAATCGACTTTAAGTATGAGAGATTTTTTAAGGAATTAATTTTACCACAAAATACACATTTTACCGGCTGTATGCGCATGTAGTTGTCATACGTATACAGATTGTCATACGTATGTATATTGTCATACTTATGTAGATTGTCATACGTATGTATATTGTCATACTTATGTAGATTGTCATACTAGAAGCACTAAGTTAATATGTACCTATAAATATAGTCGTGCAAGGAATCACCCTCTGTTCTACATACCAACTTACAGAACGAATATCATGGATTAACATGGTATAGAGATATTGAACCAACTGAATGACACTGCAAATATATTCTTCGCACCGCCTAGCAGTATGAGAACAATCCTTGCTAATATTCTTGACTAATGAATAAGCTAACTCTAGAAGCAGGTCCTTTTTGTGTAACATGAGAAATTCGTGCAAAATGGATTAAAAAATACGTATGCAGTTGTTATACGTATTAAGTTGTCATACAAATGTAGTTGTCATATGTATGTAGACTGTCATACGTATGTAGTTGTCATACGTACTCGCATGTAGAATCATACTTTTTATTTATTTTAATTTTATTTCAACATTAAAATGATCTTTTTTGTAACAATGATTAAAAAAACAACAACAATAAATAAAATTTAACATTGATACCTAAGCAGTGTTATATAATTGAAACAGCATAAGTTGAACAACACGACAAAGCAACTCTATACAATTCAACCATTCATCCCGGCAAGAACAACTTCTTCCATTCTCCTCACACATTTGTAAATTGTACGAATATTGTGTACAAAGAATATTACGACAAAATATCTAATTTTACTTCGTCCGCTAAGTTAATTTGCATTATTTTATGACGTTGTTTTGATAAAAATAATTTACCCACTGCGTCATAACTACCCACGTCTTCCCAATTCTGAAAATATGCATTTCTAAGAAAAACTACCTAAGTGATGAATCTCAAAAATGGACCTATGTTATATATGCAAGAAACCATCCCACATTTTACCTATTTCTTTCTCTTAACTCTATTCCGTTACGTGAGGTCACATTTCTATTCCATTTTGTCAAGAGTTGGTTGTTGTGGACAGGAACGTCTGACGGTTAGCATTCTCGCTAAATAAGCGTGCGGCCCAGGTTGATTCCTGGCGGATTCACTAGACCCTTTCACTTATGAATTAATGATTTCTGTAACTTATATGCTTCTTACGATAACTTCTTATAGTGCTATTAAGCAACATAAACATAGAAGCAAATATACATAATCCAATTAATTCATCCCGCCAAGAACAATTTATTCACTTAACTGCTGTAAGTATTAAGAGTCACATTAAAATCCATACAATGCCTATATTAATTTCACAGACTGTGCCGTCTTATTTTGCAAGTGTTGAACAAATACTTATTTGCAACCGCATCACTACGGAAATAAAAACATTTTGCTGAGTGGGAATGCTTTTTTTTTTTTTTTTTTTTTTTTTTTTTTTTTTATGTAACAAGTAAATTACTATACAAACATTTGTCAAGGCTATACCTATATACAAATTTATTACTTAACTAATCTTAATTATATGTTATAATTTATGAACTTACTTAATCTTATTTTCCTACATATCATTTTATTTTATTTATTCAATCTTAATATATGAGATCTTAGAAATAATTAACACCTACATACTACTTATAACTAGATAACAATTCTATTGCGTAACATAACAAACTGAGTTAATTCCGGACTATTTACATACGAGCTGAGAATCTTAAATGATGTTGTATCATGGTTAAATTCGGTGTGCCATGGCAAGATAGATGGTGGTGATAATGGTGTGCCATGGCAAGATAGATGGTGGTGATAGTGGCAAAGTATTTTTTTCTTAAATTTCTCGGTTTAAAAGGTATCCTTATTCTAGTGGAGGAGCCAGCGGCCTTCCACATTTAAGTTCTGTTCGTTATCTCGCGGCCATGCATTTCTTTTATGTGGGTTGGGTCCTTTTTGCATGTATATTTATACTCGTATACATAATACGTCCAAAGTATATTATGAGAATAGTTTCGACAAGTTTGCGCCTGTAAACTTAGGGCAACTAAATGCGTTGAAGATGAATAAAAAGGTACGAAATAATATGCAATAAATCATTACTGTTTAGAGATTAACGAAAAGGGCCTTCCCCGCTCTACCTGGACATTTTTGAATAACAATGGAATCCTGGACAAGGAAGCGAAATCATGAACACATTCACACCACTCGAGTCGAGGAGCTCAATCGTCCGCATGAGATCGAAAATGTAGGAAATTCGAATCTTTATTTTATTTTATTTCGATGTTAAAATGATCTATCTATTTGATACAAAAAAATTACAAAAATAACAAATTAAATGCTATATTGACATGTAAACAGTGTTATACAATAGAAAAAAAACTAGCAAATGACGAAACCAATATCTATACAATAACAAAGTAAACCCATTGAAATTTTAACTGTAATTTCAACTGTCATATAAGAGGCACTTAGTATTTATGTTCCCGATAATTACTGTATATATTACACTTTCGTTGTATACAGTACAACCTGGCGGGCTTATTGCCATGTGGCAATATTTTAAAACTGGCCAGAAAGATGTTAAGGATATCTTAAGTGAAAACCAGACAGGAATCCTTTTTTTTAAATCTGGAATTTGAACCCGTAATCTCCGGAATAGGAGACAAGCGTTTTACCAACTAGGCCACGAAGGTCGTCAATTACAATCGTGCAAGTTTTATTCTATGTACTAACTTACAAAACCAATATTTATTTTATTTATTTTACTCATGACAAGAAATATACATAATTAGCGAAAAAACAACAGGTAATTTAATTTGGAGAGATAATTTTAATGGATCTGGGTTTGTTGCCTTCTATTTGTCGTGCCCCCAGTAAACTAGGCGTTTGCCTGTTTGATTGCTAAACACTCAGTTTTGCGTGGTTTCGAACTGACATATTATGTAACAAGAAAAATCCGTGTAATGTGGAAAATATAAAAAAATATATTTTTTTGTTTATCGCGGTAAGAACAATTTTTTTAATTTTATTCCCCTAAGTATTCAAATTCACAAGAAAGCCCATTCAATGCCTATTGGTTGAAAGCCCATATTGGTTGTCCAATCTGTGCAGTCTTGTTATGCAGGAGTTGAACAAATTATTTATTGCAACCACTTGGGAAACAAAACTTTTTTGCCGGGTGGCCTACAAGGAACGTGTAACATTACAAGCTGATTTCGTTCCCGACTATTTTGTTTACATATAAAAATCTAACCCACTTTCATAAAACAAAATGCATAGTACGAGGCATATCCAGAAAGTAAGTGTACTGAATTTTTGTAGGTTACAATTTTTTTTATTTAAACAAATAAATTACGTGGTTACCGTAGTACATATGTAAGCTATTTTTCGATATAGTCGCCATTCCTCTCAATGCAGGTGGTGAAGCGGGGTATCAACTTTTTGATGCCTTCCTCGAAGTAGTTTCCCGCCAACCCCTCCGTCCACTTCTCCACCTCCTCCTTTACCTCCTCGTCGGTTGAAAACCTTTTTCCACCCATGTGCAGCTTCAGGGAGGTAAAGATTTAGTAATCTGAAGGTGCTAGGTCAGGGGAATGCGCGGGATGGTTCAGGACATTTAAACGAGGCGAGCAGTTCCTTCGTGGCGTTGGCCGTGTGTGGTCTGGTATTGTCGTGCAGCAGGCAGACTCCCTTTGTCAGCATGCCTCTCCTCTTGTTCTGAATCGCCCTCCGCAATTTTTTTAGGGTCTCACAGTATCTTGCAGAGTTGATGGTCTCCCTTTGAGGCATATATTCAATTAAAATTATGCCTTGACAGTCCCAAAACACGGATGCCATGATTTTCTTGGCTGAAATTGTGGTTTTGAACTTTTTGGCGGAGGGTGAAGAGGTGTGACGTGACCGTTTTTAAACTCGCGACACCACTTGTACACACTCGTACGATTCATAGCTTTATCACCATATGCAGTTTTCACCTCATTATAAACCTCAACCGGAGGTTTTCCCTTCCAAACGAGATAACGGATGACGCCGCGTATTTCGCACTTGGCGGGATATTGGATTGACATTTTTCACGAAACGTGTTGTCGCGTCGACACTTCTCAACGCACTGACCTCGAACCAGTCTCGTTGCGGAGGGGAAGGGTCAGGCTACACGGAAGTGTAGCCAACATGTCGAAAATAAAATCCATCCGGTTGTGAGAGCCTTAGTACACTTACTTTCTGGATACGCATAGTACAAGCAAAAAAAAAAACAAATATGTAAATTTAAAAAAAACATAGCAGGAACAATACGTTTCCGCATGCTTTCCTATGAAATGGCTTAGTTATACTTCCGTTTATTTTGATATGAGAAAGCATATTATAAATTGTCACCCTTTTTTTGTAGATTGTTAAAGTTTCAATGTTTTTTAAATAACTCCTGCGTCACTTTGTAGAACTCCATAATTAATATACGAGTAAAATTAAAACTCGTATTTCTGTGATTGCGCGATTAGAACTTATTATGTATTCTTAATAAATTCAATCAACTTATCATTGCTCACTGGTTGTTTACACTCAAATGTGAGTCAATAGTCATTAAAAAAATATTTAACGGTTTAAGTCATTTTTAATTTCAGCACATAAAAATATATAAAGGAGAGTTAAATTTTTTTTAAATATGTCATCGTATGCATGTGTAATTATTTTTGTTATTGTTATTATGCAGCATGGATGCTATTACTATCTATATATCAAGTTTAACTGTCACAGGTTCATAAAGCAAAAAAGAACAATCAAAAGAATAAGAAACGTAAAGAAAACAACACTTGGCACTGGCTTTGTTTGCAGACATTTGTCCAGACGGTTTTTAAACATGTCTATTGTCACAGCACTCACCATACTCTTGAGCAGTTTGTTCTAAGATTCCACAACTCTGTTTAACAATGCAAATTAACATATATACATACATACGCCATTTCCATGTCAGGGTAGGTAGATGAGAGAGCGTCAGATTTTCTCATCTCGATACACTCGATTTCTCTGAATTTCTACGTTTCCTTTTTTCAAAATATAATTCATTTGATCCAAATATACTTTTCATGGTCTTTCTCTACCACGCCTTCCACTCACATTTGCACTATGTATAAATTTTTTGTAAATCTATCTTCATTCATTCCATCTACATGCCCAAACGGTTTCAAGAGTGTTCTGGATGATCTTACTCAACACATCAACCTTACATTCATCGTTAATCACCTCATTCCGCAATCTTTTATACATTATCACCCTAAGTATTTTTTATCAATGCACGCATTTCTACAATATTTATTTGGCTCCTATCAGCAATTTTCACGTCTATGTTTCACTTAGCCTTAAGTTCACATTCATTTGTACTATATATATATTTGTTTTGTTGGTCTTTCTTCATTCATTCGTTTTATATATTTTTTTGCTACAGGAGTTTGAGTATTTGTTACTTTGAGGGGTTTAAATAGGCTGCTGTTACAAAAGGGGTTGGAGTACTTGAGCTTGCAGGAAAAATAAGTTGTAGTAAAAAAATGTGTGCACTTAGAAATATGATGTGTTTTTGATGGGTTATGAAGTACATTGTGAGATGGGCTATTGATTTCTCCGAAATTTCTTCTACGACAATGTGATTAAACCTGCCAATCGTCTCGTATATTTAATCTCCTTTCCATCGGAACTTTATGTTTAATTTGTTAAGAATGTGTGATTACTGAAGTACAACAGTATGCTCACAATAAACCATTACACGCACAGGCGTTTTCCATTTACAGGATGCCTGTTATACTCGATAAAGATGTATAGACTATCAAATCAACGGATATTGTAAGATGGGCTATTAATTTCTCCGAAATTATGAAGTACACCAATAATTGAATCACGCGGTACATACTTATTGAGTTGATGAGAGTTTATGCCGGAGGTATTAAATAATTAATAAATAATCGATAAACAACATCAACCTATTTTTCCATATTTACCATATGTGTCTTCAGTAAGATATCTAGTTTACTGGGGTCACGACAAGTGAAAGGCGACAAACGCTGACTCATTTAAATTGAGTGTCCACTTTAAATTAAAAACTGAAAAACATCTGGTGTCTGTAAAACTGCGGGCTGAAAAACATCTGGTGTCCCCGCGGCTGGGCTCGCCCTATATTGGTGGGGTGTCTCTTGGCCGGGGGGGGGGGGGTGTTATTAGATGATCCCCAGACATTTTGATAGCTTTTCTCTTAAATGTATTTTCTGCGTGTTTTTGAAGTGTATTTAAATATATTATGTACAAACTATGTTGCTATCAATAATCCTATATTTATTTATTTATTAAAACTACCTGTCTTTTTTATTGTCTTGTTTTTATACCATATATACAAACAATTACTCGTTATGTATATAAATAAACATGTCCTTCATCTTTCTCAACACATCATCAGCTTTAAATTCGCATCTTTAATCAAATTATGATATATTTTTTACTATAATGATTATCTCCGCACCGATTGGGTATTGAAGACAAATAAACTTGGATGGTATTGACCATTCTATTACCTCCTTTAACATACCGCGCCAGTACCTGTTAACTAAAATACCTGTTAACCTGTAACGTCCAAAAACAATTTCGCAGAAAAAGATAAGAATTCGGCCATGTCTTAACACGTTGCATGCAGGCGACTTGAATTACAATCAATAGTGCGTCACTCATTTTATTAGTAGTTTAGTTGATAAAACGCTTGACTTTTACCGGGGATTTCGGGTTTGATTCTAGATGGTACCCAATTTTTTTTATAAATAGGCCCATCTGGTAAAAGAGTTCGTCTTGTAACAATATGACGTGAGAAAGTGTTATTGCCTTCTCACGTACGAAAGTGCTATTGGCTCCTCACGTGCGTATTGTTGCCAACACTTGTTATGATGACCGCGAGTTTTGAACCAAATCCAATGGTTCTTAACACAAAGACTCGATTTGTGAGGGCGCAGATAATATAATCTCCCGGCCACGTTCTTTACTATGTCCGATATACCAAGAATAAGCTAAAGGGTACCATACGAAAGCAGAGGAGCATGTATTCTTCTCAATGCACGCATATCTACAGCATCTATTCGTCTCCTTAGAAACATTGATAATAAACGTAAAGTATTTTTTGATTGCATTTTTTTTTCAAATATTTTCTTAGTGTACCGTTCGAAAAGAAAAAAAATAACTCGTAGAAAGCTGTAAAATAATCTCAATTTAGCGACGACTGTACTGCGACAGCGGAGATAAATGTCACGTTTTATTTCTTACTGGGATGGCTCAAATTTTACGCAGCCATCTGTTTTCACCAATCATTACTAATTTAGTATACAACGAAATATAATGCAGCACAAAATACTTGATATATAACTCCTAATGCTGGACGATGTATAACTCTTACTCTAGGCAACTAGAAACTGCTGAAATGCGCATGCTAAGATGGTCAGCTGGTGTGTTCCTAAGATACAAAATAAAAAGCTCACGCATTCGTGGAAGCCTAGGTGTTACAGACATCAACAGCAAGATGGACGAGAGGCGATTGAGATGGTATGGGCACGTTGGACGCAGATCACCCGATCACATTGTGAACCAGGCAATCTCCATGGATCTTACTCGAATAACAACCAGAGGAAGACCAAAGAATTCATGGGTGGTGCAAAAAGATTAACTGATGCAGAGACACGGCCTGGGGGACGTAGTCTGGGACAGAAGAGCGAGACGAGCAGAGCTGACCCCGACAGTCTTCGCAGACAATGAGTTGGGATGGAGCGAGGGAGAAGAAGAAGAAAATGCTTGATATACCTACCCGCTACGCATGTAATCAGACATTTATTTTCTCCCGCTTAATGTTGTAAAGTGTTAATTGTTATTATTTTCAAGAAAAATACAGTAAATGCAAATTTATTATCACTGGGCCGTGTTATGCCCCCAACATATTAGCAAATATTGCTTGTAAGAAACTAGTGCGCGTATTTGTATACGTTATTATCATATTTAACAAAGGTTGCGATCTTGTGTGTGCGATAAACTGACGTACTAGGTGAATGTACTATCAAAATACGAGAACTTGTTCCAGCGTTCTGACAGTATAATCACAGTGCAAACTTGTCAATTTGACGTAACATATATATCGTCGTTGCTGGGCCTCGTAGTCAAGTATCTCTTTGACATTCCAACATCAATGTTGGAAAACTATGCCGTGGAGTTTTCGTCTATACTTCGGAAATTCTAGGATGGGTCCTTTGACAGTTGACAAATTGGCCCCAATACAACCTTGTAACGACGTTCAGTAATTTTAATTATTTTATCAACTTTAATATAAGCCTCGATTCTAATAAATAGCAAGTTATTTAGGTCAATACATTACATAAAACTAACAATAATGACAAATTAATACATATGTTACAAATTAGCATAAATGTGGCAGTTTGTTAAAATCAAATAATATTTGGTGACGTTTGTCAAAAGTCGCTACGTTAGTCTGCATTGGCTAGGAATGGGGTATTCGTTGATTGGATTTTCAATTTTTTTATACCTTAAATGAAATGTTCGTAATTAGTATTAATTCATTGTGGATCTTGGCCTATTTAAATGTAGATACAAATCATACAATACATTAGAAAGTTAGTATGATGAAAATTAGGAATTAAAACGTCAGTTTAGAGAAAAACAATTTTTAGATTTATAAAAAAACTATTCGATTTGTTAAAAAAAAAGGTTTTACCCCATCCCTTTGAGACGTGATGTTTAAAACGCCACATGACCCATCCTAGATTTTCTGAACTTTTTTTTTGCAAATATTTTTTCTTATTTTTTTCTCCTCTTTAAGTGAGTGCGCCGTCGTACACCAGCAAATTCACCGGTCACACAGCTGTACTGAATCAGATGGTACACCTGAAGTTAGACGATTGGAGTACACTGGCATGTTTTTAACCTGAGAAATTAAATTTTAAACTGAAAAATTTATTTTTAACCTGAGAAAGTACGATCATAATATTACTTCATACTAAAAGGCACTGAACTGGTTCAACGTGAGAAATAATTAATAACACAACGTGACGCCAAATTCACGTACTTTCTGTATTTTATAATATCCTTAACTATCCCGCCGCCCCCTCTTATCACGCCGAATTTTGTTAGCGTCTTTCCGATCACTATGCTCAAATAGATTGTTTATTGGCCTTCCCAGTTAAACGCCCTTGTTTTATACGGTGTCCTTTACTGTCCATACAGTGAGACTCTGGAACCAGTTATAAACGAATGTTAGATTCGCTCCATCCTTGCCATGCTTTAAGAAACGACTGAAAAAACTCTTAGTTTCTTGTCAGTAATATAACGTGTTTCATTCCTGATTTTTATTTCCTCTCCACCATCCCTTCCTTTTCCTTTAATTAATGATATCTCACTTTTACTTTTATTGTGTATATGTTCATAAATTTCATAAAGAAGAATAATCATTTGAATGTTTTTTGCAACCATGTTACTTCCTTTATTTTTGTTTCTGGTTGGTTGAAATAGATTGCAGCCTGGCTCGACACACATTGTTTCCTATCTCGGGACATTCTTCGCCTCATCCATTATACAATACATCCAATACGCCTTTTCATATAGCCAACTCGATTACGATGATTATTAATTAGCCTAGAATATGAACTGAATGGTCACGGTATCGAAGAATAATGAGGCATGGGGAAAATATTTTTTTATGATTATTGAAATGTATCTCATTAAACTGTTAACATTTGTTATTAAATTATATTTCTTTATCATAAAAAAACGAATAAATAGAAAATCAAATTCGGAAAATACATATTTCGCATAACACAAAATTATATTATATATTTTGTGGGTTGGATGCTTTTAACATACACATAAGTGTATATGATATGCGTTCAAAATACGAGTATGTTGATAATTTTGTTATTTTTTTCCAACATTAACTGAACAATGCTTTTAACTTACCTATATAAATTTAATCAAGTACTACTTAACGAGTTAACCCTTTAACGCCGGCTTACGGTAATTCCCCGTTTTAAATAAATATCAGCCTAATTATCTGGGTATTATTATGCGATTAACTTTGATATCGATTTTTTTAAATAAACCCATTTTCTATCCATCGGATTTGAACTGTGACATGAAAAGCTTTATTTATTGATATTTTAAAGCTAATATTCGTGTTTACCAGTATTATACAGATAAACTTCTTTACGAATTGCCTTTTTTTAATTTAATCACTTTTTGTTAACATATCTCTATGGTGAATGCATATTTCTTCTTCTGTGTTACAATCCTAGGATTGGTCTGCACCAAGCACTCGATCCCTCCACTCATCTCTGTCATCCGCCAGTCTCTTCATCTCCTGGTAGCTGCCACAGCGCACATCCCGTATCACCCGGTCCATGCAGCTATATCTAGAACGGTCTCTATTGTTATTGCCCTCAATCATTCCCTCGACGATGGTAAGGAGCAGGCTTGGGTGCCTGATGTTATGACCTATCCAACTGAATCGTTGTTGGGCAACTCTATTTAGGAGTTGTCTTGTTTCTCCAACCCCGCTCAATACCTCGTCGTTTCGGATGTGACCTGACCAATGGACCCTGGCCATGCGCATGTAGCACCACATCTCAAAGGCAGCCAGACGCCCGGAATCGCTCTGGCTGATGGTCCACGTTTCGCAGCCATACAGCAGCACACTATATTACGACAGCATTTATAATATAATTTTTTTTCAGTCATTCTCAATATACTCCACGAAACTGTATAGGTTGTTCCAAAAATTGTGTACATATTTTTGTACTGTGCCGTTTAGTTGAACTTGCTACAGGAATTTGTTATCCCACGCATTCGTGAGAGTTTAGGGATGAGGACTTTTATTCCCAGCAACATGGTGCAGCTTCCCACTGCCATCGTGAAGTGAGGACCTATCTCGATAAAAAAATGCCGACCAGATGGATTAGACGTAGAGGTAGCATTGAATACCCCACGCACTTCCCAGACCTCATGCCATAGACTTTTTATGGGGACTCATTTATGGTGCAAAATCGTCATTTCTGGTGCAAAACAGTTAATTTATTGAGAGGAACAATTTAAAGAGAATGCACCCAAATACAAAAATAAATTATTCGTGATGTTTGCCATTCTACGTTATCAGCAGTACATGAACATAGCTAAAAAAATCAGCGTCTGTATTCTTTAATTTAGAGTTTTAATCTTTGATATATCTTAATAAATACTGAATTTATAATCATTCAAAGTGTTTATACATTTTTGGACAACCTGTATGTATTCATATGGAAAAATAATTCGATTTACGAAATTTTAATCTACGGATATTTCTTTATGAACGCATCTATCTCTTCCGTAAAGCGAGGTTTAGGTGCAATTAGCATCTCGTAGAAAACAAAACTATAAACATCTACTCATTAATAAGACAAAAGAAATGCCACACTTAACTAAATTATACAAACAAAACATCCCAACTAACAAAAAGTTACAACTATTTGAAAGGTAACAAGTGAGCAAGAGAACATTTTTTTGTTACTATTGACCACATTTACTTCACTTACTTTTCTCTGTGTAGTTAAGAGCCTTTGAAAACCACAGTAATTTTGTTAGTATACCTTTAAAACCGCAAATAATAATTAAGTTATGAATGTCGTTGATGAAAAGGTTAAATTTTATGTCGGCCTTTTGAAGTTTTAGGGCTAGGGAATTATTTAAGTTTTTTACTTACTAGTTATGTTTTGTGATATCATTTTGTAATTTTTTTCTTGTTTGTAAAACTGTTTGCATAAATAAAAGGGGATCTGACGATTTGAGAGTTGATAATTGAGAAATCGATAATTCTTCAGTTTAAAATTTAATATATTGTATTGTATATTACGCTTCTATTTTATACAATACAATCTGGTAGGTGGTTAAGGGTGTGGTATTCTCTTCCAATCAATCTGGTAGGTTGTTAAGGATGTGGTATTCTCTTCCAATCAATCTAGTAGGTTGTTAAGGATGTGGTATTCTCTTCCAATCAATCTGGTAGGTTGTTAAGGATGTGGTATTCTCCTCCAATCAATCTGGTAGGTTGTTAAGGATGTGGTATTCTTTTCCAATCAATCACGACAATGATTTAAAGGCCATATGTGAAAATAAGACTTGAAGTTTTTTTAAGAAATCTGTGTTCCAACGGGAATCGAACCCGCAACTGCCGGGCTGAAAGACAATTGATTTACCAACTAGTCCACAGAGGTCAACAAAATTGTAATTCACTTTGAAAATGAAATATGTTACATTGTATTACGCTTTCGTTGTATATATTACAACCTGGCAGGTTTATTGTCTTGTAGAAATCTGTTCCACCCAATCAGAATAATTATTATAAACAGAATAATGAAACCTTAAAATACCAGATTTAATACGCTATAAGTCGGGATTCGAACCCGCTATCATTGACAGATTGAAAATATTACAAAATAAGATTAGTGTCAGGGTGGGACGGTGGTGGCTGAATCCATTAGATTAGACATTTCCTTGCATTTGCATATTTTCAGAAAAACATATTTATCACGATGATGATTATCCGAAAGAAATTTAATAACCGCTTCATATTCATGTTTTAACATATCAGAATATAACGAAATAACACGTCTTCTATCGGCTCTAGTTGGCATACTACCGACGGTAGAAGATATCAAATTTTAACTCTAAAATACCTTGACCATGCGATGGGCGTAACCGGCGGTATATGTATACAAATACACGCTCTAACTTGTTCAGGGCGGAATCTTTTAGACTTGGACTTTGGAGACGAATGGATCCCAAGTTACGTTTAGTCTTTTGTAAGGCACGTCTTAAATTTTAACCAATCCGTGTGGTTTCCTTAAATTATGCAAAAATTATTTATTCCCAATTTGTATTTATCACTTCTGCTGTCAATTCCGCACGTCCGAGTGAATACGTAATGATTAATTCGAATCAATTTGCAAAAATTTCGGAGGTACAATGAACTCCGCGGGTCCAATCTAAAATTAACATAACGTGCGTCGTTCGGTCGATCGGATTCGATGTCAGATTTTCTTATCATTTCATACTTCCGTCATGTATTTTAACTCCTGATTATTCTACCAGCTGTCGTAAGACTTGCTTCATCACGCCATTTCTCTGTCGAGGTAGGCAGAGAGGACAAAGCGACATACTTTCCTATCTCGACACACATCCTTCGCCTTTTCTACGATTTCTCTGACTTTCTACGTTTCATTCTTTCAAAATATTATTAACTTGATCCAACCATACCTCGATTGGTCTTCTTCTCACGCCTTCCACTCACATTTGTTTTGTTATATAGTCTTTCTTAATTCATTCGTTCTACATGCCTAAACCATCTCAGAGTGGTCTTCTATATATCACTCTTCTAATTTCTCATTTTCGACAGTGTTTGTGTCGCTAGAGCATATACTTTAACACAGGTTTCCCCATATTTTTCAACCAACGCCTTCCTTGAGCATCTTAGGATAAGTAAAGCACCCCTAGTGTAACATTAGATATTTTTAGTTTTTTGTAGAAAAAAAACTTGTTCAATAATACTATAATTTTGTTTTCTAAGGTTATAAAACCCTAGATTTTATTACAAATTTTCGCTTTATAAATATTACAGATCTAACTAAAAACTATATATTCCATATTACGAGATGAATGAAGTTGACAAATAGCTGATATTTATTTATTACTAGCATATTTAATAAATACCACAATAACCCTATTCAAAGCCCTATCGTCCCTTTAATAATTCTGTACACTTCAACGCACCCTAAAAATTAAAATCGTTCCTCATATTGGGGCGATATTGCCCCTATTTGGAATCGCTGATTCAACCCAACATCACTTTTTGACTGAGTATACTCGACATGAGTTAAAAACATAAAACTCATTAAAAAAAGGGTGACTTCATACTATAGGCATGGCAGTGAAGGCGGTGTTATTGCAACAATTTCCTCGAATAAAATTATTCACGATTCCTTACTTAAGTTATGTATGGGTGGACGGAAAATAATATCGTTACAAAGGAAACGTTCTCGGAAAGCATTTTTTGAATGTTTTACTGTTTTATTTCTAGCTGACATCAGAAGTTATCCTAAGTCGATGCCAACTATTTTCCACGCTTCTCGAAAAAAAAAATTTTTTTTTCGTTTGTGAACAATGTTCATCTTCATTTGTTTCTATTGCAATAGAAACTCTTCAAATAATAATGGGTATCGTGGAAAAGTGCCTGATTGCGTTGAATATTTATATTGCACTTTGAGATTCAGTCGACATATATGGTATTCATACATATCATCACGTCATCTCCCTGTCGGGGGAGACAGAGAAGACAAAGTGCCAGGTTTTCCTATCTCGATATACATCGCCCTTCGCTTCTTCCACATCCAAACACCTTTTGAAATTTTTTTACGGACCCAATAATCAAGCCTCTGGGCTAAGAAACACTGGAGTAGGCATGTAACTCGCGGTTTATCTTTGTAAGTGGTGGAGTGTCAACAACACGCGCATATGTATTTGGTGCGTGCGAATACTTTTACCGAACGAACTTTTTACCAGATTAAGACTTTTTTTGTTTTTTTTTGGTACAGGCGGGAATGAACCCGACATCCCCGTGTGAAAGTCAAACATCTAACTAGGTCAACGGTAAAAAAATAAATTAAAACATTGATTATCTTACGGAAGGAGTGAATAGGAATGGATATGAATTATAAAGGAGTGGATAGGAATCGTTAAGGAGTGGATAGGAATCGTAAAGGAGCTATGAATGGAGTTAGATTTTTTTATATCTAAATATAAATTGAAGGATAAGGTCAATGTGATTTATTTATTTATTTACATGACAAATAGTTATGTGTGTACACAATAAATGGAAACGAAAACAAGTAATATAAAGTAGTAACTCTTAATTTATGTGTATCTTAATTTATATGTATCCTAATTTATGTGTATCTTAATTTATATGACCAGTAGTTGAAATATTTAACTTCCGTCTTCTTAGGGGCTTCGACTTCTTTTCCCAATGATGATAAACATAAGTGTCCAAGTTAAGATTTTTCACATACAATATGAGTTTTGAGTTGATTACCTACAGCAATTTTTTTACAAACCTCCTCTAGTTTGCCGAGTGTGAGGCAGCCTGCTTCTCATGTACATATTTTTACAAACCTCCTCTAGTTTGCCGAGTGTGAGGCAGCCTGCTTCTCATGTACATATTTTTACAAACCTCCTCTAGTTTGCCGAGTGTGAGGCAGCCTGCTTCTCATGTACATATTTTTACAAACCTCCTCTAGTTTGCCGAGTGTGAGGCAGCCTGCTTCTCATGTACATATTTTTACAAACCTCCTCTAGTTTGCCGAGTGTGAGGCAGCCTGCTTCTCATGTACATATTTTTACAAACCTCCTCTAGTTTGCCGAGTGTGAGGCAGCCTGCTTCTCATGTACATATTTTTACAAACCTCCTCTAGTTTGCCGAGTGTGAGGCAGCCTGCTTCTCATGTACATATTTTTACAAACCTCCTCTAGTTTGCCGAGTGTGAGGCAGCCTGCTTCTCATGTACATATTTTTACAAACCTCCTCTAGTTTGCCGAGTGTGAGGCAGCCTGCTTCTCATGTACATATTTTTACAAACCTCCTCTAGTTTGCCGAGTGTGAGGCAGCCTGCTTCTCATGTACATATTTTTACAAACCTCCTCTAGTTTGCCGAGTGTGAGGCAGCCTGCTTCTCATGTACATATTTTTACAAACCTCCTCTAGTTTGCCGAGTGTGAGGCAGCCTGCTTCTCATGTACATTTTTTTACAAACCTCCTCTAGTTTCCGAGTGTGAGGCAGCCTGCTTCTCATGTACATATTTTCCTCAGTCTACCTTTTGGTCTTATTACCCAAAGTACCCATTTAATAATTAACTCATCTCGATTCTTTTCCCGACCCAATATACCATCTGAGTTGCAATTACTGGTCGTCAAAAAATGTTCTGGTTGCATTAGTCGTGTCCCTAGTAAACTAAACTTTTGTATGGATCTTGCTGAGGACATATTTACCTGAAAAATAGGCTGATACTTTTTATCGATTATTGATTAATTATTTTATATCTCTGTCATAAATTATCATTAACTTAATAAGTTGTGAGACCTAATTACGTATATATACCACGTGAGTCAAACCTTGGGGTACTTCGTCGTTTCGGAGAAATTAATAACCCATTTCACAATCGCCATTGATTGACTATCCCTCTTAATCAAATATGGTTTTTAAGGATCTTGTAAATATAAGACGCCCGTGCGTGTATTGGTTTATTATGTACATTCTATTACACTTCAGCAAGCACGCATTCTAAACAGATTAAACCTAATGGCAAGGATATTAAACATCCAAGACGATTGGCAGATTTAATGTGTTGCAACCTATCTTTAGGTGGTTTTATTAAAGCGATATTTTTTGTGTTTTAACAGCACTATAAGAGTTTATGGTAAACATCATATAAACTACAGAAAAACATATTGATTGATGTAAAATGGTCTTAGAGTCCAGAAGTAGATAGATATCCGCTATATCCAGATATCCACTAGGAATCGAACCGGAGACGCCCGCTTGCCTTACATAAATGTTTACCTTTAAACCACTCTCGTCTCCTCCTTACACTCGCCAAAAACACACCACGTGTAAGAGTTTACACAAATATTCACTTGTGACAACCAGGAAGATCGTTCATAGGTTTAGCTTTATCTTAGTACTGAATCTCATGCTTTTAAGTCATAACCTCACAAACTATCAGACAATTCTCCGTTAGATTTCTCTTCCTTTGTTGTACCTATTCTGTTCTTTCAACATAACACAGAGTTGTCAATAAAATCTGCATGTTTGCCTACACCAGGTCACTTTTACGACTTGGGTTCTCCGACACAGTTAGTTTTTACAACGGAATATAAAGACCCAGCGACTAAGATAAGATTCACGGCGATAAATCATTTAACTTAGTAGTGCTTTGGACATAGGCGCTTCGCTTCCTTCATTCTACTAAACTGGTTTTATTGTCTTTAAAATGCAACAGATATGTTAGATTGCTTTTATTCATTGACGAAGTATATGGTTTGATCGAAGAATAGCGAGAACTTTTGAATTTCGTGGGCTGTTCGTTTTTTATTGAACCTATCTTTTTCTTTACGTTGGCGACATTGTCCGGTGGGATGTACATTTAAACTTTCAGCCATATTGGGTGGGCTGTTTGTGTTTGATAGGCAAATATTTACAACGTATTTTTGGCACATTTGCGATTTTTTCATTTAAAAAATGACTTGATAAAGATTTTTTTGAGATTTTACGCCGTTTGCGTGAGGCAATCCGAAGATAACGAGGCAAAAACTCCTGGATTTTGCACTACGACAATGCACCGGCTCACACTTCGCTATTGATCGGTGTTTTTTTTTTACCAAAACCATCACTGTTGTGATGCCACCGCCACCGTATTCACCAGATATGGCCTCCCGCGACTTTTTCCTGTTCCAGAAGATGCACATTGAAAGGACAACGTTTTGCGGCCAAAGATAAAGGCTATCCCAAAGTGCGTTCCACAAATGTTTTGCGGATTGAAAAAAAAAAACGTTGGCAAAAGTGTATTTTATCTCATATAGGACTACTTTGCAGGGGACAATATTAATATTAATGATTAAATAAATACTTTTTGATAAAAATTAAAATTATCATTATTTATTTATCAAACTTCGTATATATACCATCACGCCGTTTCTCTATTAGGGTAGGCAGAGAAATCTCGACACACATATTTTACTTCTTACATTTCGTTATTTCAAAATATCATTTACTTGTATCTAACCATAATTCCCTTAGTCTTCTTTTACAAAGTTTTACTGTATACTAGTACAACGTAAGTGTGATACAACTATACTACAACAAAAAAATTCTGTTTAGGTAATTAGATCAGTTTGCGCCGTACTAGTATTTCCAATACGCAACAATTTATCCAAATAATACGTCTCTCTGTATAAATAATTGCGGGACAGTCAATCTTGGATACAATAGAGGTGGCCATCAATATTCCCATCCTGTGACTTTGTATGAACTATATTTTATTACTCTTTTGATATATACTCGTACAGTACAACCTAGCTGCCTTATTGCCATGTAGCAATATTTTCCAGCCAACCAGATATGTTAAAGAAACGTGAAAAGAAAACCAGGCTAGAATACTATTTAAAATAAGTTCGATTCCAACGCGAATGGAACCCGTGACTCTTGGACTGAGAGGCAGGCATCTTACTAACTAGGCCACGCAGGTCGATGATGAATCATCGAGTACGTTTGAAAGATCGTGACAATTGATGTCATCAATTGTCACGATCTTTCAAACATTCTTTGGCTGTACTTTGAGATTGCTTTATTTCACTGCTCCTAACAACCGATAATTACATTGACATAGTATAATTTATATCCCATATCCTCACGATTCATATCCATGTATGCTAGTAACCGTGGATTACGCATGCATAGAGTATACGCTGATTCCATGGACGACCAACACAATGACATCAACCTCTTTGTTTCAGTTTACTATGCCACTATGATGAATTCATTTTCCTGGAATTTAATAGTCATTACACAGCGTTAGACAGGAGACTAACCTAAATATAAAAGTTTGAAAATATTTAATACAAATGAAAAAAACAATTTGGTATAAAATACGGTTAAACCATCCATCTATATATTGAGAAAACTGATAACCAAAAATATTTCAGTTCTGCCAAATAAAAGTCGGCACTTTTTTTACCCAAAAACTCTCCGAAAAAATACGAATACAGTAGTCTATTGATTTCATTAATAGAGTAAGTCTTTAGATTTACAAAATAACGGCTTACAATCGTTGGTATCATATGGATTGGTTAACTTATTATCAACCAGGGACAGTGGGAGATACTCGATTTAAGTACACAAATGGTATTACAAACGACTTGCACGACGACTTATACAAACGACTTGCACGTTGCATTCGTCCAGTTATATTTTGCACTGCATGACGGTATATGTTTTGTTATCATATTTTGCGTTTAGCACGACGATATACATACTAAAAGTTATCGTAGATTGCGCTCGGCACGATATATCCAGTTATATATTGCGCTTCGCACGACAATATAAGTCCAATTATCATATTTTGCGTTTCGCGCAACGATATAGTCCCGTTGTTATATTTTACGTTTTACATAACGATACACGTGCTAAAAGTAATCGTAGATTGCACTTGATACGATATAACCCAGTTATATCTTGCGCATCTTACGACGGTATCGTCCAGTTACCATATTTTGCATTTAGCACGACGATATAGTTCAATTACCATATTTTGTGTTTCGTACGACGATGTAGTCCAGTTATCACACTTTGAGTTTCGCATGACGATATACTATAGTTAAGTTATATTTTGCATTTCATACAACGATATAGTCCAGTTATCATATGTTGCTTTTCACACGACGTGTAGTCCAGTTATCACGTTTTGCGTTTCGCACGACGGTATAGTCAAGTTATCATATTTTGCGTTTCACGCAATGATATAGTCCAGTTATCATATTTTGCTTTTCGCACGACGATGTAGTCTATTTACCATATTTTGCGTTTCGCATGACGATAAAGTTCAGTGATCATATTTTGCGTTTCGCTCGACGATATAGTCCAGTCTTCATATTTTACGCTATGTACGACGATTTACTCTACCACTTATAGTAAATTGCCCTTTGCATGTCGATATAACTACCAGTTTACGTATATGGCGCCTTTTACGACAATATGCCCATTTTCACGATGATTTATATATTTGATTTATTAATTTATTTTTACGTGATTAGAAAATATATTAGAAAAAAAAAATTTATACTTATATAAGATACACTTCTATAATCATAAAAAATACACTTCTATATTTCCTTTCTTCATGTTTAATTTTTATGATCAAATACTGTACACCTGCTGGCCGACTAACTGGGAATTCCTGTCAACCAGCTTATCACACGTATCATGATATACTTTTGTCACTTAAAAAAATACAAACGACGATATACGTCCAGTTATCATATTTTGCGTTTTGCAGGCCGATATACGTCGAGTTATCATAGTTTGTACTCAGCACGATTATACATGTAACAAACTCACAGCCCTTTCGAATTCCCCAGCATACATACAGCACTGCACACCAGTTGTTGGTACCACAAGGTACATGTTTGTAATGCAAGGAATTTATTACATAATTGAATGCACGTTGGTCGGGCAGAATAGTGCAGTGGATAGGTCAAGTATAATAATGTAAAGTCTCTGACTCGGAACATGTTCGCGGTATAATCTACTAGATCCATTAACATCTGATGACCAGGCGTCTGTTTTATATGGAACCATTATTTTATCTTAATCCAACAACACTTTCCATGGTCTTCCTTTTCCACACCTTGCACTGTATATTTCTTTAGTTTGTCTTTCTTATTCATTCGTTCTACATGCTCAAAGCATCTTAGAATGTTCTTCTTCATCTTACTCAACACACCAACCTTAAATTCACATTCGTCCTTGATCACTTCATTACGTATTCTGTCATACTTTGTTATACCATGTATTCTTCTCAGTGTACGCATTTCTACAGCGTTTATTTGTCTCCTTTCAGTCTTTTAGGCACTTTATAACGATCGATTTCGACTATTTACAACATATATGATTAACATTTTTAGGGGGCATTGAGGTAAACATAATTATAAGGGGGCGTTAGGGCTTTCAACGAGGCCATTGTGGTATTTTGGAAAGTCGTCCTGTTGCGTCTCTTAGTGACCACAGGCCTCTCCAAACTGTCTCCTTGGCCACGAGCAATGTGTCCAAAGGATCGGAAGACTAATCGTAAGCATATTGTTGGCAATCTGTCAGTGACTCTTCAGTTTTCGAGAAAGGAGGCATTAGTTTGATTTGAAGACGGAGGGTGCGCCGCGGATGTTGACCATAGAATAAATGTGGGATGGATGAAATTCAGATAGGTAACAGGAGTCTTGTGTGACCCAAAAATGCCTAGAAAACTGAAAGGAAAGGTATACCAGACTATCGTTAGACCCGCAATTATGTATGGCTCAGAATGCTGGACTATGTACAGCTCCTACTCTAGGCATCTTGAAACAGCAGAGATGCGAATGCTTAGGTGGTCGTCATGAGTATCACTGAAAGATAAAATTAAGAGCTCACGCATTCGTGGTAGCCTGAGAGTCACTGACATCAATAGTAAGCGGGAAGAGCGACAGCTGAGATGGTACGGGCACATAAGACGGAGACCACCAGACCATACTGTAAATCAGGCAATGTCTGTGGATCTTCCTCGACAGCCGTCCAGAGGAAGACCAAAGAACTCCTGGATGACTCAATGCTCCAAACTCCTGCTGAGAAATGGCCTAGATGAAAGCGACACCCAGAACCGAAGGATATACAGCCTGAGAACAAGAAGAGCCGACCCCAACAGCCTACCTAGGCAATGAGTTGGGACAGTGCCAGGAAGAAGAAGAAGAGGCATTAATTCGATGTGCATTTTATGGAATTCTTAACATCCTTTTCCAGCATCACATTTCAATACATTTGAGGTGCATGGCCGCGCGGTAATGCTCTGGACTTCCGTGCGGAAGGTCGTCGGTTCAAACCTCGCGCTGTGCTACTCCCCTCGAACGACACAGGCACTTTTTCCGCCTAGTGTTCGAAGGTATAAGGCTACCTATGACTTCGTTCATATCTATTATTTAAAAAAAAGGAAAGAAAAGAAAAAGGAATATGGTACATATAATATAATACAAAAAGAAATAATGAATAACCATAATAGGTAACATTGAAGTAAGGATTCCATTTTATTTGCTTTCTTTCATTAGATAAATGGTCAGAGCGACTTTAAGATTCGTTGGAGTTAATCCGATTTTATGACTTTCATCTTGCTGTCTTGAATGCCAGAGCTGAGCCGAATCGCATTTATCGATTGATTATTTTTTTGTGTATGATTCTGTTATTTTTATCTTTTACTATATAGCAGATCAAACAGTACTGAGAGTGGCTACAATATTGCGTAGGTGGTATATTGACATCTATACACCCATCTCTCGATATGCGCGGTGGAGAAGTTCCATGAATATTGACGTAAATTGAAATCACGTAAATTGAATCAAGAAATTTGTTCAAAGATGGAAGAAACGTTACAGAATATCGAAATCCACTTAAATTGAGCTACGAATACCAAATTTATAAAAATCAAAGAAATGTGTTATGAAACTTTTTATACAGTAGTAAATGTATTATTTTTTTATACACTGGTACAAATTTACTTCAGTTCGATCCCATCACTACCCACGTTTTATAGCGAACAAAGTAAATTCCCATCCAGCGCAATCTACAGAAGAATATCGAAATCTTCTTTATTTCTTATGTCACGTAGAGACGAAGAAAGAACTTTTCAAAGGGTACTACTGTACCAACAGTACCAGAACCTGAGTGTGCACCACTATTTCTAACAATTGTATTGAATGTGAAAATAAAATTAAGAAAAATAATGTAATGATTGATAATTATTTCGTGTGTAACTATTTATTTATAGTTGTGCTAGTCTGCTTTTCCGCCAAGCACAGTCGTCCAGATGAATAATTTACTGAAGAAAATTCGATTAATGTGGAAATAGATTGTTTTATTAAAATAATGTTTCTTCACTACGTTAAGGCGAATCCACGTAAAAAATAAAACGCGTCAATCGAGGGGTAGGTGTATTCTGTAACTATATGGGAGAGATACTATTTGATTTTGGTGGTAATAGGTTTGACATAATACATAAGTTACGTTTTTAAGCATGTATGTTATGATACTGTAAGAGATATAAGAATGTACAGCATGGAGCACTAAAAAATATAATGCTCAGTACAACTGGGTGTAAGCAGTTGTAGATCGGACCAAATGGCGTAGAACTATTGCTAGTTATCGAATACCCAACGGAGAATGAAGACGCACGGATAATGAAGATGCTCGAGTCGAACTTCGTTATACTCGAGCTGTATGGGTTGTTGACCCATCTTGCGATTCTTAAAACCTACCTAGAATATCACTTGTCAACATCGATGGTCGTCATCCCCTGTGGGAAGGAGGCAACAATCATGTGGTTGGATATAAACGTTTGGAAATCTGTTCTCTCAGCGTATCCCGCAACACCAAATGTCACTGTTCCATCACAATGCGGTTATAATATGGACACCGTGTGGTATTTTTTATGATGATTTGCTTGTGACACAGTTGTAGCAGAGTAGTTGCGATTATTGATAACCGCTGCACACTCCGCGTCGGTCGGCTGCCATAGTCGGACTTTATTGCCTGGTCCCAGTTACCGACTTCCGCTCTATGCTGCTACTGGGCTCAAATCGTCACTAGGCATGACAACTAGAATCAGGCAGCGGATGAACCTTCACGTTATATCGACATTGCTTCGCGTGCTTAACAATCCCAATTCTCGTTTATATCTTCGAGAAAAATTCCACTTTCATTTAGAATGCAGACGTTTTCTTCGATCGGGTGATTCGAGACTTTTGCCTACCAACACAACATACTGTACCCGGCGGTAAGTAACACACATCGTTTGTAGAGCATCGTCTCTGTCGCACGATGCGCTAACAGTCCGGTCCGCTCCGGTAACGACTGATAAATCGCGACGGAACACGTGTATGAATGACAGAGACGACACTCTACAAACGATGTGTATTACTTACCGTCGGGTACTGTACCTTGTTTTACACGTCTTAATTTGCAGTCCATTCAACGCTACTGTGGAATTAACTTCTCATCAAATGTACCCTGAGGAAAATCACCGAATTGGCAAAGTTCTCGGTAGACTTGAAAAGTCGCTTGTCTTCCAAACATCTTCTGTAAAAGTCACTTGTCTTCTGTACATCTTCTGTAAAAATCACTTGTTTTCTGTACATGTTCTGTAAAAGTCACTTGTCTTCTGTACAACTTCTGTAAAAGTCACTTGTTTTCTGTATATCTTCTGTAAATAAAGAGGTTGAGCAAGTAAGGAAGAGTTTTTGAGGTAATCTTAATACATACATATCATCAAGCCGTGTATGTAGCTTGCGGGGTAGACAGAGAGAACAGATCTCTAAACTTTTATATTCAAGCACACAACTTTTGCCTCCTCCACGTTCATATATCTCGTTATGTACAATACAATCTTCTTTTATTCATACATCTCACTTTACATTTAATGATTTTAACGGCTGGGAAATAGCGCTATATCAAATTATCGTTACATTAAAAATGTACACAGTCCTTATTTACGTTTTACAGATAATATCACAGATAAAATATAATGCTACTCTGAATACCCTTTCTTCCTACTTTTCCTTTGTTTCTCTTAATTATCCTTTAACGAATTCCTTTCATCTAGTTCTACCCTTTCCTCTAGTTGTTTAGATATTGGTCATTTATTTGTTTTATTACTTGAATTTAAAACGAATATTTATTTATGCGTGAAATTTGTGATGGATTAAAACAACTTGTGTACGTTTCTAGGATAAGTTGGTGGGTTGGATGAAATTGCTGTTAAACAATAGCTCTGACAAATGTCATATGTAAAACACAAAAGAAGAAATAAAAATTAAAACGAATGTTACAGTATCAAATTAGACTTGCTTTTTCTTACCGCGTAGTCCAGTGGTAAGCATTCTCGCTTTATTCTGGTTGCATTCCCAGTTTAACTTTTAGGCTTTTTATCGAATTTATTGTTAACCGTGAGTGTAGGTAGGTAGATGTATTGTCACTTTTATATAACTTCCTATACTGTTCCTCCGCCCCTAAATATTTCACTGAAAATGTTCTACGTCTCTCCAATCATGTACGTTAAGAGCGCTAAAACAGAAATTGCCTTTTTTCGTTTCTTTATTTCGCTCAACAGAGCCGAGGTGAGGAATTTCGGTCATTCGAAACAGTCATTCGAAAATGCGCCCCACTTCAGAAGTGTATTTTTTTCTTTCAATATTTTGTTCGAAAACAAATGTTCAAAAGTGATAATGGCCATTTCTTACAATATATTTTGCCCAAAACTAAATATATCTTTTTAATTATATTACACTTTTTTCCTTTTTTTTGCCCCCGTTCAGATATCGCGCCTGGAGCCAGTACTCCGATCACCCCATCCAATCCCACTCGGCTTTGTAATTTATTTGTACTCTACAATTTGTTCAAAATTTCGCGTTCAACGAAATATAGATTCCAACTTCCAAATTCTTCGATGATTTCATTTTCCTAAACCGAATTTGCGAATACTTTCTTCAAATCGAAAAGATATCTGCGAAGAAATTTCAGGATTTCTCCAAAAAAAATGTATATATATATTTTAAATGAATTCCGAAGGAAGATTCAGGGCCGTATTAGACGGTAGTAATTATTTTTAATTTTAATTTATTAAACTTTATACATTGTTGATTTTTCATTGAACTAAATAGAATGAAATATCCATATTATTAAAATTTATGATTATATATGAATTCTAGACACATATTCCACTCCACCTAAAGCCAAATGTGTTATTAATACATATCGGAAAATCTACGAATGTTTATTTGAAGTTCGTCTTTCCTTGGTAAGACGAACTTTCCTTTCATACCAAATATGTTTTTAAAACATGCAGAATCAGGGAAGCTCGTTATCTATTGACCGCAGCCACCACCTTCCTATCCTTGTATTCTATATACACTTATATTTATACATTTATTCTGTAATATTTTTAATGTGTAAATAATAGTGGGATCGAATCTCGAATTTGAGCGCCCTTGAGGAGAGTCGACTCTCTTTATGGCGCTATATAAATTGTTATTTAATTATTATTCTTCTCAGTGCACGCGATTCTACAGCATTTATTCGTCTTCTTTCATTATTTTTCCATGTTCACGTTTCCATGCATCAAAGTTGGTACTAGAATGCTTTTGTGGATTATCATATTAGCAGATTTTAATACTGTCCGGCTAGAGTTACATTATCAAATATCAATATTAATTTTTGTAAATTTTTATATGAAAAAAGCCTTTTGACCATTTTAATAATTTAGTATACAATCATCACGTTGTGTCCTTTGCGGGGCAGGCAGAGATAACAGATCGCCTAACTTTTATATCCATGCACACAACTTTCACCTCTTCCAAATTCATACATCTCATCGTACACAATATTCCATTATTTATTCTTCTCAATATTTTAGCTTTCAACATCTGGTCCATTTGATTCAGCCACGTTTTCCTCGATCTACTTATTTCACAAACACCTTGCACATCTGCCTTGAATAATCGCTTAGTCATTATTTCATCATTTATTCTTTTCACATGTACAAACTATCTTAAAACACATTTTTCATATATCTCATGCTTTATTTATTTCAAAATAATCACCGTCCTAAATTTCCACACAATATTGACTTTCTTTCAAAATCTGGTTCATTTGATTCATCCACGTTTTCCTCGATCTACTTCTTTCACACACACCTTGCACATCTGCCTTTAATACTCGCTTAGTCATTCTTCCATCATTCATTCTTTTCACATGTACAAACTATCTTAAAGCACATTTTTCATGTATCTTATGCTTGATTAATTTGAAAATAATCACCGCCTGTAATTTCCACACAGTTCTCACCCTGATCCCTATTTTCATTGATTCATTTTTTATTAAAAATTTTGTAACTTTTTTTCAAATATTATTTTCGTTTACTTAGTTTGTGAAACGGTTTCATTTACGAACGAAGGCGAGTTATATTATTTATATTGAAAGTAAAAAATCACGTGTGACCCATGTGTCAAGTATTTTGTATCAGTGATTTCAGGGATTACCTTTTCCACTATTGTGTCATCTGTGTAAAACGGTTTCATTTACTTGGAATAATTCGTTCTTTTAATATCTATTCTCTTCACGCATCCTAGCCGTCTTAAAGTTCCTTTCTTCATCTTCAAACATCCGTATCATCCATTATAACTAAATATCGATAAAAAAAACGATTCTGGAAGGATTCCATTTCGAGTCTGGAAAGGGGAAGTAGATAAGTAAAGTGTTTTCCATATGGAATATCTTGAAACTTAATTCGCAAAGAATTAAGATATTCCTCAGTCTGTTCGCATATCTTTTTTGCTCTTTTGCTCTTC
This sequence comes from Odontocerum albicorne, assembly GCA_949825065.1. NCBI lineage: Eukaryota > Metazoa > Arthropoda > Insecta > Trichoptera > Odontoceridae > Odontocerum > Odontocerum albicorne. The sequence continues at coordinate 16,204,225 of OX463860.1, read as the reverse complement.
TCCTGCCTCGCATTTTTTTTGACATTTCGCTCCGTAATTTTTCTCCCTGCTTAATTATTTTACAATTGAAAGATTTATATTAAACTTACTTTTAATTTTTGTTTAATGTCCTCAACTCTTAAAATAATTTTATAATTTCATTTTAATTAAGATTTCACGAACAGTATTTTTCTTTTCTAGATATTTTTTTTAAATAGGCAATCCACCCAAACTAGGATGATTTGTTCCACCAAATTAAAGTCATTATGCAATTATATGAGTCAATATAATAAAACCAATTTAAAAAAATGACAATTCTTAATAATTCAAATCAATTGATGACAATTCTGAATAATTCAGCTTCAAAGAATTCACATCTAAACTGAATAATTCAGCTTGAAAAAAATGACAATTCTGAATAATTCAGCTTCAAAAATTTAACAATCGATCTATAAATGGAAAAGTTCATTGAAGAAAGAAAAAACGCAATTTCTAGATTATTATTACAATTTAAAATAATTAATGACTCAAAAAGAAGTGGGGATCGTGGTAGAGGATACATGACAATGGTATGGGTGGATCAAGTGAATGATATTTTTTTAAGAAAAAGGTACAGAGTAACAGAAACAGACGACTAGATGTGTTCATGTGGAAGAGGCGAATGAAGTCTGTCGTCATAGTGTGGAGCTCTATCCTCTCTGCTTACCCTAACAGAAAAATTGCGTTATAGTAAGTATATATATATAAAACAAAACATTTTAATAATTAAACAAACAATAGTTAAAATATGCATAGCTCTATTAAAAGCAAGTCTTAAATTTAGTTATTAATTAACAAAAACAAAACTGATGTAATGCCATGTCAGCGTTTGAATTTATTACAAAAATGTATGACAACTCCCTCCTCCTGTCATGATTGTATGCCAATTTATATTCTGCAGTTAATGCATATTCATTTATACTTGCATATAAATTGACGTTTAATTAGGTTTTTATTTAAAAATAATTATTGTTAATTATACAAACATAGTTAACTTGATAAATAAACAGAAGGTAGGCACTTATCTAAGTATTTAATCCAGATTGCAATTATTAGCCTTTTTTCATGTATTCTTTTGTTTCCATTTATTATGTATTTACGTTGTATTGGCGTAGATCTATTGTAAAGTTTAATAAGTAATACGAGGACAAAAATCTGAGAATGAGAGTTACGAAATACAAAATTATGGATATAAAAAAGTGTGAAAGGAAAAGTGAATGCGATATATGGGTGAATAATGATAGATTGAAGTAAGTTGAGGAATTTTGCTATTTGGGTAGTATTTTTTCAGGTGATGGAAAAATAACGAAAAACATCGAACGACGTGTGGCGATAGAAAACAAAGTCATTGAGAACCTTACACATATACTCGAATCGAATAGTATCAACATCTGCTAAGATGATAGTCCACAGCCGGATTTTTGTACAAACTTTAATATATGAGAGTGAAACGTAGACGTGAGAGAGACTAAAACGAGCAGAATAAATGTGCTCACTGAAAAAAATACATCGAGTGGCAATTTATACGTATGACAGAATACGAACTAAAGTGATTATGGAGAATGTGAACTGGTGTATTTATACGTGTGACAGAATATGGACTTAAGTGATTATGGAGAATGTGAACTGATGTATTTATACGTAGGACAGAATACGGACTTAAGTGATTATGGAGAATGTGAATTGATGTATTTATACGTAGGACGGAATACGGACTTAAGTGATTATGGAGAATGTGAACTGATATATTTATACGTATGACAGAATACGGACTTAAGCGATTATGGAGAATGTGAATGACTTGTGGAAAAGGTTTGTGTGAGCTCTTGAGTGTGGTGTTTTTTTATTGTTTTATATTTATATTTTAGTTTATTTTATTTTTATGATTATGTGCGGTACATTGTGGGGTGAATGTTTTAGGTCTGTCTGGAGTGATGAAGTGTGAGGAGTTTGATTTCGCGGGATGTATATATGTGTAATTGAGTGTCACTGTTTGTCAGGTTGATGAGAATGTACAACGAGGTTTTGTATAGTCAAAAATCGGAAAGAAGTATCGATTTCTTTTTTCATGCTATATGTCCTCAGTGAGATACAGGCAAAAGCCTAGTTTACCGGGGACACGACAAATGAAAGGCAACAAACCCAGATCCATTAAAATCAAATTAAATTACCTGTTGTTTTTTCACAAATGATGTATATTTCTTGTCATGTGTAAAATAAATAAAATAAATGTGAACTGATGTATTTATACGTATGACAGAATACGAACTTGAGGGATTATGGAGAATGTGAACTGATGTATTAAGTTGAAGATGAACTATAAACAACATATAAAGAAATTAGTATTTAAACTTTCCATTAAAATAGTATCACGTGGTCTCATTACCTATTTTTGAAATTTGATCCGACTACGAAATGGCGCGTTGGTATGTATGTGTTCATATTGAATTGATTGAATAATCAAAATTAATCGTGTAACATATCATAACTAGGTGTGATATATCAACCACTCCAGACATAGTCTGACATTTATGGAGCTACCTGTGTAGTCGGGCACAATCGAATATCATATCATGTGACAGCACGCTAAAGACACCGAGTATGAGTAAATCTACATACACGTACATACCATACAACAGTGTCTCAAAATTATCAGATAAGATAAAACCTCTTGGTATATACATATGTTAACTAGACATTCAAATCATACCTTTTTCATATTATTGTTGAGGAATCATTAAAGATTGCTAAGGTTATTTGCGATATAATCATATTCAATATTCCTATATCTGCATACTGTAACTACCAGGCGTGATACGTTCTTCTCTGAATTTTATAAGTAAATTGTGAATTGATTAGATTTTTTACTGTTTTCGTGTTCCTGAAGCTGTGCACAGTATTTATTTATATATACTCGTATATAGTATATTTCTTGACTGATTTAGTCGATAAGTGTATTTTTGTTATTTTAATGTGTTTATTTTGATATTTATAGTGAAGGCGTTGACAATGTGGAGGTTTAAAAATATTGTAATGTGTTTAGTCCAACATTGTTTATTCCACTTTCTATAAAGTTATAACCCTACCGGTTTCAAAGTTATCACCTCATCATCAGATGAGGTGAAAACCTTGAAACCGGTAGTGTTATACCGTTATATAAAGTAGGATAAAATGTACTGGACTAAACAAGTTATAAAGTGTTTATTTTAGCTATTGCAACATTTATATTATAAATTCGTAGTATTTAATGAATTTATGACCTTCATTTTTGGTTAATATTCGTTTCATCGAGTAATTTGATCGATATCTTTCTGTCTCATAAGCGGTTGGAGATTTAGGTGGCGTATACAATATAGCTTTACAAAGCACTTGAAAACAACCTTTTTGGGAAATTGAATCAAAATGTATGTGTATATATGAACACTACATACACATATACACTACACTTCGTCTAAAGCCGAATGTGTTACTATCACGTATTGGAAGATCTTCAAAGGGAAGTTATAAATCAAGCGGCCGCAGCCACCACTTTCCTATCCTTACACTCAACTTTTTGTTCTTTTTTAAATATATTTAATCTATCAATAATAGTTTGAATTCCGAGTAATAGCGCCCTTGAAGATAAGCAATTCTCTTGACGGCGCTATTTAAATTATTCTTTTATTATGATTACCATCATATGCAACATTGGTGTTGATGTCATTGAAAAAGGTTTACAGAAGTCCTAGGGGATTATATAAGCGCGCGCTTTAAATAGTGCTTCTCGTTCTAGGAGAATATGTTATTTCTTTTTACTGCCTTAGTAGCATGCTACTTTAGATTAAAACGTACGCATAACAGTGCTATTTATTCAAAAGTGTTCATCCCACAACTCTCTGTTGCTCTTAGACTAGTTTTTTAAAAGTTTTTTAGTTAGACATCTCTTTTTACTTTATACCACAAGTCCATAGATAATTTATTTTTCATCTTGAATAATGACCGTGAACTCCTATATATGAAAGAGTATACGCCAGTGTCAAGTGATGATATTAGCATAGTCACTTCTTACTCTTTTATCTAAAACAAAACAAAACAAAAATTGACAGTCATTCCATTATTTCCGCAGTTGTGTTTTTTTTCTTACCTCCAATGTGAACCAGACCGAAAACGATCGATGTTGCCAACATTGCCAAATCATTTATTTTTACGACCTGTGGATAATATCTTAACCATAGACTAAAAAAAACGTCTACGAAATTGGCCGTTTTTCTTTCGTGTGTGTTGTATAATACTTCATGGTTGCTCATAAAATTATACGAGTATATTTAGATTAACCAAAGGATGGAAATCGATATCCTAAAGGAGTTATGAAAAGTTTTGAATTTAAAATGTTTTTCAAAGCTGAAATGGAGTACGATATTTTGCGAAAGTTTGAGACAGGTAAAGTTCAATATTCTACAGAGTCGTACTTTTTTCATAATAAATTGCTTTTTTAAATTGAAAAATTCGATAAAATTTGGATCACGGGACTAAAACACGTGCAAGGAAAAGCTATCTGTTCTTAGAACTTATATTTTTCCCTTCGAAATAAAATAACGTTATATTTGTTTTTAAAGCCTTAGTTTCATTTCGTTCTTCATTGAACCTAATGATTTTTATAAAAAGCCTTCAAATTGTTACAGAGCTATCTATTTATATTCTGTAGTTATCAATGAATGCTACAAATTTACATGGCTTACAAAAAAAGTGTCCTTGTTACGAGTAGTTCATCTTGGAGAAGATTTTTTTAGTTTTTGTGTTAGCGTAATCATATTTCTAAGTTAAGTCGGAAAATCTTCGCAAATCTCCATTACCTCTACAGTTGCGCATTTTTCTCCCTATCCAAACCAGAATCTTGCCAACCCTAAGTCTCCTTTTGCTCTTAATCGACTATGGGGATGTTTGTTATTTTGATGCTAGTGAGGAATTGTTGGATAGACTGGAAGTTCTCCAAAATATTTAAATTCGGTTTATTTTTAATCTAAAAAGTATAATCGTACATCCGAATACCGTGCCAGACTTCAATGACTTAAAATAAGGCACCGAAGAAATCTTCAAGTTTTGTCAACTGTCTTTGAAATGTTGAACACTCCAAGCTGTCCTCAAGATCTGCTTGAAACTTCAATTTTAATTCTGAGCTTAGACTGTCCCTCCGATATTGTGATAGTTGAATCCTTTGTATACCAACGTATCACACATCATCTTTTGCGGCTCACTCGGCTCGACTTTAAAACGATTTTCATAACTATCTCTTATCGATACTTAAGAATAAACTAAAGAAGCATTATTTATCGCAAAATATTTCTCTTCTTTAACTCCCATACAATTACCACGCTAATCCCTATTTTTTGAAGATTTATCTTTTATTTTACTTTTTGTTAGTTTTTTGTTCAAATATTATTTTCATACATGGCACGGTCATAATAATTATGAAATAAAAGTTGGTTGGCTGGAAGTTATTGCTTTAAAGCAATACATCCGTTAGATGTATTTGCATGAAAGTGTTAAATAAATGCCTTCCATTCACATTTGCAATACATACTCGTATATTTGTTTTGTTACTCTTTGTTCAATCATTCGTTTTACATATCCAAACCATTTCTAAGTGCGCTTCTTCATCTTACTCAACTTCACACTCATTCCGTAATATGTCACCCAATTTATTCTTCTCAGTCCAAACATATCTACAGCATTTATTATGCTTCTTTCAGTTTCTTTCCACGTCTACGTTTCACTCCCATACATCAAAGATAGCACCAATATACTATTGTGGGCTATCATTTTAGCAAAGTTTGATACTGTCCGGTTCGAGTATATATGTTTTAGTGCTCCATTGACTTTTATCGCTACACGCCGTTCGATATCGCTCTTAACTCTTCCATCATTTGAGAAAATGCTACCCAAATAGCAGTATGTATTCAATTTCTCCAATCTTTAATTATTCACCTATATATCGCATTTACTTTTCTTTTCATACTTTATCATCCTTTCATTACCATTACTCTGAATTTTGCAACATTCATTTTCAGATCTTTCTCTTCGCATATCTTATACAATTTACTTATTTAACTCTGGAATTCATGTTTTATCTCTACCAACCCTACTATGATGTCATCTGCATACAGTAATCCACTTACGTTCCCATTCGACATTTGAATGCCACCAATTGACCTCTGTAGTACCTTCAAATATAAATCTACGACTATAAAAAACAAAATATTCTTCGTGGATATCTCAAAAGGGGAAATAATATTGTATGATTGTATGTGTGTATGGTATATTTATTGAAATAAACCAATCAGTGTTTATGATCTTGCCTTATTGCGGATTTCGTATATTTTTGTATTTTTCCCTTCTATTTTTGTGTGTCAAACATTGATAACCTTTTCAAGCATACAACTCGTCATTTGAAAATCAGACGGTGTCGGTGACGTTTTGTAAATACAATATTGACTATCTAATTGACAGTTTTCGTTATTTAGTTTGACACGTCTGTGAAGTGACGGCTTCTGTCATTTTGTAAGGATTTTTTTGTACTCTGGCAACCTGATCTTTTCTTGATGTATTTTGACTGACGGGATATTTGAAACATAAACACGATATCGATAATCTATGGTTTTAAAGTGATCATAATCTAAAAGGCTGCCATTATGTTTGTGATACGTACCGTTATTTTTTACTTACTTGATTTGATTATTTTAATGTATTATTGTTAAATGGTTTGAATCGACCTTGCTTTGTGTTCAAATATAATTTTTTTAAGCGGTTTCGTAGCTTTAGAATATAAACAACGCATACTACGATGATTTATCATGATGTTGTTGTGTGACGACTCCATGGCCTACTTGATAAGACGCCTGCCTTTCAACCTGAGGATTGCGGGTTTGATTCCCGTTGATATCCTTTTTTTTTTTTAATGTTTCGAATGTGTTTTCAATCAAAATTGTTTTACATTTAAACAATTTTTTTAACCTGGCGAGTTTATTGCAATGTGGCAATCTCTTCCAAGCAACCAGAAAGATGTTTTTAATGGGCTCTAAGTGAAAACCAGACTGGAATTCCATTTAAAAAAAATTATGTTTAGTTGGTTGATTGAGATTGCCACATAACGATAAATCCAGCAGATTTGTTTGTGTTATTTATTTAGATAGTAATTGTAAAGCGTACAAATGGCGTGTTTATTGCCATACGGCAATCTCTTCCAACGCAGATTACGCAGATTCACGCCAATTACTGGGTGAAAGATTAATACGTTATTTCTAAAACGAAAGAAAAAAGACTTATTTTAATAATACGTGACAAAAAACAGTGAATAAAAATATACAATGAAACTGTAACTAACTGTTATACAAAAATTTAAAATATTATATAATCAGTTTTAAAACAATTTAAAGCTTAAACTTATTATTCTTATTTTTTTTTATAATCGATCTAAGTGACGAATTTCTTCGTAGAAAGAAGAATTGCAACATTCATTGGGCGGGACAAAAATAAATTACTTTTTGTTAATTAAATATGTCGCGTCAATGACAACCGAAAAAGACAATCTATAGTCTAAACTTCCAGAAGTGTCGTTAAACAGTTTTACTACTATATTATGTTAAACATGCGCGCTCGAAAAACTCATAAATGTAGTAACAGAACAAAAAATATCTTGTTCAAATAATTATGTGTGAGTACTCGTATATCATTGTGTCTTAGTGTTTTTCTTGATAGTAAGCTCTCCTTTGCTACGAGTAGACAAATAGGTTCTACGGTTTCTTCAGGCTTTTAAAGTCTAAGATAGTTCAAATTTGTATGTCGATATCTTACAACAAGGAAAATAAACATTCTTAGTAATCCATTTGTTGTGTCACGTCTGGATTCTTGTCTCTATTCTGGTTTGCTTGTTACAAATTTCTAGAGTCCAGTCTGTTTTCAATGCAGTTGCTAGGTTGTTATATAACAGTCATAAATATTGCCACATCTAATCTAATTGGTCCCAAATTATTTCCGTTACTATTGATATGGAAATTTGTCTAATTATTTCCGTTACTGTTGATATCACACCTCCACAGCGTTAATAATAATTAATTAATTATAATTAATAGATTATTAATTTATTTGCTTTAACTTTTAATTGTTAATTTATTTGACCTAACAATAATTAATAGATTGATAATTTATTTGCTTTATCTTTCTTTAATTAAAACAAATATTTTTCTTTATAAAAATCTCATGGATTTAAACAATTTAATGTATTCAAGATGAGATGGTTAGTTGTAAGTAATAAGCCCACCGGATGTATAACCATGTTTACAAAATAGTGAAAATAAATAAATTTACAGATAAAACCAAAAGTCGGCGCATACACGTACATATATATTCATGTTAATGAAAATGTCATCAATGAATCAGTCCTTATCTAAAAATTACCATTAATCTTATCAATCCGCCTTCATTGAGATTGCATTTAGAATCCGCCAGATAGAGTATTAAATCATTGTAAACAAATGATAAAAAATGCCTTTTCTGATAACACACCTTTAACAGAATCGGAATAATGTCTCTAATATGCTTCACTTCCAATTCTCACACCAATGATTTAACAACTTTTCTGTAACATACCTTTAACAAAATCTAAATCAGGTTTATTATATAACCTTCACCTGATCCTCAATGATTTAACAACTTTTCTTTTAATACACCTTCAACAGAATCGGAATCAGATCTAATATACACCTCTCATCTGATCTCCGATTAGTTGACAACTTTTCTGATAATACACCTTCAACAAAATCGAAATCAGGTCTAATAATCCTTTACACCATCTCTAATGACTTAACAACTTTTCTGTAACATACCTTCAATAAAATCGAAATCATGTCTAATATGATATATTTTACCTTCACCTCATCCACAATGTCTTTATAACTTTTCTGGTAATATACCTTCAACAAAATCGAAATCAGCTCTAATAATCCTTTGCCTCATTTCTAATAACTGAACAATGTATCTGATAACGCAACGTCAACAAAATCGGAATCAGATCTAATATACAATTCTCACCTCATCTCCAATGTCTTTTACGCCTTTTCTGGTAACACTTACCAAAAATTGACAAAAACGTAAACGAACACACTCATACACACATACACAACTTCAGATTTACTGCCCGAGTAAAAAGAGAAAATCACGTTTCAATTAAAATTTTAGCAAAACAGAGAAATAAACGAAAAAAACAATATTTCCTGATCCTGACTAATGTACTCGTATGTACTTAGACACTTTTATTTTTGTCATTTATGTAGCTTGATATCCCAAAATACAAAAAAAAAAACAATAAAAACACACGGTATCTTGGCTCTGATGTTATCTTATCCATTATGATAAACCTTGAAAGTGTTTAAATTGGATATATGAAATTAATCATATTAAGATATAAAATTATAAAATTAACGTAATTCTGTTCGAACTTATACCGAGATACACGCTTCGGGTTGAGGACTGGGGTTGGGGAACATTCGGGTTAAGGACTTGGGGTGGAGGGAGGGATGAGACAATCTCGGTGAGCAGCGGAGAGATTCTTGAGATATGTATACGACTATGTTTGTCAGATGTTCACCTCGATTCAGTCTTGTTTGTGCTCCCCTGATGATGAGGTGAAAGCCTTGAAACCGGTAGGGTTATACCGTTACAAAAAAGTTGCATAAACAGTGTTTGATAAAACAAATAACTATATACGTTAATTGATAGCAACATAGTGTGTACATATATAAATACATTCCGAATTCGCACATATATCTCAAGATAAATAGCAGAAAATACATTTAAGATAGAAGCGATCAAAAGGTCTGGGCTCATTTTATAATATCCCACCGGTCGAGATACACCCCTACAATACATAGCGAACCCGGCCGCGAGGACATCAGATGTTTTTTTCCGCCCAAACCCTTATAATAATTAATATATTACTAACTACCACACTAATACATATATTCCTTACTATTTAGGTAGTAAAATGGTGTGTCGATAACCACTTTCATATTCGTCATATCATGTTTTATAATTTCGAAACAGGTTGGACTGCAGAATTTTTCTTTTAATTAAGAGTATTTAAACTCGGGTCATACAGATAGTCTTGAAATATATAGCAAGTTGCCATTTTCTTTAATATAGATGCTGTAAAAAGTTTTTCTTACTATGTCGGTGACCGTGGTCTAACAGTAGGCATTCAAGCTAAGTAAGTGGGCGCCTTGGGTTCGATTCCTGGCGGATTCACTTCCGAATTTTTTTACTCTTTTTTTTAGACCATTTCACATCTGAATTTCTTTTGTTCTATAGCTTATATGCTGCTCATCATATTTTTTTAAGGTGCTATTAAATAATTAAAAAATAGCGCTATTTAAAACTCTGCCTAACGAAAGGCTGCAGCAGATTAATTCTTGAAAGTTTAATCTTCTTCCTATTGGAACTTAGTGTTTGATTTGTCAAAAAACTTTGTGTTTGCTTAAGTGCAAAGCTTGCACACTATTAACCAATACGCGCTCATGCGTCTTCTGATAATCTTACTCAATCATTAGGGATAGCTTATCTATCTTATATATGACAAGAAATTTTCTACATAAATAATTTGTGAAAAACAATAGGTAATTAATGTATTTTTATTTATTCAAAACTTCATTGCAAAAACAATCTGGCGGACTTATTTCCAGGCGGCAATCTTTTCCAATCAACCAGACAAAAGTAAATAAAGCAAGTTACATGATCGTGTGAAATGTTCAAATGATTATTAATCTTTATGAAATTTATGGACATACATATATACATAAATGAGTAAAAGTGAGATATCATCTACAAAAGAAAAGGAAGGTATGGTGGAGAGGAAAGAAAAATCAGGAATAAAACACGTTTATAACAATAGAAATTAAGAGTTTTTTTTCAGTTGCTTCTTAAAGCATGTCAAGGACGGAACGAGTTGGACATTGGTTTGTAACTGGTTCCAGAGTTTCACTGCATGGACAGTAAAGGACGACGTAAAAAAAAGAGCGGTGAACTGGGAAGGCCAATAAACAATCTCTGTCTGAGCGTAGCGCAAGCCCATGGTTGGAATAATGCTGAAAATTTACTGCGCGATAAGAGGGGGCAGCGGGTCAGTTAAGGATGTTGTACAATAAATATAATAGTTATTTAATGTGGACACACATTTTTTTGGATCTGGGTTTGTTGCCTTTCATTTGCCGTGTCCCCAGTAAACTAGACTTTTGCTTGTATCTTACTGATGACAATTATGGGTTGGTATTTAGATTATTGGCACGCAGGCGCCACCACCCCAAACAGTGGACTTGCTTAGCTATTGTTAAGTCAAAAGTGATAACGCATTGTTATATACGTGAACCTGACGCCATTAGGAAAATATTTATGACATCTCTATTAGACACGAGCCGTCACAAAAGATGTTTGGTTACGCGGGTATTTCATTAATCAACAAATATATTTCTACGATACAGTTTTACTTCGCTTTACGAAAGTAGATACGTTCTGAGAAAATAATTTATTATGAGAAACTTCGTTTTATTTATTAACACTTTATTGCTTACTGTTTTATTTATTAACACTTTAGTGGCAATCTCATTCAAGCAACTAGATAAAAATAAATAAAGCAAGTTATATGGTTGCAAAAAAAGATTCAAATGATTATTCATCTTATAGAAATTTATGAACATAATAAAGTAAAAGTGAGATATCATCAATCGAAGGAAAAGGAAAAGATGAAACACGTTATATTTATCTGACTTTCTACGTTTCCTTACTTCAGAATATGATTCACTTGATCCAACCATACTTTCCTTGATTTTCCTCTCACATGTCTTCCACTCACATTTGCACCATACATCTATTTTGTCCATGTAATTTGCGAGTGCCTTCTTGATAATACTTGTTTTTGTACCTATATGTCTTGTTGTTTCTTTTATATATTTGTCATATAATATATCTATAATATGAATACATAGGCTAAATGATAATTACAAGATAATTTATATAGCGCCGTTTAGAGAGCTCTTCTCAAGGGCGCACCAACTCGAGGCTCTAACCAATATTGTTGACACATTAACAATATCACAAAGTAAAACTCATAAAAGTTGAATGTAAGTATAGGAAGGTAGTGGCTGCGGCCATTAGATTAGATTCTTCCTCGTATTAGCATATGTTTAAAAAAAACATACATGTTTAGAAAACCGCAGAAAACTTACCAAGGGAAGACGAACTACAAAAAAAACCTGTGTAGATCTTCTGATATGTGAAATTATCACATTCGGCTTTAGGTGTAACATTGTGTATATGTGTAGTGATTATATAGGTATACAATCATACATTTTGATAAGAAACTTTGTCTTTGAATGCTTCCTAAAGCTGCACAAACCACTCATATATCTAACATAACATGTTGTTTGATTTAAATAATTTTTAAGGTTTTCTGGTTTTACCACTTTTTCTACAACTTGATCTTCTTCCTTCATGTCGTTTAAGTTTCAATGACACATTTTGATGTTGCTTCGATTTTTTTTAATAGGCAATCCACCCAAACTAGGATGATTTGTGTAATCAAATTCAAGACCTTATGCAATCATATGAGTCAATATTATAAAACAATTTTTTTAAATGACAATTCTAGACAATTTAAAGTTTCAGCTGTTTAAGCTCTAAAATTTAAAATTTAACAATCGATCTATAAATGAAAAAGTTCCACGAAGAAAGAAGAAACGCAACATTCATGGGACGTGGTAAAGATAAGGCTTTTAGTAAATCAAACATGTCTCGTAAAGGACAACCGAAAAATACATGGTTTATAGTTTAATCACCCAGACCACACTCGCAGCCGTGATTCTCCACAATACCCATTCAATATAGATTACTAGCCATCACGCAGTGGCCCGTCCGCAAACGATACATGACACACTTCCATCTTGTTCATTCTTATTACGAGTATATTAAACCATAGTTTCAAAGGGATAGTTTGTTGGAAGTTACTTCTATCGAAACTCCGTAACTGGAGGATTCGTTAAGCGAGGTATTATTGCATATCGTTTGTTTTGGAACAATATTGACCTTTTGTTAAAATGATTCATGATGTGTTTTGTTATAATGGCATATATCCTTTTGCCTTTAGTTTGGCTTCGGTATTATTACTATCAAATTTCGGAACTCTCAAATTACCACTGTATAGGTAATACGATAAAGCTAAGCGATACAAAATCAACCATCGACATGATATACGAAAGAGGGTTATTTAAAATGTTAATTTAGTTTATGGTACCGATCGATGGATAATCTTCAAGGTTGTCTATTGATTCATTTAAAGGAAAATAAGGGTTTTGTGAAATTTGTAAAAGAGCACTTTGAGATTGTTAGGGCACTTAAAACGAATGAATGAACAAAGACTTACAAAACATATATACAGTGCAAATGTGAGTAGAAGACGTGGTATAGGAAGACCAAGAAAAGTGTGGTTGAATCAAGTGAACATTTTACATTCATATTATCAGCCGTGTCCTTTGCGGAGTAGGCAGAGAAAACAAATCTCTAAAGTTTCGCCTCCTCCACATTCATACATCTTACTATACTTTCTTCCAATATCCAGCCACGTTTTTCTCGGCCTACCTCTTCCACGTATACCTTGCATTTCTGACTTGTATACTCGTTTAGTTATTCTTTCATCGTTCGTTCTGTCCACATGGTATTTTAAAGGAAGATGTGCGTTTGTCAAGTAAAGAAAGTTTGGCTCTCTGCTCTATCTGCCTACCTTAGCAAAGAAACGAGGTGATTGTATATATGTATCTATTAATTTCTTTAAAAGTTTGGAATTAACCTGGTAACCTTTTTATATTTTTGTTTTCAGGTGAGAACTATTTCATATATTTTGCCATTCGATATAAAGTTGACTTGGTAAGTGTAAAAATATAATTTTTATTTAACTTAAGCTCCGTTTATTTTTAATATATTGTCTGGAAAGTAGTTTCATATCCTCGGATTTTTTTGTCGCTGGGACAAAATTTTCGTTGCGATATTCATTCCAAACATGCAGAATGTATATTATTATGAAAGGTATAATTTTGCACATTTTTTCGGCCGCATTTTTTTGGGGCCATATTGAAGATGAAACAAAATAAGTTATTCTTCGGAGCTTCGTGGTTTTTAATATACAATAGCAAAGGAAAATAAATGCGACACAAACCAAAAATATAAATATGGCGACAATGCAGTTAGCGATCATGTGTGTCAAATGTGGAATAAATAATACGTAATGATGATATGACATGACAGATGACGTAATTTCTGTAAAGTCTTTTTTCTACTGATTACGATTAAATAAAGACTTTGGATAAATGACCAGCGCTCTACGACATGAGATATTGCTTAGGCAGTTAAAATATCGAAAACCACCCTCAACGAACATTTGTTGAAATTTTGTGTTTGAATTTTTACTAAAAATACGCAATGGTTTTCCGGGTAACCCCCTTTTTACAATACAAAATACATCGTTTTAATATAAATGCGGACCATAGAGCACATGTACCATAACAATGCAAAAAACTCGCCATTTTGTGGATATAGAGAACCATTCCACTGGGCAAGGCTCCTGACAAAGTGGCCTTATTCCTTCATCATAAATTTCATATATTTGTCCTTAATACTAAGAAACTCAAATAAAACATTCATATTCTGCTTTCATATCCTTACACATCCTTACACATACTTAAATCTCAAGGTATCACATACATAATTCGAAAAACCTTGTTTTTCCAGTACTTATACTTTTTGAGGCTGTTTTAAATTTGTCTTACAAATCCTATTTAGTCTATCTCATTCATTATTCTACTTTTTCGACTCTTTTAGTATCTTAAATATCTCCATGACTCGCATTTATACGACAATATAGCTTGATCATTAATTTTTATATACAAAATCTTGTATTTATAATAAAGTAATTTTCTTCAGCAGTTCCGTCTGAATTGAATATGATTCTTTAGTAAAAATACTAATGTGCTAATTTATCATGACACATAAAATTAAATGAGGACATCACTAATTCAAAGTCTACTTTTATGTCTTGACACACACCGAAATCCCAAGTTATCGTATTTAATGAATACATTATCTTGACACACACCTAAATCCCAAGTTATCATATTTAATGAATACATTATCTTGACACACACCTAAATCCCAAGTTATCATATTTAATGAATACATTATCTTGACACACACCTAAATCCCAAGTTATCATATTTAATGAATACATTATCTCGACACACACCTAAATCCCAAGTTATCATATTTAATGAATACATTATCTTGACACACACCTAAATCCCAAGTTATCATATTTAATGAATACATTATCTTGACACACACCTAAATCCCAAGTTATCATATTTAATGAATACATTATCTTGACACACACCTAAATCCCAAGTTATCATATTTAATGAATACATTATCTTGACACACACCTAAATCCCTAGTTATCATATTTAATGAATACATTATTCTGCAGCATCTTCTTATGGAGAATATTTACATATATAATTCTGTAGAAAAAGGATATAGTTAGTTTTCAAGCCATTTTTTATACACAATGTGCTAAATGAACTACAGAAGTTGGCTTTCCACCCAATGTCAAGACATTTGAACCGACGTATAAATGGGAACTGAATCGGTTAAACATTTAAATGCGTAGTTTCAAACATATTTAATTTTAAGAGCTTAATACATAAAAATATTTTTGTTTTCACTGGCTATTTATTGTCAAATGAACATCTATGTCAAACACATTACTCCTTAGCAAGGCCCACCCTACCTCAATTCTTTGAAAGCCAAAAATAAATTATACCTGGGGTATTTTAAGCTTAACCGTATCTTATTATTTCCGCTCAGAGATTATTGCTAGTGAAAAGCGAAAAAAGCGAAAGAGACAAACGACAAGCAATCGGTTTTAGACCTCATTTATGTACAGATAAAGAGAATGGTGGATTATATACGAGTACAATGCAGTGATTGATATTTTGAAAGAAGGAAACGTAGAAAGTCAGAGAAATCGTTCATATTATCACGCTATTTCCTTGACAATACAACTTCTTCGATTTCTCTGACTCTCTACGTTTCCTTCTTTCATAATATCATTTACTTGATTAATCATACGTTTGCGCTGTAGTTTTGTTTTATCAACCTCTCTGATTGAGTTTTTTTTATTAAAAAAAAGGCCGTTTGATATTGCTAACCCAGGCCTTTTGAATGTATTAGATCGGCCCTGAGAACATCAAAATATATTTTTATAATGCCGAGTGATTATTATACTGCAAGAAACATTTTATTGTTATTTGACTTGTATTTGAAAAGCAGATCTTCAAAAAAGTAGGCCCTATTGTAGTATACTACAGTGGTACCTCCTTTTTTAAGATCTATAGTTTTATATCATCTTTAAAATGGTTTCGAGTTCTAATGGGATCCTTAAACGACGCTCGAAAAACCGATCACTGCAAATGACTCAGACCTAACAAAGCAGAACAAATATTTAGCGACACAAAATATTCAGCAACCGGCTTTTGAAAAATGCAAATAATCTCAAACGACACACAACAACAATGCTCTTATCTGTCTCCGTCTTTTTATTATACTTTCACATGCAAAAAAAAAAACCTTGACAGAAATTTTGCATTGTGGGTTTTATTTTCTTTGCAAAATGTTTCAGGTGATCTTCCTCTGAGTATGATATGAACATAATATTGCGACATAGAACCAAACCACAAAACTATTTTGGTTTATTAACATACCGAATAAACAGTGTGTGCAAAAATATCAAACACGTTAAACTCATAATTTACGATTAAATTAAGTCTAGTTTTTGTTCAATACAAGCGCATATCATCATCATTGTCAACCAGGGTCGATCCACTGCTGGATGAAGGTTTCCCCAAGTTGACTACAAATAGTTCAGTTTTTTGCTCGTTGATGCCATGTGATGCTGCCATGCTTCCTGATTTCATATATATCCAGCGTACCTTCGGTCTTCTTCTGGGCCTCTTTATGCTATCTTATGGACGTTTATGACTTATGCTTTAGGACTTATGCTTTATGGACGTCCGAAATAATCCAATGGTACCTTGGGTACCATTGGATTATTTCGGACGTCCATCGGGAATCTGATATTCTGGCTACGTGTCCAGCCCATTGCCACTTCATTTTATTGCACACCTTTATTACATCTTCTACCTTTGTTTTGTTGCGAATCCAGGTGTTTTGGTTACGATCTCTTTTAGTATATCCCAACATTCATCTCCATGCTCCTTTGTGCGGTATGGAGCTTTTGTGTGTTCTTTGCTGTGAGCGTCTAAATCGATCAATATTCCTGACTTGTTTTTATCTAAACCGATCAATATTCCTGACTTGTTTCTACCTAAACCGATCAATATTCCTGACTTGTTTTTATCTAAACCGATCAATATTCCTGACTTGTTTCTACCTAAACCGATCAATATTCCTGACTTGTTTTTATCTAAATCGATCAATATTCCTCGTGATCGAGTATGATTGTCAGCCATTTGTGGATAGGAGACACCTGTGTGTGTATTAATGTTTTATGTGCAAACTATTGCACTTTCATAAACATACATTCTTGACACATCTAACCTAGATTTTCGATGGCAAGGAGTTTAAACTTCTAAGACGATTAGCGTGAATGCTAACCGTTAAGACCACGGCCGCCGTCTATCACACAAATATCTGCTCCTTTTCTGGTTGATTGGAAGACATTAACCCAAATATTACCATAATTCAATTTGGACGTATTTATTTAAAAGTACCCAACTCAAAAATATTTATTATGTTTTATTCGAAATATCGAAAACATCTAAATTAACCCTATATGTGCAAAAAGTAAAATGAGTTTTTCATTTTTAAATTCAAACTTAATAATAATTAGGCAGAGAGGAGAGAGCGCCACACATATTTCGCCTCTTCTACATCCATACACTTTGTTATATAGCGCCTACGATTTCTTTGACTTTTTGCATTTCCTTCTTTCAAAATACCATACACTTGATCCAACCCTTTGAATAATTATTTTTACATACGAAACCATACAAGGTGGTTGGTTGGATGTTTCCTCATTTCTCTCAGAAAAAGTAAAGTGTGGGTTGGGTTCTTTATGCATAAATACGTACATTCGTCCTCGAAAACACAAATACTCGAGTATCAAAACCCATATATTCCAACAATAAAACCCATGCCCTTCATTCCAATGGTTTGTTTTCAGTGTAGGTTTACAAATTTATGCATTCAAAAGTTTAAGGCCCTCAAGCAATCTTAATTCCTATTTACGGGACCACTCGTTAAACCTTTTTGAGATAATCCAACCCTTTCTGTGACAGTATTAACGGGGCAGACCTAACTGAAGTAATGGAGAGTGACGTCATCGCATCGTAGGGTAGAGGACCTTACCAGAGCCTTCTTAGGACATATACACACGGGGCAGTGCTCAGGGGCCTCGCGATTCTAGGGGTCCCATATCGCCACATTTTTCATCAGAGATCTCTCTTTGCAGAGTGGATAATTCCTCGATCTCTCGCACTCCGTAGAGAGCCATATTTTTTTTCGTGTCGAAGATCTAATATTTGACCTCTGTGACCTACAATAGTTGGTAAGACGCCTGTCTTCCGAGTTTTCGGGTTTGACTCCCTTTAGTACTATTTTGTTTTTAAAAAGGTTATAAATTTATAATATTTGCTTATATGATTACATTGAGACTTAAATTCTTATAAATTTTTATAGCGCTATTAAGCAAAAAGAGCTATTAAAAAAAACTTTATCTAACCAAAGGGTGCAACAGATTTTACCTCCCAATCGTTTTGAAAGAATGATCATATCACATTATCAAAAGTAAAAGAAAATTTTCTTCTAAGACCGGGAACGTAAAGAATTTCGCTTTAATTTATTCAAGTGACTTTTGAATATTTAAATTTTTTGAACATGTTACCTATTTTTTGGGATTAAAAATTCCAAATGTAATTGGACTAAGCCTGTAAAATGAATGAAAAAAAAATTAAACAAATCTCATTTTAATCGGAATTTTGGGTTTGCTGTATATAGTAATGATTGTGTATTTGTTGAAGTGAAACAGTTTGCACACAATAAACAGTTCAAGTACAGGTGTCTTCCATCTACAGGATCGTTGACAATCATATTCCATCACGAAGGATTGCCTATCGTAAATTAAGACGAATGAACTCATGCGGTTCAACATGTGAGAGACGCATGGACTCATGCGGTTACAACATGCTAGAGAACGCATGTGTTTTTCAAGGCTTGTGTTATATTGTTGATTAGTTTTAGCTTTACAGCATGTTTTTTATGTTTTATTTATTTTTTAACAACATTTTATAGAATGCATCAATAAATCTATAGGTTTTTCCATTTTTATTCCTTTGGCTAGGTAGGGTCAGTCAGTCCCGCACTCCTCTATGGCTCCGAATGCTGGACGATGTATAACTCTTACTCTAGGCAACTAGAAACTGCTGAAATGCGCATGCTAAGATGGTCAGCTGGTGTGTCCCTAAGAGACAAAATAAAAAGCTCACGCATTCGTGGAAGCCTAGGTGTTACAGACATCAACAGCAAGATGGAGGAGAGGCGATTGAGATGGTATGGGCACGTTGGACGTAGAGCACTCAATCACATTGTGAACCAGGCAATCTCCATGGATCTTCCTCGAATAACAACCAGAGGAAGACCAAAGAATTCATGGGTGGTGCAAACATATAATCTGATGCAGAGGCACGGCCTGGGGGACGTAGTCCGGTACAGAAGAGCATACAACCTGAGGACGAGGAGAGTCGACACCAACAGTCTTCGCAGACAGTGAGTTGGGATGGAGCCAGGGAGAAGAAGGCTGGGTAGGGTCAGTAGCGACCTCAGTGCATTGCTTAACCCAGGACTTACAATGCTGTTAAGACGGCCTTGAACTTCACCTCTGAAGCTTTAACAAATTAATTGTATTATTACTTAAACGGTAAATTGGACGTATATACGAGTACATATGCAAAAATAACTCAACCCACATTTTACATATTCTGATACAATTGAGGTAACATCTAGTCGCTTTCTATGGAATTGTATGGAACGATTATTTTTCAAGACGGAATTTAACCTTAACGATCCGTTGTATAAGGTTTTACGGAGTGTTGTACCCTGTGGTTTGGCTTGCGATGCCGACGTTTCGAAAACGTGACAGTTTCAATCTTCAGGACATGTTTTTAATCTACTTCGCCCAAAATATTATTTTTGGTTCATTTGAAAAATTGAATGATAATACGTCTCTTTCCATCTTATGCCCCTCGACATATCAGAATTGATGATTCGGAAAACATTGTATTCGAACCTAGGAATCGACCTTTCGGACTTCCACTGGAGTAGGCTCGAAACTTTGGGTTCGTCGTTGCACGTGTTGTTAACAATACCACACGTGAAGAGACAACAAAACTCGCACGTGAATACTCAAGAGACAACAACACGCTTACGTAAATATTGATACTAGATACATTTTTTTACTAGATCTTTTTTTTTTGGGTACTCTCGGGAATCGAACTCGTAACCCCTGGGTGAAAGTCAAACGTCAGACCAACTAGGTTACGGAAGTCGTCATTATTATACACGTACTTATCATGCCAGTAAAATTTGTATTCAATTCCATTTAAATTTGTTTAAACCAATTTTACGTATTCTCAAATATCTCAAACCAGGTAATTTGTAGGTTAGATCTTTATTACTTATAAACGATTAACATTCATATAATTAACGGTATAAATCGATAATTGTTTAATTTATTCATATTATTTTACTAATTACTTTGTATTCTGTCAATATTTTGATAAGATCTGGCCTATTATTAATCAATTTTCTTAAACGGCGCGAAACACGGAAAATATAAAATATCTTTTTCTCATTTTGCACGACAAAATGACATTTCAACGGGTTTAATTCTTGTGCTTTTGTCCATAAAACATTGTTTTCTAATTTAATTTTAAAGGATATTATGCCGTGCTAATTTTGTATAATTACAAATTATTATCGTTGCTTGACTAATGTCATTCGAACATTTTTGAAATAGGTCGGTCACGAATTGACTAGTTTTTTTAGTGAACTCGTGAACTAAGTAGATATATCAATATAAAATGTCGGACGATGCATCGTTAGAATATTTTGAAGAGGGTTTGACTTTTGGTCTAATGTGGATTTTGGAATATTTTATTTTTCAAGAATTGTAGAGATCCTTCAGAAAACCTTAACTAGGTGCGAAAATATGTTGAAGATTTTGTTTTCAAATAAGGACTTTTTAATTCAGGTTCTCAATCCGATCGATAAATGTTGATTTGGGCTATGACTCCAATTGAGTAGTGAATTAAACATTGTATTTTGAATATATTATTCATATATAATATTCTAGTCAAATAAAATTACATATTTCCCAAGACATAAAAGTTTTTTTAGATTCGAGGTATTTTGTCTCTTATTTATACAGTTTTAAATAATAAATTCCTATTTTATTATTCATTATAGATTTTCTTCATTTCGCTATGGTAGCAAAGAAATACCGCCGGGAAAATAATCCCAAAATGTTAACTTGAATATTCTATGTGATAAAATACAATAGTTGAAACCAAAAATAACTTCATCCCTAGTTATAAATAATATTATTAATACAGATAAATAAGGTAACCATAGACAAATAATGATTTTAAAATAATGGAAACGGAAATCCTTTTGATGAATTATTTAAAATAAAATCTTTATGAAAATAATATATTATACAATTTATTTACTTCTTTATTGTAGTGTATAATATGGCAGATATATTGCCATATGGCAATCTCTTCCAACAAACCGTACAATTGTTTGACAGAATTTTGAGTCAAAGGTGGAGGACATATTTTTGATGTAGAGGAAAACACATGTAATACCAAAACAATTAAAACGCAAAAAAACGTAAACAAGTTAAAATACAAATTAACCTATGTTATCGTTGGCCAGAAGGAAGAGACATTGGAAAAAAAGGTGATGAAAAGTCAGGAAAAATACGCTTTGTTATTGAAGGGAAATGTAATGTATTTATTTGCTTTTTCAAACACTTTAACGATGGTGATAGTCTTATATTAATTCTAGATGAAGATCTGTTAAATGGCAAAGTCTAAAGGAAATCTCTACTGGAACGTAGCGCGAGACCGTGATCGGAAACTCGGTTAATATTTTCAACGAGAAATGAGCAAGCGGTGGGACATTAAGGATAATCATTATTTTTAATCGTTTATAAAATATAAAAACAAAAGTTTCAATTTTTACATGTTTTTACTGTTGAGTTAGGCAGAGTGGACTGAGGGCCAAATTCTCTATCACAACATACTTTTCTTTGCCTCTTCTACATCCATACATCTTCTTATACACTTTTTATACTCTTTACCTTTCTTTTTTTCAAAATTTTATTAACTTTGTCCAATCATACTTTTATTTTTCGTCCTCTGCCACGACCCACATTTATTTTTTTAGAATGTACGGTCATTTATTTCGACTAATTTAAAAATACATATTAATTTTAGTGCGTATTAATACAAAAACATAAGATGTTACAAAGTATAAACATTGAAACGTTAACATGATTTACACGAAATTACTATTAAAAGAAGCACACACATACCACCACATAAACAAGTATACACCAGGCCAAGGCCCAGGACTGTCTTACGCATAGAAGGACTCAAAAAATAATTAACACACAAATTATGTTTAGGAAAAACAGACTTTCTGCTTCCGTTATAAATTTGTTCCGTTCAACATGTACAAATCACAATTGATCCAATTGCTCAAAACATTAAAATGTATTTGCTTCAAATTCTCCATCGACAGTGGAATAATAAGACATATTTTTTATTCGCCATGAATTAGTTTTTTTATTTACGAGGTTTCTTTTTCAATTCTAAGACAAAACGAACTGGAAAAGTTCTCCCGTTAATGGCTAAAACGCAAGGACGAAAATAGCTCGCTGGCAACTGCTGTTGACGTTATAATTATACCAATTAAATTAATGTCCAAAATCGCTGTGTTTTGTCCTCAAGTCGTTTCTCGTCTGGACACAAGACCATGAACAAACTGTTGACGTATTTCTAAATTATTGCTCTTAA
The DNA here is from genome assembly GCA_949825065.1 of Odontocerum albicorne. Taxonomy (NCBI): domain Eukaryota; kingdom Metazoa; phylum Arthropoda; class Insecta; order Trichoptera; family Odontoceridae; genus Odontocerum; species Odontocerum albicorne. Next base: position 16,180,979 of record OX463860.1, on the reverse strand, counting down.
ATAGCTATTTGAAAGACTTTAGAAAAACTAAAGAGAGTTATTAGTTTTGCCCAACAGTCAATTTTTTATACGAGTATCGCATTTTCTTTTTTATACTAAGCCGAATAAATGTTGTAGAAAAGCGTGTACTTAAAATAATTCATGGGGGGACAAGGCATGACATAATACGGAATGAAGTGATTAGGAATGAATGTGAGTGTTGTGTAAGAGGAAAAAGAGCACTCTGAGATGGTTAGGCCACATGGAACGAATGAATGAAGAAACATTAACAATGCTGACAAATATACCGTGCAAATGTGAGTGGAAGGCGTGGCAAAGAAAGACCAAGTAAAGTATGATTTGATCAAGTGTATGATATTTGATAGAAGGAAACTTAAAAAGTGCGACCATGTTACTTGCTTCATTTACTTTTGTCTGGTTGGCTGGAAGAGATTGCCGCCTGGCAATAATCCCGCCAGATTGTATTTGCAATAAAAGTGTTAAATAAATAAATAAAAAGTGAGAAATCTTAAGAACTGTATAATAAGGTGTATGGATGTAGAAGAAGCGAAAGGTGTGTGTCGCGATTGGAATGAGTGGCGCTCTCTTTTCTTTGCTTATCCCGACAGAAAGACGTGATGGTGATGATAATACGTATTAGAAAGAAGACATTCTACCAATATGCATTTATCACCTACATGAATATGGAACGACCAAATTCTGAAACAGGGTTTTTTATGTTTGTATTGTATAACACCTTTCTTGTGTGGAGTACTATCTGGCGGATGTATTGCCTCTTGGCAATCTCTTCTAACCAACCAGAAATATAGTAAGTAAGCCATAAGTGAAATCCTTTTGAAAATAAATTGTTTTCCAACAAGATTTGAATCCGTAACCCTTGGGTTATAAGATAGGTGCCCCAGGTGCCTTAACTAGGTCACGGAGGTCGTCTTCACAATAAACAGGAGAGCATGTTTGACGAGGTGTATGGATGTGGCAGAAGCGAAAGTATATGGACGAGGAATATTTTGAGATAAATAATGCTTCTTACATTTATCATTAAATATTGATATGGGTGGGGCACGTCTAACTTAGCCGGGAAGATATAACATGCAATTAAAGAAATAACACGTGCTTCTTGACCGTTTGCAGTGAATTTCTAATAATAAATTCATGAAACAGCGTATATCTTTTCCCCACATCGCAGATTGCAGGCAGTTTTATTTACAGTTTATTAACAATTGAATAGGCGACAATAAAATAAAATATATCGATAAATGAGTACAGGATTTATAAATAATAAATTCAAAGCTCAGCCGTTGTTAATTGTTTTGAAACATGAAATACAATTGACTATTCAAACTCGGTATGTTTCAATTGTCGACAATCGTTACGGCATTTTCAATATTTATATTTTTAATATGGCTTTAAGTCAGCGTGGCATGAAATTGGGAAGTTTTTATGATACGGGTCAAATCTCATTACACATATAACGAATATGGATATAACGTAAATTTCAGTATAACGAATATTTTTTGCTGAATCGAACGAACCTACGAACATTTTTCCATCCAAATCATCATCATTATTATTGGGCGTCCAAGTCGAGGATTCCCTTCGCCATTCCAACGTCAATTCAATCGGAAAGCAAAACTGTTCCGTGGATTTTTTTGTCAGTGAGACGTTGCACACCAGCAAATTCACCGGTCACACCGCTGTACTGGATCCGATGACACACTGAAGTGAGACGATCGGAGCACACCTACATGTTTTTTGTTCCTTTTTTAGAAAGAATATATATAAGCGAAGTCATAGGTGTCTTTATACCCCCGAATACTAGGCGGAAAAAAATCCTGCGTCATTCGAAGCACAGCGCGAGAGTTCGAACCGACGACACTACTTCGTGGCAATGCACCATGCACTCCATCCAAAACAACGGGCTTGAATGACAACCCATATTTGACGAATGACTAATGAATTTGGACGTTCAAAATTATTTCAATTGATTCACAGCACAATTTAACATTCACAGCACAATAGAACATGTAATTTGTTTTATCACTGTTTATTCCACTTTTTGTAACGGTATAACCCTACCAGTTTCAAGGCTTTCACATCATCAGGGGAGCACAAACAAGACTCTCGTTTGTGCTCCCTTGATGATGAGGGGAAAGTCTTGAAACCGGCAGGGTTATACCGTTACAATAAGTGGAATAAATAGTGTTTGATAAAACAAGTTACAATGTATTTAAACCTCCACAATGTTAATAATGCCTTAACTATAGACAACAATAGAACATGTTCAAGTATAATTTTTACTTCCAAATTGTATCGTAGTTTCGCAACCTTTGTATCTGGGAATTGAATGAATGAATGAATGCCCATGACCCATGACGAGTATAATAGAAGGCACTATACAATGTGGGTGATCAGCGTACCTGACGTTGCCACTGAAGATGACTGTATACTATAAGCCTATTGGTTATAGGCATATCCTGTTGCACAAAGGGCAAGAAACTTCAGTACTTCCAACTTGTCTGCATTTTCTTTCTCTATCTGTAACTGTTTGCTCTCAGTTGTGCTTAGCATTAGTGTTTTTAAGCGTCTCATGCAGTACATCTTTATATCTCTTGCACTGACCGCCGTGCCTCCTTTTGCCCTTCGTCAGCTCGCCAAAGAGGGCATTTTTTGGGAGTCTATATATTCAGGCGTACGGACCCACGTGTTCAGACCAACGATACCAGATTCTCGATATTACACCAGTTTACTCTTCTTAAAAACTTTATCATTTGATACTCTATGATACCATTGAATCTCCATTATTTGCCTGAGGTGCTTATGTTGACATTTTTCGAGAATAATGCGAGCAGTAAAAATGTATTACAGAAGATGATAATGCCTCCTGAAAGGAATGTTTCGGTTATAGAAGCTATGAATACATTGAAAAAGTTTCAGGTTTATCTATTGTGTATCACTGATGTACCGTAATATATTTTTCAACAATTATATGTATTAAAAATGAAATTATGAAAAAATCTGTACAGTCAAACAGTTCCTTGAATGAAATAATAATGAAGTGTATTATACAACTTTTTATACTGAAATATAACTCTTTTTTATATATTTTTTCCAATATTTCAGTATAATGAAATTTCAGTAATAAGAAATATTTTTAATGGCCCCACGAATTTCGTAATAATAGGATTTGACCTGAGTGACGTAAAATAAGAAATTATAAGATATCGATTGAAAACTTGGTTTGTTGTTGTTGAAGTTTTATCGTGTATAAAATATTTTTACGCTCTACTTGTTTCGAAACATCAATTGAACGTCATCCTCGTCTAACTGTTCTTCTTCTTTTTTTCATGTCAAAAGTCAGAGAAATCGTAGAGGTTGTTTGATAAGGTGTGTGGATGTGGAAGAGGCTAAGGGTGTGTGTTATGTGATGGACGATTATCCTATTTTTTAGTCCATAAACTGAACCCGAGGGTCACCTGTCTTATCACCAGGATGCACGTGAATCAATAGAGATTTCTTAAACTAAATATTTTATCGTTGTCTTAATTTTTTATTGGATAGCTTCCTACTCCTTGCCCCTGCAGATAAGTGTTCTTGGATAGCTTCCTACTCCTTGCCCCTGCAGATAAGTGTTATTGGATAGCTTCCTACTCCTTGCCCCTGCAGATAAGTGTTATTGGATAGCTTCCTACTCCTTGCCCCTGAAGATAAGTGTTATTGGATAGCTTCCTACTCCTTGCCCCTGCAAATAAGTGTTATTGGATAGCTTCCTACTCCTTGCCCCTGCAGATAAGTGTTATTGGATAGCTTCCTACTCCTTGCCCCTGAAGATAAGTGTTATTGGATAGCTTCCTACTCCTTGCCCCTGCAAATAAGTGTTATTGGATAGCTTCCTACTCCTTGCCCCTGCAGATAAGTGTTATTGGATAGCTTCCTACTCCTTGCCCCTGCAAATAAGTGTTATTGGATAGCTTCCTACTCCTTGCCCCTGCAGATAAGTGTTATTGGATAGCTTCCTACTCCTTGCCCCTGAAGATAAGTGTTATTGGATAGCTTCCTACTCCTTGCCCCTGCAGATAAGTGTTATTGGATAGCTTCCTACTCCTTGCCCCTGCAGATAAGTGTTATTGGATAGCTTCCTACTCCTTGCCCCTGCAGATAAGTGAAGCGCGAGAGAAGTAGTTAAAATTTACTTATCTGAAATATATGTTATCTAACTATTCGTACATGTTACCATTTCCTCCTACACTCTCAATTGAAAAGATATGAAGATCATCAAAATGAGCATATTGAGGGTCCATAAGACCCTTATTCTTTAGGTACATTTACACCATGGAGGTACGAGGTCACTATGACGTCCCATCCCGTAAATACCATATATCTCCGTAAAATACTGCATTGTAATTCATTGTACAAGTCATTGGAATAAAATGTTGAAGACAGTGAGTTTTTTTTCCATCTTTACTATCTACTCCCGACTTTCGACATAATGTGTTTTGAGTTCGGAATGTATGTCGCTATGTTCTCTCTGCCTACTCCAGCAGCGAATTGGCGTAATGTTATGTTTGTATTTTATCCGATGAGAGTGCTTTGTATATTTGAATAATCCAAGTTATCTGTTTGGTGGAACATTTTCATTACGACTATTGCCAAACCGAGCGATCTCGTTACCTCTGTTTTATACAATACATATTCAAAGCGATCCCAGATCGGGATATTTATTGGAATGTGAACAGAAATAGTAAATATTTATTCAATTCTCACACGCCGTTGCTTTATGTAACATAATAATATTCCATGTTTGTGTCAATCGGAATTGAAAAGCTTTATCCATATATTTCATGATTAAATTAATGATAAACCTTCCGTGTTTCATTAAAATATCAAACTATAAATAAAAATGCATATGTCAAATATTTGAATTGTTTAACTTGTGATTTATTTTATTTTAAATTTTATACAAGTTTCACAAAGCAATCGCCAATCACCGAATTTATGAAAACGCACGTTATAATGAGAAGAATTGGGGCGTACTATTCTTTTTGAAGTACAGTCAATTCGCTAAGTCCTAGTCTTATGCTCTCGACTGTTCTGTAAAGAACACGACGAGAACCTTATAATATGGAAAATAGGGGCGTTCTATTATTTCTGTAGTGCGATCAATTCGCCAAGTCCTAGTCTTATGCTCCCGACTGTTCTGTAAAGAACACGACGAGAACCTTATAATATGGAAAATAGGGGCGTTCTATTATTTCTGTAGTGCGATCAATTCGCCAAGTCCTAGTCTTATGCTCCCGACTGTTCTGTAAAGAACACAGCAAATGTGATCTTCCAAGTTCCATTTTATAAAAGTGACCTTTTTGTGTTATACTTGTCTTTCTTTCTGGTCTGGGTTTCTTCACGCACTTGAAATAAGGTGAAGATATAAATGAAAATGATAAAAGTTAAAAAAATAATAACAACCATTATTCATGCCTTCATGTGAAGTGGCTCAGTTATGTCTAAAAGTGTATAAATGAGATTAATCCTCAATTTAATCATCGAGGCATAGAACAAATCAATATCAGAAAATTCGTTCTACAAGGTCGTTCCGTGTGCGACTGATGATGCTCTTAATAGTCCAGTTCGTGAATACGTTACCGAAAACAATTTTATTCAACGATGACTTTAACAATTGTTAGGAATTTAAAACAAAATGTTAATTAACTAGGAGTTCGCTTTTTTCTTGTTAGTAATTTGTATATATACTCGTATATTATATTAACAGGTTCGAAGATTTCTGCTAACACTTAAGAAGTAGAAGTCTTAGTATACCCATTAAAAACATTGTCGGAAAGAGTTATATTTCTAGAACAAAAGTGTCGCAGAAGTCTATTTTGAACTCGCTCCATTATCAAGAAGTTTTGGAGTCTTTCTGGGGTTTTTATATGATTGAGCCGCACTTTAATCCACTGCGAACCAGATATACACATATCATAATTGTGTCTCAATTGAATGCCCAAGAGCATCGATTTCCAGTGTGAGCATTATTGTACTCTTGGGGGGGGGGGGGGGGGGGGGGGTGATTTTAATAAGTACATTCATTTTCATTCTAAGACAAAATAATTTTAAGGGTAGTTGATGTGTACATAATTAACATATAAAAGGGGCGTTAGTGCTTTCAAGGGGGCCTTTGTGGTATTTATTAAGATCTCAATCTGGTCGTAAAGCTCACTTGTTAACACTTCATTCGTTTAACAAATTCTTTTATTTATAGCTTTTCAGTGTTCGTACCTTTTTGAAACAGGTTTAAGTACGATAACTTAGATACTTACTAAAAAAGAATCCGTTAGAATTTGATAGTTTCGATATTTGAGAGTTTTTATTGCAAAATTGCAACCGAATATAGAATTACTCGTGAAAAATCATCAAATACAAGGTTCACATTACATACATACCATCGCGCTATCTTTCTGATGTGGTAGGTAAAGAGGACATATCATCAGCTCTTCATATCTCGACACACATTATTCGCCTCTTATACATCCATACACAAGGCTTACATACTTATTATAATAATTTTTATGTTTATTCCAGATTTTACAATCGTTTTTATTAGGAATAGTTTTATAACTGACACAATTTTATCAAAATAATTACACCAACATTTTAGTATTATTGACCTCAGCAAGATACAGGCAAAAGCCTAATTTACTGTTGTCACAATTAATGAACAGCAACAAATCCAGATCCATTAAAATTGTGTGTCCACATTAAATTACCTGTTGCATTTTCACAAATCACGTATTTATAAAATATCTTGTCATATATAAATTAATTAATGAAATTTAGCACATTGTTTTAACTTTCCCACATTACCATAACTCTATAACATATTAAAGTTAATGTGAAACTAGTTTTTTTTTCTTATCTTAAGATAATCGAAGGGGGTGATGGTCCAAAACAGGTTGACAAACGCTGTTCTAGAGACTTATTACAAATCCTAGAACTTGATTAGCAGGTAAAAACATACTCTAGATATGAGAATTTGAGAACTGTAAGTTTACTATTAAACCTGATGCCAAGGTCATTGATAATGTAGACTCATATGATCGGCTGATTATTTTACCTTAAGTATTGTTGAGTCCCAGCTCTTGAAAATGTCCACATCAAATAAGTTACCCATATTTATCTTGTATGGTATCTAAAATGAATAAAATATATTGAAATCGTTCCTGCACATGTCGTCATGTTTTTTTTTACCGATTTCTTTTGTCGGTTTCGTGCTCAAGACTCAAATATTTACCATAGACAAATTGCACAGAGGAAAATATCTTCCTCACAATTGATGTCAAACGTTTTGAAATAGAGTCCGGAATTCTGCAGAATTCTCTTGCGATAGCAATTGAGAAAGTATGCATATTTATTTAGCCATTCCTTCAGGAATTCTTTTATATCGAGGATTCACAAATATTTTATAAAAATATAGCTCCGTGGCCTAGTTTATATATCGCTTGTCTTCTAACTCCGAGGTTGCAGGTTTCTCTTACGTTGGAAGCCAGATTTTTTTTTAAAGAGGGTTTCTCTTTGATTTTCACTTAAAGCCTCTTCAACATCTTTCTAATGAGTTAGAAGAGATTACCACATTGCAATAAACTCGCACAGTTGTACTGTAAATGTCTAAAAATTTGGAGGACATCACATCAGTTAAATCCCCACGATCATTTCGTCATTGTTTGTTGCTCACTTTAATAAACAGAAAACTCTCACAGTTGTACTGTAAATGTCTAAAAAACTGGATAACATCACACAAGTTAAATCTCCACGATCATTTCGTCATTGTTTGTCGCTCACTTTAATAAACAGAAAACTCGCACAGTTGTACTGTAAATGTCTAAAAAACTGGAGGACATCACATCAGTTAAATCTCCACGATCATTTCCTCATTGGTTGTTGCTCACTTTAATAAACAGAAAACTCGCACAGTTGTACTGTAAATGTCTAAAAAACTGGAGGACATCACATCAGTTAAATCTCTACGATCATTTCTTCATTGTTTGTTGCTCACTTTAATAAACAGAAAACTCGCACAGTTGTACTGTAAATGTCTAAAAAACTGGATAACATCACACAAGTTAAATCTCCACGATCATTTCGTCATTGTTTGTTGCTCACTTTAATAAACAGAAAACTCGCACAGTTGTACTGTAAATGTCTAAAAAACTGGAGGACATCACATCAGTTAAATCTCCACGATCATTTCCTCATTGGTTGTTGCTCACTTTAATAAACAGAAAACTCGCACAGTTGTAGTGTATGTGAAATGTCTAAAACCTGGAGAACGTCACATCAGTTAAATCTCCACGATCATCTCGTCATTGTTTGTTGCTCACTTTAATTGCATATAGAGAGTTTAAAATTTTCAATAAGTAAATATTAACGTCCTATTTAATTTATCTGTTGTAAAACTAAAGAGTTTATAGGCATTTCGATTAAATCGTATACATTGTATAGATATTATAAACTTAGCTCATATATTATATAATAAAGGTCTAAGCGAAACTTTGCACATACTGTAGATCAATCTCTTCAACGAGGTGCTACCACACCGAACTGCGCCAACAAATCACTCAATGTAAATTTATGTGTCACTGAACGTGGTCTAACAATGTCGCGATGCCTATGGCAATTTAGATATCGATGTGATATTATTGATTAAAAAAAACATTTCATTTCAAACAAAGCATTGCCATTTTCAAGGTGTAAAATACTTAGTTTTTATTATCTACGAGGTTACCTATTAACATATATCTTTGTATAATTGCGTTCAAATGAGAATATCTACGTTATTTTTATATATGAAAAAAAAACCATTGGGGTTAATTATTATTGAGTAAGTATACATCGGTTTATCTTCGGACCGGTTGACTACCCCGATTTCGTGACGTCAAAATATAGTTTTGTTGCCTTTGAAATTTTCTGTGAAAGTACTGGCAACTTGCCGGGCTGTTTGAACTCCAGGCCTTAAGCCACTTTATAAGAAGAAGAAAAAATTATGCTGCGAGTCATTTCCCTTTTCCCGTGATGTCGGACCATAAGTTTGTCGTTACTTATATTCTTTTCACACTCAGGTGTGTTGCAGTCACTCAGGAGTCCCTTTAGGGAGTTCCTTCTTCGTCACTATGATAAGTCGCGCTCATAAAAAAAGAAGATTTCGATCTTCTAGTGTAGATTGCGCTAGATGGGGACTTATTTTGCCCTCCCATAACAGCGTGGGTGGAGGGGAGGTATGATCAAACTGAGTAAGTACATATAAAACAGAGGTTGCATGCATGACAGGGTTGATGTTCGCCATTACTCTTGTGGTGGCGATAAGAAAAGACCTGAGCATTGGATTATGAATATATGTGGAGGAATAGAAGAAATACTAATGAAATGTGTGATAGTTTTGAGAAGTTTCATGTTATTAAAAGATTTTGATTAACAAGGTGTATGCATGTAGAGGTGTCGAAAGTTGTGTGCTTAGATAGAAAAGTTTGGAAATCTGTTCTGTCTGTGTACCCCGCAAGGGACACGGCGTGATGATATGTATAGTACCCGGCGGTAAATAATACACATCGGGCTTAAGAAAGAGACTGTCGACCATAATTGGCTAACTTCGGCTTTGTAGAGCGTCTGAGCGTATTACTTACCGCCGGGTACTGCACACGTATGTGTGAAGGTATAGATGTCGTAAGATATGCAAGTCATAAAAAACTATTATTAATTATCTATGATGCTATATTTTTAAATTATATACAAGAATGAGTAAGAATCATAAAGACGAATATTGTCTTTCTCAAAATTATTTCATTTTACGTATTGGTACCGATTTTGAAATTGTCTCTCACAAAAATTATTTCAATTTACGTATTGGTACCGATTTAAAAAGAGTCTTATAAAAATTATTCCAATTTACGTATTGGTATCTTTTTTAAAATGTGTATAAAAAATATTTCAATATATATACTCGTATATTGGTGCCGATTCAAATACTCGTAGTGTCTCGCAAAAAGTCCCGCAATATACACCTCCTTATGATTCTGAATTATTTATGTTATAAATTTAAATAAATCATAGATGTTTTCAAGGTATGTAATAATTGTTTTTATTATCTCTGATGTAATGATCTTTAAGTGATACAGAATCATCTGTCGTAATAAAAAAATATCATAGTGACAGATGCTCGAGTTCAAGTCCGTATTGGTACTGATTTAAATAGTCTGTCTCACAAAATTTATGGCAATTTACGCCTTCTCTTACTTCTGGATTGTTTTTGTTACTTTGTACGATGTTAAAATAAATCATAGATACTTTCAAAGTATAAAAAAATGTTTTGTAGATTCTATGACGCTTTATTTTTAAATGAAACATAATAGGCTATCCGAATTATAAACATACCATAGAGACGGATTATTTAATTCTAGTCTGTATTGGCGCCGATGTAAATAGTCTCTCACAAATTTGTTTCCACTTGACTCCTATTGGTTCTGGATTACTTTTGTTACTTTGTGCCCAATCAAATCAAATCATAGATATTTTTCAAGGTATAAAAGTCATCATTTACGCTATATTTTTAAATGAAACACAATAAGTGTTGCCAAATCTTAAACACACCACATATAGTAAATAACAACATGCCTTGGTTTTAAGGCCATGTTGTTACCAATTTTTGTACTGTGTCTGACAAATTTGCAAACTATGACTTTTTGCTTTCTGTAATGTACACTTCATATTGTATCTACGTGAACCTCTATTGGACTTACTGACGTGTATGTCATTCTGTACATTATAATACGCATAAATTTGCACTTTGTACGTCAGGTAGGTAACACGGTTGATTTCCTGGTGTCCATCACTAGTAACGTATCACATCACTAGTTGACACGGCAGCCATATTGTCTCCTGTCACTGGTTTTTTGTCATAACCTTGTTGTCTCAAATAAATCTTGTTGAAGTTTAACTATCCTTTATTATAGATAACCTAACATAACGTTAACGATCACTCTTGATTTTTTTTGCCTTTTTGGCGGCTCGTAACAGTTTTTCAAGTGTCTTTCTTACCTTCTATTTGTGAATATTGCATAACCAAGACAGGCGCATTTGATTACGTGTCGTTCTCGTTTTCTCTCATCAATATTCATTTTAAGGAGTATTATATTTCTCGTCTTAATATGAGACTCAGATATTGTATACACTTTTATTATATACAATAAAAGTGTATACAATATCTGAGACTCAGATATTATTATGTACAACCTTTCAGGCTTATGGTTACGTGACCATATCTTTCAATCAATCAGAAAGATGTTCAAGAGACCTTAAATGATAATTTGATTGAAATCTTTTTGAAAAATCTAAGTGTCAACGGGAATCGAACGGGCTTTCCCAGATTGGGAGACATACTTTTTATTAACTAGGTCACGGAGGTCGTCAATACAATAAAAACTACCGAAATATAAGGGATCTTTCGATAGTTTATTATATTTAAGTCTCAAAGTTTGAGACATTGGATATCATGATATTGGGAGCGTTCTCAAATTAATACACATTTCGAATGCTTCCAGATTATAAGGTATTCGTGTCTTCATATTTCACGTCTCAACACCACAAAGTGGAATAAACCATATATAGCATTTAACCTTGCGTTGCCGTAGTTTAAGATTCAAGTTATCATTGCAGAGAACATATCTCATCTTGAGAAATCTTGCACGTGCCACTTCAATTAGGCATCTATCTGGGTTACAGATATACGCTATTAAACCACCTAGATATATTTCAAATTGTCAAGTTCTATGTCGGTTGACCGAATAGCTGCACATATACGCCATTACTATATGTGATTGCCCACTTACGAGTACAAACTTTGTTTTTAAACATTAATATTCAGTCCTTGTTATGTTTACTTGTATTCTATTCAGTAAAACCGAAGGTCATCGAGGTTATTTCCCAAGATCACCATATTTTATTTTATTTATAAATACTTAATTTATCTTTATGCCCTATGGTTAATTTTCAATGGCATTTGTGTCCGAATAGAGTTGAAATAGAATTGGTAAAAACGGACATCCCTGACGTACGCCTTTTTAAATTTCAATCGCAGATGTTTTGTTCTGATCCATTTCACTCCTGCTTGAAATTTATAAGAAAATTGTTATTGTATTCTATGTTGATCCGTGTAATAAATGTCTATTTTTGATCCACGTTATCAAACAGATTTTGCTTTTCACAGTGACATAATCGATTTAAATACAATTTCGAAATCTTGATATATTTATTTGTTCACACGATGAATTCGGATTAAAATGCCCACTTACGAGTACAAACTTTGTTTTTAAACATTAATATTCAGTCCTTGTTATGTTTACTTGTATTCTATTCAGTAAAACCGAAGGTCATCGAGGTTATTTCCCAAGATCACCATATTTTATTTTATTTATAAATACTTAATTTATCTTTATGCCCTATGGTTAATTTTCAATGGCATTTGTGTCCGAATAGAGTTGAAATAGAATTGGTAAAAACGGACATCCCTGACGTACGCCTTTTTAAATTTCAATCGCAGATGTTTTGTTCTGATCCATTTCACTCCTGCTTGAAATTTATAAGAAAATTGTTATTGTATTCTATGTTGATCCGTGTAATAAATGTCTATTTTTGATCCACGTTATCAAACAGATTTTGCTTTTCACAGTGACATAATCGATTTAAATACAATTTCGAAATCTTGATATATTTATTTGTTCACACGATGAATTCGGATTCTTCTTTTCTCGTATGATTTCTCTCTTATACTCACATATTCAGTTTTTTTATCCATGATATAGCCTCAGAAGTAGCCTGATGGATCTCCTTCACTTTTCCCGGGAATTAATAGATTGGATACTCTTCCACGACGTGACTGAGAGTCTAGCATAGCGGAGAATCAATGAAACCCCACCTATGCAAGGAGTATACATGTCAATTGGACCCAAAGTTAGGTCGTTTCAGGGTATATCGCACCGTTTGCCATAGTAAACGGTGGAGCTATAGCATCATGTTATAAAGACCCTGGATCGTAAAAGATTATGTCATAGAAGATCTAGGAACCAATTAAATAAAAATTGCAATTTTTGTTAAGCGAGAGAAGAGAATTTCCAGAGAATGCTTTGTCTGACTTTCATTGAACACAGTATAACCTGGCGAGTTTATTGCCATGTGTTATACTCTTTCAATAAACTAGAAACACATTAAAGAGCCCTTTAGTGAAACTAAATTGGAATCCTTTTTATCCAATAGGAATCGAATACACAACTCCCGGGCTGGAATACAGATGTCGTCCTAACTAGACCGCGAAGGTTATTCTCTACAATTTTCGTGGCAGGTTAAATCCTTGATAATCACGTTAAGATCACTTTCAAAGTCGAGATTTCCGACTGAGGAACAATACCACAGCTGTCGCCAGCTTATACTGAGCTCACGTTCCTCTCAGCATATCGTTGTCCCTCGATCCAGATAGGTCCAGAAAATTAATTTGGGTGTTAGTAGTTAAATAATAAATAAATATAGGTTATTGATAGTAACATAATATGTATCTTGAAATTACACATATACGTTATGAGAGAAGCTATCAAAAGATTTGAGCAGTCGAGTTACACTACTACCATTAAGAGGGCGAGCCCGGCCGCAAGAACGTCAAATGTTTTTTAGCTCACACCCTTATACACATTAAAGTATAATACAAAAAAAATATATATAAGTAGTAATATAATAATTATTAAAAATACAAACGCATATATTGCACATACAACCTCCGATTCATTGCCAGCGAAAAGAGCGAAAATCAAATAAGAATCCAAACTTTGACAAAATACAATCACAAATCACCTAGAAGGCGACATTTCCGGGAATTCCCGAAGGTACAATTATTCATTCGCTATTTCTAGAGTAAAGGTTCTAACATTTGCTGTCTGAGTATGAAACAGATCCCTTGAATAATGTAAGATTATACACATTAATTATGCAATTATTATTTCAATCAATTGAAAATTGTTAAAATTTGTATCCGTGCTATAAAATTAGTCTTGATGTTTACCATAAGTCAAACATAAAACATTTATCACACAAGCTATAAATCAGTGTAAAAGAGGTGCTAGTAAACAAGTCCTACAAATCTTTCAATATCAATTTATTTGTCACTGAATGTGGTTCAGTGATATCACAATGTCTTAGGCAATTTAAATATGTATAGAACATAGCTGATATTATATTTATAGGGCGAGAATATTATTGTTTACTATAGACCAACAATTTTACTTAACTTGATTAATGTTGGACAATGGCGTGAAATTTGATACTGTTTTATATTTGTTACAACTTGATTTATAACGATTTGTAACGAATACATCAATTTAGTATTAGTAATACAAAGTGTTTATTTTTTATTAAATAACGTACGCTAAATTGGATTCGATACTGTTAAGATTAGTCCATATACATGTGTGTATATAATCTTCAAAAGTAGTCTCCCAATATCTTTGAAGCGAAAGGTCTACAACCAGTATTTTCTCCTAGTACTTACGTATGGCTGTGAGACATGGACGCTCACAGCAAAGAACACAAAAGCTCCAGACCGCACAAAGAAGCGTGGCGAGATGCATGTTGTGATATATTTAAAGATACCGTAAATAAAACACCTGGCTTTGCAACAAAACATAGATATAAGACGTAATAAAGGTGTGCAAGAAAATTAAGTTGCAATGAGCAGGACGAAGACCGAATGTACGCTCGATGGATGAAATCAGGAAGCATGGCAACATCACCTGGCACCAACGAGCAAAACACCGAATCATTTGGAGTCAACTTGAGTAGACCTTCATCCAGCAGTGGGTTGACCCTGGTTGACAATGATGATAATATGTATTTTTTAATTGTATCAGTTAAGTTTTCTTTTCAAGTAATTTCTCTGTTTGGTTTTAAAAGATTCCCACGTGGCAATAAACCAAATTGTACGAGTACTGTATACTACTTGATTTTTTTAACTATAAGATACGAAATGAAGCGATTCGAAATGATAAGCATAACTTCAATTATTTCAGTTACTTATACGAGTATTGACAATTTTTTGTCGTGCCGTTTACCTTAACTTGATGCAGAAATTTGTCATACGGCTATTTGGAGTCGACTCGGAGAGACCTTCGTCCTGTAGTGGATCGACCCAGGTTGACAATGACAATGATAATAATGTTGATATAACTAAAAATTTAAAACTGTTTAATTCACTTTCAAGTGAACAAACATGAATTTCCACAATTTTGGCGCTAAAACTAAAAATATTAATTCAAATTATTCGAAACACCAGATTTTACTGTGTGAATGTGATGGAATACAAGTAGCCTGAACGAGTGGACTTGTTTTTGCTGAATAATTAGTGTAAGAATTGTTATCTAGTTATAAGTAGTATGTAGGTGTTAATTATTTCTAAGATCTCATATATTAAGATTGAATAAATAAAATAAAATGATATGTAGGAAAATAAGATTAAATAAGTTCATAAATTATAACATATAATTAAGATTAGTTAAGTAATAAATTTGTATATAGGTATAGCCTTGACAAATGTTTGTATAATAATTTACTTGTTTAATAAAAAAAAAAAAAAAAAAAAAAAGATTTTACTGTTTTCCTTTTCTTCTAACTATTAGAACGTTAAGAGCATCACCACTCGTTCACAGAATGACCTTGTTGAATGAATTTTCTGATATCGATAATTTCCACATAAAAGTGGATAAATTGAGGATTGGCCTCCTTTATACATTTTGTAGGTATAACTGAGTCACTTTACAGGGACGCACGAGTAACATTGTTCCTGTTGTCATTATTCTATATTTAGACTTTAAGTTGTTTTTTCTTGTTATTGGATGTAATTTGGAAAAAAATAAATAAACAAAAAATATACACATTCTTAACATATGTTAAGCATTTTTATATTGAGTGTCTTTTGGTATATAACACTTCAATGTATTCGAATTGATGGCCCGGAACGAATAGTAGTAGCCGGGAGATAATATTGTCTTCGGTCTCAATAATCGAGCACCACTAGAGTATATAAGTAACTCATAGTTCGACATCGTACTTGTTGGAAAAAACTATCACAAGTGGAGAGGTAACAACACTTGTATTGTTACTAGACGAATTCTTAAACCAGACTTGTACCTTATTTTTTTTATACAATTAGGAATCGAACTCATAACCCCTGGTTGGAATACCAGCGTCTTGCCGATGAGATCTCTCCATCTCGCTCGCGCGTTGTTATATTATTTTATTATTCATAAGTTTCATTTTCTTTATATTATAAAAAATAAATATTAAAATTTCCATTTTGTGAGATTCATTATTATTATTTTTAATTTTGATTAAGTTTCATGCCATTTCTTATACAAATATTTCAACTGCATTATAATGCAATGAAAATGATGTTTAATCTTTTGTTAAAAAGTTAATTATATTTTCGTTTGAAAACTTTTGCTTGTTAACTACAAGTATTTTCGTGTTTAATGGCACCATTAAGCGACCGCGCACTAAAGAAAATTAGAATGCAGTAATATTAAAAAAATAATAAGGAAAAATGACTACTTAATTTTATACTAGCGGTACGTTTTGATCTTAATATAAACTTTTAACTCTATGGCTAATTAGAGTTGCCATATACGATAAAATAAACGTAAATAATCCAAAAACAAGGTGTGATTTATTTTACTTATCGGACTTGAGTGTGACAGGCATATCCAGGACCTGCGCTAGGGATTGTGACGCGTGTGCACCAAAACCGAATTTTTCCAACGACTGTCAAAAATGTAGATTTAAATAAAAAAACAATCTCACCATCAACCTATTTTACGATTCGTTTGTTTTGTAAGATAAGTAATTAGTCTCTTTTATGATTTAAAGGTATATTTGAAAAATAAAAGTGTGAATGTAATCATGTCTGATAACAGCTTCAAATCGTTTGTTCGAACCTTATCGTATTGACAAAGCGTTGTATGATACTGATCTTATAAATAACAGACTTTTCTGCACAAAGAAATAGAAATAAATATTGCTATAAATAATCATCGGTTTACATACTCCTGTTAGAAACACACGGAACATTTTATAATTCAAATATGTCAATAGTAAATTATTTTTGTGCTGTTATACAATTAATGATTTCATTGATGCATGCCCGCGCGATAATGCGGAAGGTCACCGGTTCGAACCCCGCACTGTGCTTCTTCCCTCAAATGACACAGGCATTTTTTCACTTAATATTTGGGGGTATAAGGATACCTATGACCTCGGTCATATCTATATATATAAAAAAAATAAAAGCATGCCGGTGTGCTCTGATCGTCTCACTTAGGTGTGCTATCTAATTCACTACGGTGGTGTGGCTGGTGAGTTTGCTGGTGTGCAACGATTCACTCGCTTAAATATGAGAAAAAGAAGAAAAAAAACTTCACTGTACAGTTTCGCTTTCCAACTGAATTGACGTTGGAATGGCGAGGGGATCCTCGACTACGAGGCCCAGCAACGACGATGATTTTATGCACCGTTTGTGTTTGTATATTGCTAAGTAAATATTGCTATAATTTAATAAAGGATACATTAGTGGAGTATATCTTTTCTACGAATAATAATGTTAAATATCAGCATACTTGAGCTAGATTTGGCGACAAAACAGTGGTTTAAAAAGTCTCATCTATTCTAGACAAAGGAATTGGTTAAAAAATATAATACAATAAAATCATATAAGATCAATGCGGCTCTGGTCCTGTCATAGATGCGAAAGATTTCTTAGAACGCCTCCAGGCCATAGAGTATAATACTACTCGTAGATTCGACTTGACGCCTACACATCTATTTATTCTTTTCCGAAAGTGACAAACTTGTTTTTGCCTCGTCAAATTACGAAAATCAAATAAAGACTGAATGAAAGGAAATATATTACGTATATAATTTTTATTGCGTTATTTTATTTTATTCTTTGTGTTCCTTCTCTTATGTAGGTCATAGATTAATTATATTTCGTGTTAAATTACAACGGAAATTTTTCACATCTACAGAAATGTCAACTTAAGTGTTTTTGTACATATTTTTTGACAGATTTTTTAAAAGTATTTTATAAAATATAAATCTTTGCAGTATTTATAAATAACGTAGATTTGATTTTAAAAACTTTTGAAGCTCATAATGAATATTCTGATTTTCCTTTGTATACAGTACAACCTGACGGGTTTATTGCCATGTGGCGATCTCTTTCATACCACCAGAAATATGCCCAAGATGCTTTAATTGAAAAACAGAAAGAAAAACCTTTTTTCAAAAAATAGGTACCAACGAGATTCAAACCCTCAACATCCAGATTGGTAGAAATATGTGTCTAACCAATTAGGCCATGAAGGTCGTTATTTATGTGCGGAAAGACATTATGAGAAATTAGGAAAGAATGCACTTTGAAAAAAATATGTTATGTGAAGAAGGAACATTGAGATAGTTCAGCCACGTATAAAGGATGTATTAAATATTTTCAAAAATAATATATACGAGTAGTATAGAAGATTCAAGAAGTTTGGGAAGATCTCGAAAAACATGGCACGATTACACTAATCAAATTCTGAAAGAGGGAAGAGCGAAAAGCGTTTGTAATGGGAGAGTATGCATGGTGATGTATATGGACGTGACCTAAAGGAAAGTGCGTGCCAGAATAAAATGAAGTGAATATTTGCTATATTTGCCTATCCCAAGAAGGAAATGACGTGATAGTGATTAATAGAATTAAATTTAATGATCTACATCCATTTTTTTTTAATTTCTTTTCTATCTTTTCAACTTAATTTCCCCTATTTGAAATTAATCCATAGACTTGATTATTCTTCGTTAAACAATCGAACACAAAATGAATTACAATTTTTGTATAGCACTTCCATGTTCTAAGAGTTGAAAGTTATTAAAGAACAGTTTTTTTCATAGAAAATTAATTTCCAGTTATTGCTGTCGTAAAAAGTACATTCGCATTTCGTGATTACTTTATCTGGCACAAATCAAACTAATTCGAGTTACAAATTGGCCCGTTTTCACGATATAATAATGTTTGTAGATAATTTGCATAAATGTAATTAAATTAAACGTTTAGTTAGTCCAACATGGCTTTTATATAACTGGTTTTATAATACACCATATTTATGAGCTTTAAAAAAGGAAAAAAATAAATTTCAAACTTCATGGAAAAACTTTCTTATTTCCACCCACGCGGTTTGCAGCATGTGTTGCCATAATATAATATTATATTCCATCTATGGTCACCAGAAAATAATGAGTCTCATTATTCCATTCCAAATTTAAATTTAAAATCTTGTCGGGTGATTTTATAAGGAATTGTGCAACTTTATTTTTTTATAGTTTTTTTTTGGCTACCATATTTTATGGCTAACGTGCCTTGTAACTATAAATAAGTTAATGTTTTATTGATTTTTAATATATCTAACGTATGCAAATATGTTAAAAGAAACGATAAAATTTTATTTTCATATGAATCTTTTGTTGGAAAAGACGTGATCGAAATAAAACATAAGAATTATAATAAATAAAGATTCCAAAGTTTCCTACTTTAATTTATTTATTTAACACTTACATGCAAATACATCTGGTGGATTTATTTTTTTAAAGGGTACATACACCATTACGCTGTTTTCCTTTTGGGATAGGCACAGTGCTAGATTTTCCTATCTCAGCACACATATGTAGCCTCTTCCACATCCGTACACCTACTTATACAATTCCTACGATTTTTTCACTTCCTACTTTTCTTTCTTTCAAAATATCAAATCATATTTCCCTTGTTCTTTTCTACCACATCTTTCCCTCACAATTACACTGTATATTTATTTTGTTAGTCTTTCTTTATTCATTAGTTCCACGTCCCTAATCCATCTCAGAGCGCTCTTCTTCGTATTACTTAACACATCAGCCTTAAGTTCACATTCATCCTTAATCACTTCTTTCTGTATTCTGTCATATGTTGTCACCCCATGTATTTTTCTAAATGTTTTTCTAAGTTTTCTGAGTCACACATTTTTACAGCATTTATTTGTCTTTCTTCCGTTTTTTTCCACGTCCACGTTTTAAAATACTATTGTGAACTATCATTTTAACAGTTTTTGATACTGTGGTGACAGATTTTGATACGGCTATCCAAATTTTGTTACATAAGTATGCATGAACTTATACGTAAATCAAAATACTATTTAAGTAAATTTAACAAGAATTTTAAGAAAACTAGGGATAAGGACGCTCATAAATATCCATGATAATTTTTAAACAAAAGCTGGCTGATAAGAAGAAATTGCTTCTAAGCAATAAATTATCCAGCTGTATTTACATCAATTTGTTAAAATAAATTATGAAAAACGCTTCTTTAGTTTTGTTTTAAATGTCGATAAAGATAAAGCACATTTTCTGTCAAAAAATGTCTGTTCAAGTCCCGAGTCTGCTCTACGAGTATAAACGGCGCTTTATAAATTGTCCTTGTTATTATTATATATGATAGTCAGGAATAGTTATAGTCAGGAAGATCGTTCGTTGTCAATCCGAGCGAACCAAGAAAGATGTTGTATAGAATGTGTGATGTGTTGGTGTACAAAGTATTCTGCCGTCACCCGATTGGAGGGATAATCCATGCACAGAGGAGAAAATTGAATTTTTCACGTAGATACCGAGGATATCTATAATTGTTTAACACTTTTAAGAGGGTTATCTGTAAAGGCATTTCTGTTGCCATCCAACAATCATTTATCAATATGATGAAGATTGACAAAAATCCTTTGTAAGTTAATGCTTATGTAGACAACAAAGCCACGAATAAATTTTTAACTATAAAAAAATATAAGTTTTATGATTGTATTCAAGTTAAGCTGTTTTCATGACCTTATCAAGTCAAGTTTACAATTCAATTGAAATTATTTTACATCTTGAAAGTAATTGATTGTTTTCTTTATATGTATCGAGCATACAGTGGAGTAAATGGAGGGTTAAACGATGATATACTTATTTTCCTGTTTTACTGTGATTTATGCCTCGAGATATGTAGTACGTTTGAATTTACATTATAATTTTGAATGTCGCTAGTATCTCTTGATAAAATTAATTCTTTTAAATTGAATACAATGAAACCGTTCCAAAGGCCCCGTTAAGGGATGAAATATAAAGGCTTATTTTTGGGTTCTAATCGCCAGCATCAAAACTAAACGGTATGAGACGTTTAACGAATGAAGACATTAAATGTGAAATTGGAAAACTTACTTACCTACAAATTAAACAAGTTAACTCGTAAAATTTCCCATAAAAATGTTCCTTCTTCATCCGTATTGAGATTTTTAAGTACTTAATACGTGTTTTAATGTCCAAGCATTTGGCAAGACGCCATCTTGATGTAAGTTATGGCCGACTGTTTCCGGTTAACTAATCCTTTCAACTGACGCCCCAGCGACGGTAATATCGGATGCGGATGACAGATTGTCTTGTCCGTAATCTGATTATCATTGGATTATTTCACGGAGTTTGGATTTGACGTCCCGTCAGTTGTCTGGAACATATCCTTAACCAAACTCGATTGCCCTATATTTTATTTCGTAGACTATATATAAACTTCGATCTTTCAGTGACTTGTCAGAAAAAGGCGCCTTCGTTATTGTATATTTTTTATATTCGAATTTATAATATAATAGTTTTTTTTAGTTTATGGCAAGTATACAATAGTTAGTATTGCCAGTGGCGTAATTATTTTTTCTCACAATGCAAACTTTTCACTTTTATTGTAACAATAAATAATATGTCAAATTAATTTTAAATAATGAGAACGACTCGAAAAAACGAAAAAAACTCTTAATTTCTAGTCAGTAAAATAACTTGTTTCATTCCTGATTTTTCTTTTCCTTTCCTCTCCACCATCCCTTACTTTCCTTTTGATTGATGATATCTCACTTTATATGAAAAAGAATGTTCGGGTGATTGTCCGTCTTTGTGGGGTTCGTGGGCATGTGCTCACGTATATGTTTATGGATTTCGTGGGGATGGATAGTCATTTGAATGATTTAAGCGACCACGTAACTTGCTTAATTTACTTTTGTCTGGTTATCTGGAAGAGATTGCCGCCTGGCAATAAGCCCGCCAGATTGTATTGCAATAAAAGTGTTAAATAAATAAATAAAATAATATGCAGCATGAAAACGACATTTCATGATATCACAATTTTTTTACATTACATATAAATAACACTTCGAACATTTTAATTGTTTTATTTTTATAAATATATTTGTTTTCTTCATTTCTATATCGAAATTTCGCTTGCAAGTAGCAAAAAATCTGTCTTATTTGTAAAGTTTTACAAAAAACATTTTTTTACAATTTCATGGTGGATTAGTTTCTTATTGAAAATAGATATGTGGTTTTTATTTTTTTTATGAAAATCGCAAATAATATACATGCATAACCTTGTTGAATTATTTATTATCTGATACACAGGATGTGAGGCAAAATATTCTAATTTATATGAAACAAATCAAACTCATTTCACACTTAATGTGCTAAATAATATATTTCGAGTTATTTTATAGTAAGATAAATATTATACGAACGCAATTTTTATTTTACGTGTACCCCAAACCAATGTTCATTTTATAATATTGTATATAAAATTAAGTCTTGCATTTAATTCGGATATAAATTTTCAAATTATTTTCAATATAATTAAAATATTCAAATAAGAAACCATGAGTTACATAAATTTAAAATGATTATTTATTAATATAGTATAAATAAATACAAACGTACCATAGTAAGGATAATTAAGTGTAATATTGTTTATTTTTACTTCTGTATTAATTTAACTTTTTAACTGCTTTTCATATAGCTAACTAAATAACTGGGCCAACTTGAGCCTCATAGTTGGCTATTTTTTTTACTCAGTTAACGAATATGCGAGACAAGTATGAAGCATGTTTGCCCAAGCAACGCAGATAGATGTTGCTTTAAGTGAAACATGTCGCTTAATCACTAGACATGTCAGACTTACCTCTAAGGAAAAGGTTTACATACTTGTTAGGATGTCTCTTCCCAATATTCGTCTCAATATTGCTTGCAGAAGTAAGAAACACAAAAACAACTTTGTGATCCCAAACGTCTTCTTTATGACTTAATACTAAAACAGCCAAGACTAAGGTCACGCAGGTGTTTTATGACCACCCACAACCCCTTGAATACTCTGGAATGTGAGCGTGTCGATTCCTCGAGAGCTACAACTCAAAGCTTGAGGATATAGATACATCCGTCAGAATGCTTGCATGTGTAACATCACCTTCCGTGGGTCATTAAGAGGTCTTTGAATCACATATGATATTTACTTGCGTGGGGGTAGATATCAGACGGAGGATTGGCGTAGAGAATTCACCACTGAGCAAGTGTGACAACATTCGACCAATGTCGCATCTGATGCCTTGTCCACTGTGACCTATTAGTATCTTGACTAGCCAAAGGAATATCCAATGCCATCACAGTTGCATTTTTTTGGGCTGATAATATACAATATACGAGTAGATCTGATATTATCGACACGATTATAATGGTATATAGTTAATCGTGGTCCATTCTTTTTTGATAGGCATTTATCAGCTTTTTTCGGAATTTTTTTTGTTTGTTTTTGTATGTGGTATTTTAATCTTTTTTTACTAAGAAAACAATACTATATCGCATTTAGGTATTTAAATATAACACGATAATTTTTCGTGTGTATAATTACATTTTAATCAGAATAAAAAGACTTTTTGAGTTACGAATTTCATTAATTTTCTTCTATCTTATCGCAGGGCTTATAAAACACACCAGTTCTCGGCACGAAATAATTCTAAAAATAATGCATTATAAGTCTTACAAAAGATTTCAAGCTAATAAGACAATGTTCTCCTCCAATAAAAACCCTCCATTATTTATATATGGACGTGTGTATATGCAAAAACTACCCAACCCACATTATGTTTAATTTTTTTGAGACATCAAATAAGAGGGTTGTCATAATATCTCACATTTATTTATTTAGTACAACGTACGAAATTTGTCTAACGTTAAAAATAGTTATATATTAAAATGATTCAGCAAGCCAGAAAGTTGTTGGTTGGGAAAACGGGAATCGAACCCGCAACTCTCGTGCTGTAAGACAGGTGTCTTATCAACTGTATTGTGGAGAAAAATAAATGATGTTGATACCATATTATTCGGCGCTGTTTAGTAGCTAATTGCGTTTAATGTTTCTTTGTCTCAAATGTATAAAAAAAAGTAATAATAATAAATACAATTTCACGGTTTTTATAGTACCCAGATCTATGCGGAACGTTCTGAACTTCGTCCGAAGTGAAAAATATAATAAAATCAATATACAGATGTCGCACTATTTTTACGTTTGCAAATAAAAATATGAACGTTCTAATAATTCAATTATAAAATTGAATAAATAATAGTCGTTATTGAAGATATCAGTTGGTTATCAGTTGATATGTTAGATCGGTATTGTGTTTAATGTGGTCTTTTATTTGGGAAATTGGCATAAAATGTGTTTATAGGTGTAGTAAGCAGTTAATTCCGTGAGTATTTGTTGTTATCTTGTATTATGTATTTTTCGTTTGTTTGTCTTCAAGCACCGTTTTACAACACAACAGTTCAAACACGTTTATATTCCTAACATTTCAGAAACAAGAAACAAAACGTGCATGACACAGGTAAATCGTCTACTTGTTATATATTTGGTAATGTTTTCATAACATCGTCATGAGGATGAAGGCTGACACGCCTTCGAAGCGTTGACCATCTATACCAACTAAACGTGAAAATAAACCCAAAAGGTAGAATGTGGTTTGGAACTGGTTAGCATAAATACGCTCATACATATTTAAAAATAATATTGCGTGTTTGGATGTATCAACACGCATTTCTGTATAAATTTTGTTGGGGTTGAATTTTAAGGGTAAAATAGCACGCTCGGAACGCCATTAGAACCAGTTTCCTTTAAAGATACAAATAAAAAACATTTCAAAAGAAACATAACCTATTAGAAGCACATGGAAAATGCGTCCTTAGCATCTTTTACCACACCCATTTCCTTTTTCACTTTTTTATATTGCATCACCTTTTTGTTATAAGGGGTGAATTTCCTTCGCATTTTTTGTGGTTTTTATTAGAATGCTTTGTATTTTGTTGTCTTCATACTTAGAAATTTAGATTTAAATGTGTTTTCGTGTGAGTTTTGTTTACTGTTCCGGTTTTCATTGCAGGATGTCTTGTACTTTACGATTAAGCAAGGTTAATGATCCTTAAGCGTAATTTTAATTATTATCAAACATTTTTATAATATCAAAACTATTTTTATGTTGTTTATAGTTAAGGCATTAACGTTGTGGAGGTTTAAAGACAACAAGGCTTGTTTGCGCTCCCCTGAAGATGAGGTGAAAGCCTTGAAACCGGTATGGTTATACCGTCACAAAAATGTGGAATAAACAGTGTTTGATAAAAATAAATTACAAACTATTTTTATTCAAGATATTAACGAAAACTTGAGTTTCCTTGAAAACAATCATAAAAATTTACAATATGGTATATTGTAAATTTTATCATTGCCTTTATTTTTATCAAAACTATTTTTATTCAAGATATTAACGCAAACTTGAGTTTACTTGATAACAATCATAAAAATGTATAATATATTGTAAATGTTATCATTGCCTTTATTTTTATTTGCGATCGTATTTTAAATTATAAGTAGGTACTCGTATATGATAACACATTTACATTATCATAATTTAAAACCCAGTTTAAAAAAAAGGTTTCAGTCCTGTTTTCTCTTAAGGCTTCATAAACCTCTTTATTGTAAGTTGGAAGAGATGTATTATATACATGATTCGTTCGGGCGCTCCTATAGCTACCAGACGTGATTTGTTTAGTAATAGCGGGTTCGAGTCCCGAGTGAGAACGCCCTTGAGGACAGTTTGCTCTCTAAATAGTGCTATATAAAATTGAAATTTGAAAAATAAAATCTAACTCTTAAACAGAAGTGTGATAAAAACCTCTGTAATAGGAGAGTATGTATGACGAGATATATGGACGTGTTGTATCGTAACTGAAACTGAAAATATCTCTATTGTACTACCGGTGTAACATATGTTGTAGGATGACCTAATACATTGTATTGTATTACACTTTCGTTGTATACAGTACACCTGACGGGTTTGTTGCCGCGTAATAATCTATTTCAACCAATAAAATACGTATTAAAGAGGTCTTTACTTGATACTAGACTGTCATTCATTTTGAAGGAATTTGGTTTCAACAGATATTGAATCCGCAACCTTATTAGGGATGGAAAATACATTTTCCCAACTACGTTACTAGGTTTTTTATATACTCGTATATTGATATTAGCAATAAGTAAAGCTGTATTATATATAAATATATAATATTTGAACATTTTTGGTGAGTAATAAAAACATATTTTATTACATTATACTTCCTACCTCCGTGACCTAGTTGAAAAGACTCCCAACTCGAGGGTTATGGGTTCGATTCCTGTTGCCTTGTCTAATACCTTTCTGGTTACAGAATGGTTTGAAACTTAAATGAGAAAAAAATCTACGCACTTACTTAAAGTAAAGTGACAGATCTGTTTCGCTTTACAAATACATTGTCAAACTGTAGATATGTCACTTTAATTTAAGTTATTGTGAATATTTTTTTCACATTTATGTTAAGTGTTAAATAATTCCTTAATATATCGGAGTTTTACAATAAAATTACCAAATCAACCTTTCTGGTTGGCTGGAAGAAACTATCACATGCCAATAAACCCGCCATGGAACATGAAAAGCAGTAAAGTCGTATCAATAATATACAAACAGACATATTATATATAATCCATTGTATGGA
The DNA here is from genome assembly GCA_949825065.1 of Odontocerum albicorne. Taxonomy (NCBI): domain Eukaryota; kingdom Metazoa; phylum Arthropoda; class Insecta; order Trichoptera; family Odontoceridae; genus Odontocerum; species Odontocerum albicorne. The sequence continues at coordinate 16,153,982 of OX463860.1, read as the reverse complement.
ATATTCTTTGCAAGCTGTATATGAATTCATTGCATTGCCAATTATTTTGAAATTAAATTTATACTTCTAGATAGAGCATTAAGATATTTCAGAACTACAACAGATGATATAAACAGCGTTCATTCAGCTACTCATACATTCATACCATCATGCCATTTTCCAGTCGTGGTAGGCAGAAAGGACGTAGTACAAGATTCTCGACGCGTATCCTTCGTCTCTTCTATATCCCTACACATTCTCATACAACTCCTACAATTGATCTGACTTGACGTTTTCTGCTTTCAAAATATCATTCTGTTGATCCAACTATACTTTCCTTGGTCTTCCTCTACCACGCCTTCCACTCACATTCACACAATATATATTTGTCTTGTTAGTCTTTCATCATTCGTTCTACATACCCAAACCGTCTCAGAGTGCGCTTCTTCATTTTACTCAACACATCAGCCTTAAGTTCACACTCATTCCGTAATAGGTCATACATCGTCACCCAATTTATTCTTCTAAGTGCACACTCATCGACAACATTTATTCGGCTCCTATCAGTCTTTTTCCACGTCTACGTTTCACCCCCATACACCAAAGGTGATATAAAATACTGTTATGGACTATCATTTTAGTAGATTTTTATGTTGTCCGGTTTTAGTATAAATGTGTAAGGTTACTTTTGACTTTGTTTCCTATAGCTACACCGTTTCTTATCTTAATATTTTTTTTTTATTCTTTTGGTTACCAAAAACGACAAAAATAGATGGATACATAATGTCTTCATAAATTATTAGAATCAACCCCTGGAAAGGGTTTTGCTCCAATTGTCCATGTATGTATCTCGACGATTTCTTTGTCAAGTTTCTTTCAGACTGTATCGTTAGTAAACCCACGTTTGACCTCGTATCTGAAGCGCGCTTTTATCGCCCTTAACCCTTTGGAAAAACTGTTTCAGCACACATGTGTTTGACCTATTGACATCCGAATCGGAGAGTGTATTTGAGTCGAAAGAAAATGTCGGATAGAACATAATGACGGGCAAATCGAAAACAATTTTATATAGTCGTAGTTAAAGTGACTTTATGATATACGATATACTCGTAAAAACGGTTTTTAGGATTTTCTTAAATTTGTGTAAACCGTTTAAAATAATAAATCTATTTTTTTCCTTTTTTAGATATTAGGAAGATATTTTTTTCTTAAATACGAGTATGTTGATATACTGTATTCCTTTTAAATCTTTTAAAAAATTTTTTTTTGGGTTGAAGACAATTCAAATTTTTTTTCTTAAATATGTTGATATACTGTATTTATTTTTCAGTATGTCTGAATCATCAGTTCAGATATAGGAGTACCGCACGAATAAATAAAATTTATAAATGCAAACTTGTATTTGAATATCTTATCTTTTTATTTACAATTGTCAATTACTTTTATGTTTATTCATGAACTTAAGTTGTTTTTTTTAATAAGTATTAACGCGAGTCCCGTGCCTCGTTGGTTGGTTAGTTGGTTCCAACACTATAAGGCTCAGGAAGCTGTCTCCCGGCTGCGCTATTCAACATGTTCGAATCACTAATTCTGATGTGTTGAAGAGTAACTATGCGAAGAAAAAAAAACTGGAATCCAGAGAATAATGAAAGTGATGAAATTCGAATTGCCTTCAAGTTAATATTGATGTTTAGGGAATTCAGGAAATTGGATTCCACTGGGTTAAATCCCTGGAAAGACCGTTTCCTGCTTGTATTTACTTTACAAAACTCGGGACAACTTAGCCCCAAGGAATTGGAGAGAATTTTCCCTTTTTGTTCCATGTGTGCAAACAAATCAATTATATCTGTGATATCCAGACGGTTGCCGATTCTTTTCTTTTCAAAAATAAGGAAAATTTGTAATAAAATATTTACATTTAACTTTGAGGACTCTTCGTTTCCTATTTGCAAAAAAATATCTAATGAATAAATTCAGTTTTCAAAAATACATTTGATAAAAAACCTCACTTATCATATGTATATAAGTTATGTATATGGTATATACATACCACCATGTCTTTTCCTTGTCGGGATAGGCAGAGATGAGATAAGTTATGTTGTTATTTTTTTTAAAGAATCGTTTCATGCGCAGTATACAGCCTTGTATGAGGTACATGGCCGCAGGGTATCTTTTCCACCTAGTATTTGGGAGTATAAAAATATATATTTTACTTCGGTGATACATATTTTTTTTAAAAAGTGAAAATATAAAGGAAAAACATGCCGAGGTGCTCTGATCATCACACTTTGGTGTGCCATCGGATCCAGTACAGCGGTGTGGCCGGTGAGTTTGCTGGTGTGCAACGGACCACTCACTTAAATTAAACTTGACGACGCAGTTTCGTTTGCTATAGGGCTGTGCAACAAGAGTTGCAATTTTAAATCAATAAAAAAACAAGTTTTTTAAATGTTCATGTTCATCAATGTAATTACTGCACATGGGAATTATGTGTGGAAAATGTAATTAATGCACATGGGAATTATGTTGGATTTAAGGATTTAAGGTCATCGATGGTTTTTGGATTCTTGGCGTACATTTGAGATTTAACATAACCCCAGAGAAAACAATCTAAAGGGGTTAAATCACACGATCGTGGCGGCCAATTCGCATTTCCACGACAATAAATTACACAGTCTGAGAACTATTCCTGCAATAAAGCCATTGTTTCATCAGCAGTATGACAACTAACCACCCCATCCTGCTGGAACCACATGTTTTCCAAGTCCAAATTGTTCAATTGATGCGAAAAAATTTGTTTGAATCATTTCACGATATAGATTTCCATTGACCGAAACCGCTTGACCGTATTCATCTTCGAAGAAATATGGTCCAATGATTCCTCTGAATTAAAATTGTAGTCCTTGTTGCGCCACCCTATAGTTGAATTGACGTTGAAATGGCGGGGGGATCCTCGACTGTGAGATCCAGCAACGACGACAAGCTTGGGCGTTGTGAATTTTGACTAGTTGTGAGTTCTGGCCAGTTGTGTGCTTGTTTATGTGCCAGTACCTATGCGTGTACTTATTTCTGATAATATTTTTGTACGAGTCGTATTAACGATTTTATTTTTCGTAACATATATTTTGAATTAATCTGCACTTTAAATTGACATTTTTGTGGTTGAAAAAAAGAAACAAAATAAATAAAATTTATTTTACGCCAATTCAAATAAATATATGTACTGTTAATGATCCAACATCGCGGTGTGTTTTTCAAAGATTAGAAAGTTGAACGAAGAGAATTCTAAGAATAATAAAAGAATTGCATTACCAGTCCAACTCTCCGAATGTGGATGGAAATGATATATCTTTTCGATAATACTCGTACTTCCTGATCCAACAAGCAGAAGTTTTTACGACCGGTCTTGATGTCTTCCCCCCAGTTTGACCTAGATAAATCCATTTTTATTAAGCAACCCACGCTAATTTCTCCCCCAGCCTCCAAATTATCTCAACACTCAACAATATTAATCTTGAAAAGGACTGCATCTTATGAATGTATCTTTTTCATCTAAGATTTATATAAGTTTCCAAAGCGGATAGGAAATGTTTTGATATCTTACTTGCTTTTTGTTAGGGGAAACTTGAAATTGATAGAGAAACATCATCCATAATAAAACGGAACTCGAGACTTGTCTGATTTTGAAAACTCGTCCAATAATAGCTTACTTATGAATTATTTTTTTAAACTATATGTTACGTTAATTGTGTGTGAGTTAGATAATATCATTCTTTTGTGTAATGGGTTAGTTGAAAAGGATATTGAAAGAAGGATAGCGACAGGGAACAAGGTAAACGGAGCACTTAATATAATATACAATAATCGCGCAATATCAACAATAGCAAAAGTAACAAAACATAATGGTATCTTGACGCTTGGAAGTGAAACTTAGAAACTTAGATTTGGCAGCTTAGATTTGGCAGCTTAGATTTGGCAGCTTAGATTTGGCAGGTGCTTATCTTGACGCTTGGAAGTGAAACTTAGAAACTTAGATTTGGCATAAGAAGAATAGGGAAATTTCGTGGAGTGTCAATGTAAGAAAGAAGGTGGGATTTAGACATCAGAATTGAATGCATGGATACAACGGATGTTTTTAAGTAAAATGAAGAAAGAAGTTTTAAGATGGTTTGAACTTGTGGAGAGAATGAATGGCAAAAGAATGACTAAGCGAGTATACAAGGCAGATTTGCAAGATGCGCATGGAAGAGGTAAACTGAGGAAAACGTGGCTGGATCAAATTGACCAGATTTTGAATGACGGTCAAGTGAGAAGTATGAATAATAATCGTACATGACGAGATATATGAATCGTACATGACGAGATACAGTTGTGTGCATGGATATAAAAGTTTGGAGATATGTTCTCTTTGCCTACCCTGTCAGCGACACGACATGATGACATGTGTATACGTATGTTATACAATAGATGGGAAATAACAAGAAATATCTCGAATATAATCTTTTGCCTTAGTAGAAGTGACAACTTTATAAATTTTGGATGATTAAATCAATAAGGTTCTTAAATTTCTGGCCTAAAAAAGTCAGAGCGTATATGAACAGATACCACGCCAATAGTCAGGTAATGTTACAGTTAAAATTTGATACATCTACTCTCAGTAGCATATCAACTAGAGCTGACAGAAGACGTGTTATTTCGTTATATTCTGAAATATAAAAAAAATGAAAATTGCACGGTTATCCAGTTTCTTTCTAAACAAGGGAACCAATACCAACAGAGATCAAACGACGTTTGATTTCTGCTGGGCATTCATCTTCATGACTTGAGAACCGCGCAATATTCAATTTTTAACATTTCAGACCATAACAATAAACTCAACAACACAGCTTCGCCTTCCAACTGAATTAACATTGGAATGCAACGCTGTGTTGTTCAAAAGCAACGAAGATGATGATATGAAATATATTTGTAGGAATTGTATGCAGGTAATCCCGTCAAAAATTTATTTCCATGCGCCGTTTTATAACAGTCTGATGTTTTTTTATAAAACACTCTGAAACCGTGCGTTGTAAGGGTTAATTGTCCAGTTATTTAATATTTCTCATTATTCATAGGCGCTCGAATATGCATACTTTGTGCCCCCATTTTGAATTAATTGACTAAAACGTTAAACCGTTTTATGCCATTTGGAATCCTTACTGCCTAACTAGGCACTCTGCTCGCTTTAAACTAGTCACGTAGGTATATACGAGTATAATATTAAAAAAAGGATGAATATTAAAAATATATATATTAAAAAAAAAAATTAAATATTGAATGGCGTACCTTAATCTCATGTGTGCCAAAATATCGAGTCCTGATATATGTTTTCATCATGTCAGTGTTTTGATATTTATACATAATCTTTTACTGTAACATCTTATATTTTTATCTTCTCTCGCACTCTGAATTTTAATTGTATTTATTAAAAATTATTAATAATAGAAATCTATTGTCAATAAACAAATTCAAGCATCTTTCTTTTCGTCTTTCGTCTTGCACCACATTGAGTGTACTTATTAAAAAAAATGTGTTTGAGTAATAAAGATATCCATCAAACTTATTTATACCAAAGCATTCTAAGAATATCGATATATAAACCACAGAAGTACGAGTATTTAAATAAAATATCAAAACGAGAACGAGAAAAGTCTCAATCGGTAAATAATTCATGTTTTCCATAAAACTTCGATATAACGGAAGTTTCGGATATCATCCTATCGATTTGTGGTACTTTTGACATGTGTCACAAAACATCCTGGGGCTTTTAAAGGGTTATTTTCCCCTTACTATCCCTTTCCCTTCCCGCTGACCGTTAGATAACGGCCCGTTACGTAGTAAAAGGCACCCCTAACGAATTACGCACTTTTCTATCCTACCTACTGGCGTCCGAAAGCGTACAATTCACGGAATGATACGGATATTAACGAAGATGGTTATTTTACGGGAGTTTTTACGTAGTTTACCTCCAACTCACTTATATGTTCCTGTTACTTGTATGGACCAAGCGGGCATTTGTTACAAAGTTTACAACTAGTTTTTACGTTAAATATGTGATCCTGCTAAGTAATGAGATATTTGATATCTTGTTTGGAATTCATCGATATTGTGATGGTTTTTTTTCTTGGTTTTACATAAACAATTTTAATCATACTTTTGTTTAAAAACGGGATCTGAATTATAAATATTAAGTCGACTATTCAACAAACTTTGGCATCAGTAATGCTGCCTCTGATGTTCAGGCGGATATTTTATTTTATTCTATTTAGGAACTTAACAGCAACAAAAACAGCATAATGTAATTTATTACTTAAAGTATAATATTGAACAGTACACCAATAATAAAGTTTCACATGATAATTAAAACCATAAACAATCAGTAAAAAGAGAACAAAACACAAACAGTACACATAAATCAACTCAAGTCATGATGCATAGCATGTGACATATTAGCAGAGGAAGAAGGGATATGAAAAAAGGAAGACTTAAGATAGATATTTTGAATCAGCTAAATATCGCACTTCGCAGTTGAGGACTGAGAGACAATATGAAAATAAATAGTTTGTCTTCCCTTGGTGTGCGGTTTTCTTGCCAAATATGTTTTTCTGAACATATGCAGATGCGGGGAAGTATCAAATATAATGGCCGCAGCCACTGCCTTCCTATCCTTACACTCAACTTGTGCATATTTATTTTGTAACATTTTTAATCTCTCAATTATAGTGGTGCACCCTTGAGAAGAGATTGCCCTCTGAACGGCGCTATTTAAATGAACCTTTTATGTTTAGAACATCAAAGAAATATTCTTCAATAAATTATTTTGATTTTTATGACATAATAATGATTAAGGATAATCAATTCAATACGGTTGGTAAAGAAAAATCCCGAAGCAATTTATAAAGATCTAACATACATACGTACCATCACGATATTTACCTGTCAGGGTAAGTAGAGCGAACAGAATGCCTAACTTTTCTATCACAACACACATACTTAGCCTCCTCCACATCCATATACCTTCTCATACAACTTCTACTCTTCTTTCCTTCCAAAATATCAATCACTTGACCTAACCATACTTTCCTTGGTATTCCTCTCACACGCCTTCCATTCGCATTTACACTATATATTTGTTTAGTTAGTTTCTTCTTTCATTCGTTTCACATGCCCAAATTATCACAGCGTGCTCGTCTTCATCTTACTCCACACATCAACCTTAAGTTAATATTCATCACTAATCACTTAATTCCGTAATCTGTCATACATTGTCACCCCATGCGTGTCTACAGTATTTATTCGGCTTCTATCAGTAATTTTTCACGTCCACGTATCACTTTAATACATTAAAGTTGGCACCAAAATACAATTATGGACTATAATCTTTGCAGATTTAGATACTGTCCGCGTTTCGAGTATACCATATATGTCTTAGTGCCCCATTTTGTTTCCTATCGCTACACGCCGTCGTTCAATATCCATCTTTAACTTATGCATTATCTGAGAAGATACTACCCAAATAGAATAAAAAAATTCAATTTGCTTAAATCATTTATTATTCATCCATAAATCGCATTTACTTTACTTTTCACACTTTTATAATAGATCATAACGTAAATAATAAAACCTGAAAGTTTTGTTAGTATAATTTTTCAAGAATGAAATTTTCAAAAGCTGTAATAAAACTTTATGAATAATGTATAAAAATATATGAATAATACTCGAGACTGTCGTAAATTTTATAATTCTGCTGTAAGTAGATTTTAATCACTGGACTTAACAGAAGCCTTGTTCTTTTTACTTTGAAACTTTAAATTGAAAAAATTCTTATCGACTTTTGTACTTGTTCTAAACTTCTAAGAATATTTTTATAAAGGATAATTACTGACTTGATTTTAATATTAAAAAAAAAAAACAAACATAATTAATTATGTGCATCGTTAATTATGTTTGGTTTTCATATTGATCATAAAGGTTTGTTTTTGCTTTTATTTTGGAGACTTTTTAATCCTTAAAATTCAATTTTTTTCCGAGTATGGACCTCCATTCGGTGATACCGTTCCTCCGATTTGGTAACACTAGAATGCTTTGCATATCAACTCATCACACCCCATTCTACACATAACTTTACGGGGTGGTGATCGACTTTGAATCGATCTTCCTGGGTCAGTCAAATAAACTTACATCCTTATCGATATTTATAATAAACGAAAGAAGCATTATTTATTTCGAAATATTCCTATTCCTTAACTCACATACTTTCCCATCCTTATCTCTGTTTTCTATGAGATTTATGTTTTATTTAACTTTTGTTTTTTTCTCTCTCAAATATTGTTTTATGCACAACGTTAAATACATGGTCATGGATACTAATAGTAATTATAAAATAAAAGCTGGTTGATTGGAAACAATTGCTTTAAAGCAATAAATCTTTGAATAATTTGAAAATTACTTAAAACACCTTCCCATCGACGACCTCCATGGCGTAGATGGTAAGATGGACTGAAAAATATCTGACGTCCTCGTGGTCGGATTCGCCTTCTTTTTGTTAAGGTATATCTCGACTGGGGGGATGTTATGAGATAAACCTTTTTATAGCTTCTCTCTTAAATGTATTTTCTTTGCTATCATTTTGAAATATATGTTTATGGAATTTCAGGATGTACGAACATTTATGTATTATATATATATACTATGTTGTTGTCAATAAACCTATATTTATTTATTAGTACGTTTGATTTCCACTCAGGTTTTCTGGTTAAATTATCTTGACTTTTATATTTAAAAGGTTTCCAGTCTAGTTTTCTCTTAAGACTTATTTAACACCATTCTGATTGATTAGAAGATATTGCAACATAACATTTAACCTTTCAGTATGTTCCGTATACAACGAAAGTGTAACACAATAATTTTAACTTAATATCAGACAGGCCATCTTTAAACACTCTCCCTTCACTCAAAAAAATCACAATTTTCTTAAATTGTTTTCTAAATCTCCTAAAACAGAACTGTCAAACTTTTTTTTACATGTGAGCTACTTTTTTGAAGGACGATCTATCAGTGTATGAAAAAAAAATACAACATTGTTTGATCGGATATTACAATTTGATATGTATTGTGAACAATAAATTGTACAGTATTGAATTTAAAAATAATATTTTTTAGTATATGCAATGGAATAATAACCAAATATCTACTATAAAGCATTCCGCGATCGACTGGTTGGGTACCCCCATCTTTAACCTGTACACCGCGTTAAAAATCAAATTCCACGAATCCTGTGCGCGGCACAATTTCGGCGTTTTTTAATTTCTAAGGTTAAACGCGTATTTTGTTTAGAACCACTGATATTTGATTACACCACCAAGTAAACATGACATTCAAGTAATTTTCTGATAATAAATAATAGTCATTATTCTTAAGGAGACTCATTAAATAAAGGAGATAAACTAAATATTACGTAAAATACACAAAGGAATGCTACAAATCAGATCACAGGCGTTTGTGCTTCCCGCAAGGAACACGATAAGCATGATTTTCTATGGACCAGGGTCTTCATACCATGGTGCTGTAGCTCCGTCATTTGCCACCACAATTGTGTATTCCATTCACAATACTGTTTTTCTTTAATTAAATTTATACGTATATTCTTTGCGAGTCAAACAAAAAAAACATTTAGACGCCTATATTGACCTCTAAATGCCAATTTCCATTTTTCAATAAGACATAAAATGTTTACAAAACCCAACAAATGGTTTGTACCCATTAGCTTTAATGGAAGACTTCCATATTAGTCTATTTTTATTATAATTAGCTAGTTTCTTGTTTACATTACAATTATACCAATTTATTTAAACAAATACGATGTGTTTTACATGTTTTTTAGAATATTTAAATTTTATGCTGTAGTCGCCCCTTATTCCCGGTTTTGCTTTCAGCGGTTTCAGTTTCCGAGAGTTAACTACACAATCGAAAAGATTAAATAGATAATTTATCTTTCATCAGAAGGTCAATAGTAACCTTATGTTGTTGTATTGTATTACACTTTCGTTGTATACAGTACAACCTGACGGGCTCATTGCCGTGCGGCAATATCTTCCAATCAATCAGAAATATGTTAAAGAGGATTTAAGTGAAAACCAACTGGAATCCTTTAAAACAAACCTGGGTTCCAAGGAGAATCGAACCCGTAACCTCCGGGCTGTGAAACAAGCGTCTTACCAACTAGACCACGAAGGTCGCTATATCACAATGCCAACGTGATTTACCTCACTTCATCCATCACATCATTGCAATCATCATCAAAAGAAGATTAAGTATGAGTATAGTACAATAAAATATTTCAAGACTGAGAGAGAGAGATATGCTACATTCACATATATTTTTATTTAATTGTATTGTACTACACTTTAATCGTATTTATTGGACTTATTTCCATGTGGCATTTTTTCCTACCGAACTAAAAATATGTTAAAGAGACCTTAAGTAAAATCCTTTTATAAAACTGGGTTCCAACAGGAATCAAACCCGCAACCTCCGAGTTGGTAGACATGCGTCTTATCAACTAGTCCATGGAGGCAAGTCACATGTATTCTATGACAACACAGACTGTTATAATTGTTTATAATACTCCTACTAGGTCCTACCATCGAGTCTTTAAACGACGATTCCAGGAGCAGATCTGTCAAAACAAGAATGTCAGCCTACCAACAATAGTTAGAATGACAGACATAGTTATAATTTATCATATTACTTATGAATGTCAGCCTACCAACAATAGTTAGAATGACAGACATAGTTATAATTTATCATATTACTTATGAATGTCAGCCTACCAACAATAGTTAGAATGACAGACATAGTTATAATTTATCATATTACTTATGAATGTCAGCCTACCAACAATAGTTAAAATGACAGACATAGTTATAATTTATCATATTACTTATGAATGTCAGCCTACCAACAATAGTTAGAATGACAGACATAGTTATAATTTATCATGTTACTTATGAATGTCAGCCTACCAACAATAGTTAGAATGACAGACATAGTTATAATTTATCATATTACTTATGAATGTCAGCCTACCAACAATAGTTAGAATGACAGACATAGTTATAATTTATCATATTACTTATAGTTAAGGCATTAACATTGTGGAGATTTAAAGACATTGTAATTTGTTTAATCAAACACTGTTTATTCTACTTTTTGGAACGGTATAACCCTACCGGTTTTAAGGCTTTCACCTCATCGTCAGGGGAGCACAAACAAGACTCTTGTTTGTGATCCCCTGATGCACAAACATACTGGTAGGGTTATATCGTTACAAAAAGTGGAATAAACAGTGCTTGATTAAACAAATTATAATTTATCTATTTTACTATTAGTTATTGTTGTTAATGCATTACTTATAAAAATAATAATAAAAAGACAATTTATACAGCGCCATTCCTAGCGCCGTCTTGCTCAAGCGCGATCTTTAAAAAAAAAACGTTTTTTAGACCGACCTTTTGATAGCATCTGGTTTAAACTGTTATGAGGTGCATAACCACTCGGTAACGCACTGAACTTCTGTGCGGAAAGTTGTCGGATCAGACCCCGCGTTGAGCTACTCCCCTCGATTGACACAGGCATTTTTCCCGTCTAGTATTCAGAGGTTGAAGGATACCACATCTATTCTTTCAAAAAGAGAAAAAAAATATACCGGTGTGCTCCGATCGTTATATGGTCCGGTGATATCCGCGGTTTCAGGCATCCATTAGAGGCCTTGGAACGTACGCTCTGCGGATAAGGAGGGATTACTGTATTCATTTACAGCTTTTTAGCTAACAATATTTTTAAAATGGTGTAGGTGTTCGTGTTCATTTTTGATAATTATGGTTTCCTCTTTAATTTTTATAGTTTGGTTTCGTATTTTTCGTAGCAATATATTTTTATATTATAGGTTAGTTTAATTTTAATTTTCTATACACGTTATATAGTTTTTTTTTGTAAATTTAACAGTAATTTTAAAGCTTTCGCCATTCCATCTAAAATATTGTACATTCTAGTAACTGCTACTATTGGGCACGGTTGTCAGTATCCGATCTCGTGGGTTCTGCCATCGAGTCCTTAAAGAACGCTTGCAGGAGGACGTCTATCAAAACGAGAATTTTACCTATCAAGATCATCCTCAGATGTGTTCTTTCTTCCCAACCTTTTTAATTAGTCTAAATTTTTAGGACAGGTTCAAAAGTCAGAATTAAACCTCAACATATTGATAGTATTATTATTTTTTTCTTAAATCTTAGACAAAACGTTTGTTTAGCTTTGTGATATCATGTTTATAATTTTTTGTTTATAAAAGCGTTAAATTTAGTCTCAACATTATAAACAACCAAGTTAATTTCAATGATAATAATATGCCCAATAAGTTTCCCGTTCAAAAGCCATCCTTTTGACGCCTACCTACTCACCTCCCCCTTTCCTGTACCTATTACAATTATAAAGAAAAGTATTTTAGAAATAATTTAGTTCATTTTTACCTGACGAGGAAGACGAAAATTTTCGAAACCGGTAGTGAATTCAAATAAAATAGTGGGGAATAAAAAATAAAAAATAATTGTTGTATTTATTTAATTAATAATTAATATTAATAATAGTCTACATTTTCTCAAAATATACCATTGGCGCCGGTATAGCTGCCTGAGATGTATAAGCAGATATATAAAGTACTAGTAATGTGGCAAAATCCCTTCAATATGTTTTTTATCATTAACTTATATATTTTACTAATAATGTATGTTTTATTTTTTACAGGTATGAACAGTTCAGTTTTATTCTGTATCTATCGAATTATTTTGGTAAGTGTCTTTTTTATTCGTTCTCTCTCTTTCTTTCGATTTGTACCATATGTACAGTCCTCCTAATTGAGATCCAACTTTATCTATTTAAGCGAAATCTGAACATTTATACAAGACAAGAAAGTTATGGGAGTAAAATAAAGCTTAACTTAAACGACGTTTTGTAAATTGTCTTTTTATTTAAATTATTAAAAAAAAATATATTGTAGCAAGCAATTCGTGCGTGGATATTTAGAGTGGATAACTTGTCCTCCATGACGGAGACACGGCGTGATGGTATGTATTTTGTGTGGATATGAACAATGTTTGTAATGGGACAATAAAGTGTTTAAGGTCATTTGAAAAGTTGACATCTTTTGGGAGTAAGCTAAACACATTTGGAAAACCCACGTCATTATATATCATATTCACTGTACCCGGAGGAGTTGGGAATATCATTTCTCAGATATGTATTTTATATTTGTTTTGGTACAGTAGCGTTTCTGTTTTAAAATTATATACATGTCGCTAGACGAATTCGATTGGGACGACCTGCTAGGCCTATTTGTTATGAAGCCAGTATTCTACGACGTTAGGGAGACTCTTCAAGAGCTTTAGAGAGCAGACTCTCTTCAAGCAGATTGTAAAGTATATTTTACTATAAGGGTTGGTATTAGGGCAGCTGCTTTTTGTTCATGATACCCAAAAAAATAACGATACTCGCATGCTCTAGACGTTATATTGTTGCCAATATAACGAACATTGTTGCCTGTTCACGTGCTGTAGTATTTTCAGCATTTACAAAGGTAAACTGTGAGTTCCTTGCCTACTCCATTGGTGTTTTACCCTAGGGCTCAGTTACTGGAGCCGAAGACAGTTGTCTGCAGTCTACGCTGCAATATATTTACATAATAAATTCGGATATGCTCACGGGTACCATACAAATAAATTGGGGAGCGTCATTACATATTTCGGATTTACAACGAACTTCGTAATAATAATCAGGCTATTATTTACTTTTTTATTTCTAATAATAATCAAGCTTCATCTCCATAACCAAGTTCAACCAAGTGCCCTTATTCATCGGTGGTTGCCTGGTTGAGTGGCAGGACGTGGTTAAATACCTCGGCCTGCACCTCGACCGGCAACTGACGTGTAAAACCCATTTGAATACCATCAGACAGAAGGGTCACAAGGGCATAGGGGCTATCAGTTCGATATTTCATCGACGCAGCTTCCTTTCACCCAAAAATAAGCTCCTCCTCTATAAAACCCTTATTCGTCATATCTTGACCTATGCTGCACCCGTTTGGGGTAGTGTGAGCAACACGGATAACCTGAAACTCCAGAGAGTGCAGAACAAGGCATTTAAGATATCTTTTAACACCCATCCCAAAACAAACCTTACCCGACTTCACGCCGAACAGCGAGAAGAAACCCTACAACACCACATCCTCGCTTGAACCGTGAAGTTCTATAAATGTCAACAAAATCACAGCAATCCCTTAGTCGCTGCCCTGGGGGCTTACGAGAGTAAATCCGACCTACCCTTTCGTTATAAGCACAAGCTCCCGAAGCATTATCTGTGCCTGACTAGTCCACCTACAGTATTAGCTGGGACGACCAAGGTCTGAGTGAATGTGATGGAATACAAGTAGCCTGAACGAGTGGACTTGTTCTTGCTAAATAATTAGTGTAAGAATCTAGTTATAAGTAGTATGTAGGTGTTAATTATTTCTAAGAAATCATATATTAAGATTGAAAAAAATAAAATGATATGTAGGAAAATAAGATTAAGTAAGTTCATAAATTATGACATATAATTAAGATTAGTTAAGTAATAAATTTGTATATAGGTATAGCCTTGACAAATGTTTGTACAATAATTTACTTTGTTTAATAAAAAAAAAAAGTTCAACCAAGTTCAAGTATCATTTGTGGCTCATCTTTAGGGGAATGCCCCTAAAGATGAGCCACAAATGACTTGAAACTAATTGGGTTGAATATATTATTATATATCTTCAAGTAAATTTAACAGCATTTCAATTTTGAATTGTGTTTGAATATACATGAAAAAAAAAAAAAATTTACTCGTGCAATCTCTGCTCTTCCTGATTGTGAACTATGCGTACGTCTGTTATATAGATATTACGGAGGAACAGCTAGACAAATTGTAGCGTCTTCAAAATGTTTGTCTAAGACTTATTTTTAACCTAAGAAAGTACGATCATATCACTCCATACCAGAAAGAGCTGAACTGGTTGAACGTGAGAAATATACGCAAAACTCATATACTGTCACTATTGTATAATATCAGTAGCTGCCCCCTCTTATCTCGCCGAAAATATTCAGTCGCTCCGATCATGTACTTGCGAAACGCTCAAACAGAGATTGTTTATTGACTTTCCCAGTTCATCGCTTTTTTTTACGTTTGTTTTTTACTATCCATGCAGCGAGACTGGATCCATTTATATACTAATATAAGACTCGCTCCATCCTTGGCATGCTTTAAGAAGCGATTGAAAAAACGCTTAATTTCTAGTTAGTAAAATAACGTGTTTCATTCCCGATTTTTCTTTTCCTTTCCTCTCCACCATCCTTTCCTTTTCTTTTGATTGATGATATCTCATTTTATATGAAAAATAATGTTCGGGTGATTGTCTTTGTGGGGTTCGTCGGCATATGCTCACGTATGTGTTTATGGATTTCGTGGGGATGGATAGTCGTTTGAATGATTTATGCAACCATGTAACTTGCTTCATTTTCTTTTGTCTGGTTGGTTGGAAGAGATTGCCGCCTGGCAATAACCCCGCTAGATTATATTTGCAATAAAAGTGTTAAATAAATAAGTTAGACTACTTTAAGAAGCGACTGAAAAAAATCTTAATTTCAAGTCAATAATAAAATGTGTTTCGATTCTGATTTTTCTTTCCTCTCCACCATTTCTTCGTTTTCCTTTGATTGATCTCACATTTACTTTCATAAATTTTGTAAAGGTAAAAACTCATTTGAATTTTTTTGCGACCATCTAACTTCCTTTATTTACTTCTGTCTGGATAGTTGGAAGAGTATTTCCATCTAGCAATAAGCCTGTTCGATTGTTTTACAATGAAGTGTGAAATAAATATGTGAAAAATATCATAAAATAAATATATTTCCACAGTGTTAACGCGAAAACTCTATATGCAAGAATTCTGCATCACCAGATTTAAGGCACAGTCCATGTTCGACCTCCATGGCCTAGTTGATACGATGCCTGTCTCTCAACCTGGAGTTCGCTGGTACGATTTCCACTGGAACCCATTTTTTTAATTAAAAAAAAATTATTCGAGTCTGGTTTTCACTTAAGTCCTCTAACATCTTTATGATTAGTTGGAAGAGATTGCCACATGGCAATGATCCCTCCAGATTGTACTGTATACAATAAAAGTATAATACAAAACTTGCTCAGAAAGAAAATGGGGTTTTCACGCAGATACTGAAGACAGCTTGAATTGTTTGACACTCTTAGGAACGTTAACTATCATTCAATAATCATATATAAATATTTATTTTGTTCTAGGAAACTGATAAACGTCCTTTTTAAATTTTATATTTATATAGAAAACATTAAGGAATAAATTATTAATCATGTCCATTATCTATTATAATCATAAGCTAGCTTTAAATAATATTTATTGGTATATATTTTTAATAACATTATTACTTTTAAGCATCCTGTATAAAATTATTCGGTATAGTAGTATAAAATTA
This sequence comes from Odontocerum albicorne, assembly GCA_949825065.1. Classification (NCBI taxonomy): domain Eukaryota; kingdom Metazoa; phylum Arthropoda; class Insecta; order Trichoptera; family Odontoceridae; genus Odontocerum; species Odontocerum albicorne. The sequence goes on along the minus strand of OX463860.1, from coordinate 16,137,387 downwards.
TTCGGTGTTTTCTAAAAGATAACAGAATTTTGTGAAAACGCTGTCGAAATTTCAATCCAATAATAACGTTTGATAAAGGTCTGACTTTGCCCAACCCACTGGACCTTCTTATGTCGGAGGATCAGAGGGATTACCCACTGGACGAGTATTTGAGAGTGTTGAGTGCTGATGAAAATATTTTCAAGGAACGTGTGAATGGGACCTTTTTTTACACAAAATCACTGGTTTTCTCATTTATACACTCACGTATAATTCAATAACCATCACGCCGTTTCTCTGTAGGGCTAGTCAGATAGGACAGAGTACCGGAGTTTCCTATTCCGAAACACATCCTTAGCCTCCTCCATATCCATACAACTTCTACATTTAAATATATAAAACAATAAAAATAATTTAACACAATTACAACAAAAATAATCAGAATGAAACAGGTATCAAATCGTACAAAATAAGATGTAACCAACACAATACGAGACTGTATTATAAATGAATCTGCCGTCATTAGATGTTAGAGGTTGCCTATACTCAAAAAGAAAAGTAATATAAAAAATATAAAAAAAGGGTTGTAGTCTAGTTTTTGCTTAAGGTAGATCAACGTATGATTGGAAGAGATTACAATTCAAGCAATAAACTCGGCAGGTTACACAACTAAACTGTAATACAATAACTACCCTGTTTTCAATGTTTAGAAAATATTCCGAAGAGTTTCTTTTATTCTTTTTCTCGATTTGAAATATTTCATTTGTGAATGTTTAACTAGGTCTGACGTGAGATTTATATGCGTTAGCCTTCGTTGAGTTGATTTATGGTTTGAGCCGGAATAAATGTGGAAAACTGCCACGATTGGGGGTTGTTAAAGCGATAACCAACCTATCCACAAACTTCCATTAGTGCCATCAAATATGGAGTATATTTAGACGGCCATAACCAAATTTTAGAATTTCATTTCATTATAGACCTTTAAGGGGAATAGTTGGTTGTTACTTGATTTGCTTTAATATCAACTGTGTTCGGAATGATAGCGAAGTTTTTAATTTTTTTTGGTTAGAATTTCAACTGGATGATAAATGAAAAAGAGCAAGTGTAAAATGCCCAAAGGCGGAGTTTTTAAAAGACACTCATTTATTTTTTTATGCAAGGGTGGAATTTAATATTGGTTCGACTTTTTGTGTTCCAATTATGATTTGGCTTTCATTTATCATGCCAGTGTGTAACCATTTATAATGCCAGTGTGTAACCATTTATTTATCATGCCAGTGTGTAACAATTTATTTATTTACGTACTTTAATGTACAGTGTATAATTTGGCGAGTTAATTGCTCAAGAACGATCTCTTATAACCAATTAGAAAAATCGTTTAAGATTTTTTTTAGTGTTGGGTGAAAGATTTACATTTGAACGCTGTTCAATGAAATTAATGAAAAAAATGCAAGTTTTAAACGCTGTTCAATAAAATTAATGAAAAAAATGCAAGTTTAAAACATGTCGTTGTAGCTCATGACTGAACATCGTAACACCCATGATATCCTCTGATGAGTCCTCTCCATCCATCCCTGCACTCCGCGGCTCGAATTACAGTTTTTAAGGGTAATCCAGTTGCGTCTCTCACTTGGTCAGTCCAACTCATTGAGATTCTTAATCTTTTGTGTCGATCAACGTTTAGTATTGACGCTAACTAGCGCCTCAGGCTTGATTCCCGGCAGATTTACTTTCAGATTTATTTTACTCTTAGACCATTTCACATCTGAATTTATATATTTCTGTTTCTTATGTGTTATTAATCGTGAATTCTTATAGGTCTATTAAGCAACACAAAAATAGCGCAATGTAAAATCCTAAAGAAAGGTTGTGATATACTCGTATTAAACCTGTCGGTAGTTTAATCTTCTTACCATTGGCTTTTTGAGTTTGCTCTGTTAAGAGTGTGTGCATGCTGAAGTGCAACAGCTTGAACACTATGAACTAATATATGTATATGCACATGAATCTTCTATCTACAAAATGGTTGAAAATATTACTCTTACTAGGGAAAGCTTCGGAGTTGTAATTAATAAAAAAACGAATACGAATGCGAATCGAGCAATAATTTCGATATGTAAAATTCGTAACAAAAATCTGCAGTGGATAAAACTTCCTGGAAGTTTAATCTCCTTACCATTAGAACTTTGAGTTTGATATGTCGAGACAGTGTTCTTCTTACTGGAGCACAACAGCCTGCACACCTTCGAAACGACAAGCATAATTTAAGCCAACTCAACATGGCAAAAATTCCGAAAAACATTTTAAACTAGTGGGAAACATCCTTGAAAATCAGTTGTATAAGGTTTTTCGAAGTATTGTACCGCGTGGTTTGGCTTATAACGTCGACGTTTCGAAAATGTTACCATTTTCATCTTCAGATCTTGTTTTTAATCAACTTGACCGTAAGTCTTATAGCGAAGATGATTAAAAATAATCCCTGGAAATGAAAACGGTAACATTTTCGAAATATCGGCATCATAAACCAAACTACATAGTAGAATACTCCATGCACAACATATTTATAGAACCGCGAAAGCTTTTAAGGCATACAGCCGTGAAAACCTTCGAACACATATTGCGCTATACAAGTTTTCTATTTATTACATATTTCTCTCATTTCCTACTTCCGCATCAACCTCCTTTCGTCATAGTTCAACGTAGGGAAAAATAAATACAATGATTAATGACTTAAGACTGTTTAAATTCTGATATACTTTTTCTATATTATAATTTTTATTATTTTGTTGAAACACTTTAGTCTAATGACGTTGTTTGTCTTCATATTTTAGTAAATAGTTTCCCCCCTTCTCTCGCCTCATTCTCCCCATCTACCCAACCTTCTTGGCTACATTATTGTGATTAATTTACAGGAAAATTATTTACTGTGATTAAATAATTCACAGCTTTCACGAGCGGAAAATGTTAAAGGTTCTTTATATTTTTTTCTTCCCTTGTTAAGGGAATAAATAATAACTCCAACTTTTGAACTACTCGTACTTAAGATTTATGAATTTTATATATTTAATGAACGGACGTTTATATTAAAAACAATTTAACCCGATACTTTGGATTCTATTCCTCATTTTACTATGGCTTTTAACAATTGGTTATTTACATTGTTTATACTATATTATTTTTTCTTCTTTATCGTATGCTCAATGCTGAGCGTTGTGTTCCTCTGATATGTCTCGAACTCAGCGCACCACTCGACTCCATATCTCCCGGTCTTGGGTCGTGTGGAATCTTATTCTTCTTATTATTTTAGGCCTTTTGGCCTGTTATGGTCCTGTATCATTGTTTCCCTATTGTGATGTCGACTGCCAGCTGTCTTTCCATCTTTTGGGAGGTCGACCTGGAGGTCTGCTTGCTTGGGGTATACTGTCCCTGGCCATTATTACGGCTATTGGTTCCGCCATTCTGGATACGTGTTCGTTCCAGAACCTTCTTCTCTGTCGTCCCCACCTGACAATATCTTCAACTTCGCACGTCCTTCGGATTTCTGTGTTTCGTACTCTATCACGAAGGAGTTTTCCAGCGATACTCCTGAGTACCTTCTTTTCGATGGTTCGAAGGAGATTTTAGGTTCTGACAGTATCGGCTCTGGACTCTATGCTGTATGTCATTATGGGGCGGACACAATTAACAAAATTTAAATACTTGGGTGCTAGCATAATGTGCAATAATGACCTCCATAGCGAAGTGCTTGAACAATCACAAAAGACCGCAACTATTTCCGGATGTTTAAAGAACACTATCTGGAAAAACAAGTATATGAACATCCAAAGCAAAGTGAGGATATACAAGATATATTTGATCTGCCCATCCCAAAGAATACCTTTTTCTTGCTCGCGTTCCCTCAACTGTCCACGTGAGCACTCCAGACTTTAATTTATTTTTCTAATAACATTCGTCAAGTATATTATGATTCTTTTTCTGCATGTTTTCGAAAGACTTTCGGTAATCTCCAATTCTTGGATGGTAGAGATGTTGGTGCGCCTTGCGGTCCATGGGTTACGGAGCATCTGCCTCCAACACCACATTTCGAAGGCATGTATCATTTTTGTTTCCTTCCTTCTCATGGTAGTATTACATATTCATTATATAATACAACACCCACGCAAAGAAAAATATACACAACCAACCATAAAGAGCCCTTAGACATTTCCTATTTTCCTTTCTACTCCACCAGACCTTTCTTTTTCTACAAATAAATATAATGATTTCAATAATTTGCGACCGTGAACCTTTCTTTATTTACTTTTGTCTGGTTAGTTACAATAGATGGCCTGGCCACCTGGCAATAAACTTAACAAATTATTATAAATTGATGTATAATAAATAAATAAATTAGTAAAAAGCCTTTTATAAAATCGGGTTACAGTGAGAATCTAGCCTTACTATCAAAGCTATTTATGATATATACCATCCCAGATTTTTCTCTTAGCATCTCATGTACAATTTATTTATCAAACTCTATAATTTATCTTCATTCCTCACTAACACTACCATTTTATCAGCATACAGTAACCGATGTCCAAATAAACCGGGATGTACTGTATATAGGGTGTTTCAAAACAATGTATACACACTTTCATGCCGTGCCGTTTACTTGAACTAGATGCAGAAATTGGTCATACTGCGTATTCGTGAAGAGTTAAGGGATGAGAAAGACTCTTATTTTCAGGTAAATTATGTACCTCCCCACTACCGTCGTGATATGAGAGCCTATCTTGATGAAAATTTGCTTAACGTATGGATTGGGTGTAAAGGTAGTATTGAATACCCACCGCGCTCCCCAAACCTGACGCCAATGAACTTTTTTTAAAGAAGACTCACCAAGAATAAAGTAAATGGTAGAAAACCTACTACAGTTAATGAATCAGCAACCATTGAAATAGAATGCGGCCAAATAATAAAAATAATGGTTCGTGAAGTTTGTGATGCCACTCTATCAGCAGTGCATGCCAGAAAGGCCATAGTTAGAGCATTTGCGACAAATAAAAAAACAAATACGTTTATCTTTAATTTGAAGTTTTAATATTAGATATAGCTTAATAAATAATGAACTTTCAATAATTTGAAATGTGTGTATATTTTTTCGAGCTCACTTGTATGTATATTTTTTGTAAAGCGTTGTTTCATTACAAAATATCATCTCAAGAGCGCTGTGTCTTTGTATTGGTAAAAAAATCCAGCTTAGAATCATAACTAAATAATGAAAATTCGTTTTGAAAGTAAGCTTTACACATTAGGATTTTAATAAAAAATAACAAGTCTAACTGGAGCCAGGTGCTATAAAAATCCTCAAAGAATTCTTCAACTTACCCCGATCTTTGATTTTTCATACAATTTACTTCAAATTCTGTAATTAATCTTCATTTTCTGCTAACATTATCATGATATCAGCATACAGCAATCCACACATATTCCTATTCGATATTTGTATACCGCCCATTGACCTCTGTAGTTCCTTCACACATGAATCTATACGTAAATATTAAACAACCAGGGTGACATAACGCATCCTTGATTTACACCTTTTGAAATATTAAACCACTCAGTCAAGGCGTTGTTCATTCTAACTCATGTTCTATTTTCGGCATATAATGGTAATGTATTGTTTCGTATAATACGTTTTATCTAAGATGTCAACAGTTTCACTTTCTGTTTGTTATTTCAATTAACCATCTCATTTTACCTCAGAAAATTTGTGCGTTCGCCTTTTATGGTGTTACTTTGATTAATCCAGAGAAATAAACTTGGCAAATTTATTGTGCGGTGTGCCGTGAGCTGAATTGGGAATAATCCATATAAAAACGTGACCCGGGTAAGAACACAGTGCATCGAGTATAATACTCGTTTACTGATTGATGTATGGGGGCTGTGTTTTTCAATCAAGTGTAACTTTTGTTATTTATTTGTCTATATCGAATGGAAATCCCCAAAAATGACGTTTTTTCGATGCAGTTTTTAACAACCGCTGAAGGTACATCAACTATGCCGTAGTTTTCTTCTGCACTATTCTTAAGGAATTATTGAGCTAATGTTATTATTTGGTCATAATATAATACATTAACGGCATTACCACTACAATACTAGTATTAATTATTGACATCCAGATTTTTAGTCTTACTTGCATCAAATCCCAACTTAAAACTTTCTAAGCCGTCATTTAATCATATGATATTCATCAACATATCCAGATTGATGATGCGGACACATTGAAAAGCGTGATCAGAAGTAGATACATGAATCGCAGTTCGTCATTACATGAGTTGGTAACATTACCACACGCGAAAATACAACAATTGCTCTCGCACTTGGCGCATTCGAGTATTGTTACCCAAAGAACTCTTTTACCACATTAGAATCCTTTTTTGAAAGACACATGACACACATGGCAATGATCTAATGTTCAACATCCCTAGAGTAAGAATATATTTAATCCCAAAGTTAATATGCCTATTTGCCTTCTATGACATACAATGAAGTGCCGAATTTAATAAAGGTAAAATAGTGCAAAAAATCAGGCAGTGGATTAGAGCGTGGTTGTTCTTACGACATGATTTTGAGTGATTGCATGAGGGATGACTTGTATCAAATGTTTGTGTGAACTCTTGAGTGTGGCGTGTTTTTGGTGATTGTGTGCGTAACATTGTGGTATGGACTCTTTTGTCTCTCAATAATGATGAAGTATGCGGGGTTTGACTCGTGTCATATATACATGTAATTAAGTATCACTGTTTATCAAGTTGATAATAGTTTAAAGCGGGATATTTTATAATCACCAATCGAAAAAAAACATTATTTTTCCTTAAGATACTGGTTAAAACCTAGTTTACTGGGAACATGACAAATAAAATGCAACAAACTCCAGATTCATACACACTGTGTGTGTGCATTTTAAATTACCTGTCGTTTTTTCTGGGCTCGCCCTCTATTGGTGAGGGTGTTTCTTGACCGGAGGGGTGTAATCAGATGAGCCCGACCTTTTGGTAGATTCTCTCTGAAATTTATTTCCTTCGCCATTATCTTGAGATATATGATATATGCAATTTCAAAACATGTTTATTATATATGTGCATACTATGTTGCTAACAATAAACCTATATTTATTTATATATTATTTATAGTTAATAATATTTTATATAAAAAAAACTGTACAGGTTTAAAGACATTCTAACTTGTTTAGTTAAAAACTGTTTATTCCACTTTATATCTTATGTAAAGTGGAATAAACAGTGTTTGACTCAATATATTATATTATATTTATTTATATGAGTTATGTATTTATAAAGTTTCTTGTGATGTATTAATAAATTTAAATATCAATTGATAAATAACAATTATTAAATAACCGGTATTTTCTTCTCAACGTTGTTTGCGAAAGTATCGATTAAAATCCTAAGTTGGTATTGAATTTATTTGAAACAAACAACTTGGCAATATCCCAGACAGTAGGTTCGAGGTACTTCAGTGACTGATTACAAGCGGTGATATACTGTATCGCGCCCCGCCTGCGCGCACGCCTGTCGTGAACGTGCCAGCATTCAAAATACCGCGAGACTCGCTGAAGCATAATAATTCTTCGATGCAGACATTGATCCTTGCTCCAAGTCCTTCGGATTGTAATAAAACGTGGAACTATCCGTAACAAATGAAAATTCCTTGCAGATATATTTTATTTTTGTTTAATACATACTCCCGAGTTTTCTATAGGCAGAACAGTAGATTTATCACTCCGTGCATCTAACTAGGCTTAAATGAATGGATGGATACAAAAATGATCTTATCCACACCGCATATTTTTTGGTTTTATTAGAAATATCGATCTAATATATATGTAAAAATATCATATCAGTAAAATGTGTCGTTCACAGGTAAATTTTATAATGAAAAACATCCTCATATACGAAGCGTTCCCATGTTTTCTCGATTACGCATACGCCATGTCTCTGCTGGAGTAGGCAGAGAACATAAAGAGCCAGACTTTTCTATATCGACACACACATAGTCTGCCTCTTCCATATGCATACACCTTTACATACAGCTCCCACGATTTTTCTTAGTTCTTTTCTTTCTTTCAAAATATTCACCTCATCCAAATGTACTTGTCTTGATTTTCTTCTACTTCGCTTTCTACCCACGTTAGCACTGTATAATTGTAAGTTATTCTTCATTCATTCGTTCATGTGCCCAAACCAACTTAGATACTTCTTATTTATCTTACTCAACACACCATCGTTAAGTTCGTATTCATTCCTTATCACTTCATTCCGTGTTCTGTCTTACATTGGTCACCCTATGTACTCTTCTCACTGCTCGCATTCTACTTAAGTTTTTTTCCACGTTCAAGTTTCACTTCCACATATCAAAATTGGTCAGTATATTAATACTGCTGTGGGCTATCATCTTAGCAGATTTTGATACTATTCGGTTTAAGTATCTATATTTTATTATCCATTTGACTTTGTGACCTATCGCTATACGCCGTTCGATATCCGTAGCTCTTCCATCTTGAAAAAATACTTCGTAAAGAGCATAATTCCTCAATTTGTTCCAATCTTTCATTTTTCACCCATATGTCGTATTTACTTTTAATTTCAATATTTTCTATCATCATGACTTTGGATTTCGCAAAATTCATTCTCAGATCTTTCTATTCAAATCTCTAATATAATTTACTTATTGAACTCTGAAATTCATCCTCATTCTTCGTTAACACTACCATATAATCAGCATACATCATTCCGCATTTACTTCCATTCGACATTTTGCGACCCATTGACCTCTCTAGTTCTTTCAGACGGGAATCTATGTAAATATTTAACAACCAGGCTGACATAACGTATGCTTGCTTTACTTCTTTTGAAATATTAAACCACCCAGTAAATCAATAACAATTATCAGATATTATACACACGTATAGAAATATTAAACCACCCAATAAATCAATAACAATTATCAGATATTATACACATGTAAAGAAAAAAAACGCTGGCTTTTAAAAAATATCGTTGAGAAACAAACACTGATGAAAATTAGTAAATGCTATACGGTACTGAATATTTTTTTTTATTTCACATTTTTTAAAATCAGACTTGCAATACCTGCCTCAGTCTTTAAGTTATGCACAGTTTGCGAAGACCAGTCTGAAATATTTTATACCTTTATTTAGTTATAATCGCGAAAAGAAACCCTTTGTATGTTAAGCATGCAGTTGTGGGTTCGGATTTCCTTTCTTCGGTTCACTTTTTTTATTTTAAATAACTAAATGTGATTGTCAACTTGATAAACAGTGAGATTCAATTTCATGTACGTATCACGCGAGTCAAACTTTGCATACATTCCAGGCAGACCAAAAAGTCTATACAACAATGTCCCACACAATTATCAAAAATACGCCACACTCAAGCGTTTACACAAACCTTTGCTACAAGTCATCCCTCATTCAAGCCGAAGCACTCAAACTTCTGTCGCAATAACAATAATGATTTGTGCCATCATTGGTAAAGTAAGAAAAAGCTAATGAAGAGCCAATTTAATAAACGAGATTTAAAAAAAGCAAATTTTCGAGGATTTAAATTTTGTAACTGAATTTGATATTATAAAAGCATTTATTACCAGGCAGCATAGTTTCAATATTTTCGGATTTTGAAATGTTAATGTGTTTAACTGTAATTTGTTTTATCAAACACTGTTTATTCCACTTTTTGTAAGGGTATAACCCTACCGGTTTAAAGCTTTCACCTCATCATCAGGGGAGCACAAACAAGACTCCCTGAGGCTCCCCTGATGATGAGGTGAGTTTATTCCACTTTTTGTAAGGGTATAACCCTACCGGTTTAAAGCTTTCACCTCATCATCAGGGGAGCACAAACAATACTCCCTGAGGCTCCGCTGATGATGAGGTGAAAGCCTTGAAACCGGTAGGGGTATACCGTTACAAAAAGTGGAATAAACAGTGTTTGATAAAACAAGTTACAAACCTGCACAATGTTAATGCCTTAACTATAAATAATATGTTTAACTGTTATTTATGTAAATATTGAGTATTATAATTTCATTTTCCAAATTTTTTATTGATATTTTAATGTTGATTAGGGTTTTAATTCATGTTGTTGGGATGATTATTATATTTTTCTGTGTATTTCTATGTGATTATTATATTTTGTTCTGAACGAATGTTTTGTATGTATGTTGTTTCTGAGAGTTCTTCCATGCGCTGGATACAGCCCTGGGCCTTGGCCTGGTGTGATCTTGTCTATGCGGTGGTATGTGTGTGCTACGTTTGATTATAATTTTGTAAGAATTATGTTAATGTTTATACTTTATAACATCTTGTGTTACAAAGTATAAACATTATCTTGTAACATACAAAAAATAAGGTGGAATAAAATAATTTTACAGTGCTTTGATTTTATATCAAAATTTATTATATTATATTTTGTTATCTTATGGCATGTAGAATGAAGTGAAGAAAGACTTACATAACAATGCATGAAGGAAGACTTACATAACAAATGTAACACTTCATATTTTTTCTTTACAAGTAATGTACACATCTCCATAGCATTAATCTTACTTTTATCCTTCTTCTGCCCAGTCCAAGTTTCACTTCCATACATCAAGGTTACAGGACAAGATAATAAAATCAAATATAATGCTATGAAGCGCAGTAAAGTGGAAGAAGAGACAATTTGATACATTATAATAAAATAAGTTTTGGTCTCGGTTCGATTCCCAGTCCTATGCAATAACCGGTTGGCAACAAGAACGCCGCACACCGCCGCACTCCGTCCTCAAGGTGTGAAGCGCTCCGGTGATTGCCGGCAGTGATTTACTCGGAGCATACCACTGTGCATATTGAGCGACCTTCAGGGTTCGAGTACATGTCTGGTGAATCGGAAAGACCCATAACCACTTGCTTACTTATTTATTGGAAATAATTTAATTAATTAAAAAGACAGACATTTTCCCTGAAGAGTTCAACGCTTTCCCTGTGCTGTTTTGTAGAAAGATTAATGAACTTTTGGATACAAAATGCAGAGGAAGACCTTCAATTAGCGATTTAATATTACTGCTAAAGGCAGCTTGATTGTCCCCTAGTTTTTCACACTATCCCTAAAATGTTTGCACTGGCGTTATCAAAACGAACATACAGAGCTCCGTGGCCTATTTGGTAAGACGCTTGTCTCCTAGCCCGGAGGTTGCGGGTTCGATTTTTGAAGGAACCCAGATTTTTATTAAAAATTGTTCCATTCTGTTTTTCATTTAAGACCCCTTTATCTTTCTGGCTGTTTGGAAGATATTGCCACATGGCAATAAGTCCGGCAGGTTGTACTGTATACAACAAAAGTGTAATACAATACGTACCTAACATATACATCGTCGTCATTGTTGGACCTCGCAGTCGAGGATCCCCTCGCCACTCCAAGTGAATTCAGTTCAGTTGAAAAGCTAAGCTGTGCCGTGGAGTTTTTTTCCTCCTTTTATATTTTCAAGTGAGTGAGTAGTTGCATACCAGCAAACTCACCGGCCACACTGCTGTACTGGATCCGATGGCACACCGAATTGAGACGATCGGAACACACGGGCATGTTTTTTCCCTTTTTTTATACATACTATCATGTAATTTCCCTGTCTGTGTAGACAGAGTATTAGATCTTTATATCTCGACACACATCCATACAACTCCTATGTTTTCTTTGACTATCTATGTTTCCTTTGATTATCTATGTTTCCTTTGACTATCTATGTTTCCTCTGACTATCTATGTTTCCTTTGATTATCTATGTTTCCTTTGACTATCTATGTTTCCTTTTAAAATATCATTCTCTTGATCCAACCGTACTTTCGTTAGTCTTCCTCTAACACGCCTTCCCCTCTCATTTGCAATATATATTTTTCTATGGCATTTCTTTATCCATTCGTTTTTACACGCCCGAACCATCTCCGATCACTCTTCTTCATCTTATTCACACATCAGCCTTAATTTCACATTTATATCTAACTTCTTCATTCTGTATTCTTTCGTTCATCGTTACCCCATGTATTTTTCTAAGTGCACGCATTTTTACAGAATTTATTCAGTTATTTCAGTCTTTTTCCAAGTTCATGCGCAAGAATAAACCTGTAACATTATATTGAAAACAACGAAAATGTTATACAATACATGTATTTTATCTACTAGACCACAAAAGGTCGTCTGTATAATCCAAGAATATAGTTTATCTTTTTCTGAATATCTTCTGTCTAATGTTTATTCTAAGAAATAAATACTTTTTTTTATTACAAATTTGATGGTGAATTTACGTGAAACAGTAATACGCACACATTCCCATTCGACATTTGTATTCCACTCATTGACCTCTGTATTACTTAACACATTATTTTTTGTCAATAAAAACTTCAAGTTGACATAACTCACCCTTGCTTTCCCATTCAGCCGACTCCATACCTAAATCTGTTCAGTTTGCATCATATAACCTTTCATTTATAGTAAATTGAATAATTACTAATTTCACATGAGTCTTCGCTATTTCACGGCAAATAATTTAACTTAGTTGTTCAACTGATAAATATCAAAGTCATTTCCCTTTTTTTAAAGAAGAAATCTCCCAACCCTTAATAACATTAATCAACTGAAGACGTCATCTGAATGATGTTTATGTTAACTCAGTGATTATAACGATAAGTTTATTTTACCAACTGGATTCTGACATTGAGATCAACCAGCACAGTACGTGTTATCATTTAGTTAAGTGTTTATAACTATTGCTTGTTGATTACATTATGGTTTTAGAGAAGATTTAACTCTGAATATTTCAATGGAGTCTTATAGATTAAAGGCAGAAAGATTTTTATATTACTGTATTTTCATTTGATATTTTGGCCGTTAAGCTCTATTGTATTGTATTACACCTTCGTTGTATACAGTACAACCTGGCGGGCTTATTGCCACGTGGTAATCTCTTCTAACTACTCTGAAATAATATGTTAAAAAGGCTTTAAGTGAAAACCAAACTGGAATAATTTTTTTTAATGGGTTCCAGCGGGATTGATACCGCAACCTCTGGGTTGGGAGACAAGCGTCTTACCAACTAGGCCACGGAAGTCATCAAATATGCCACAGAGGTTGAAGTCGTAGTATTTTATTAGATTTTTCTTCTTTCGTATGGTTTCTCTCTCACAATCAAATGTTCATGTTTCTCATTCATGATACATCCTCGGGAGTAGCCCGATGGATTTCCTCCAGTCCTCTCGGGAATTTGTCACCTATTCATGATGTGACAGACAGTTACGACTATTCCAAATGAGTACAGCGGTGGATTAATAAAACCTCATCTATGCAAATCACGCGTTCTACAACCATCTCCACATTTAAGAAGATTCTGGTTACATCACAATCTTATTGGCAGACTTAACCCTTTGAGAAGCATTTTAGGATCCTTTACAAGGTGAAGAATTCAAACTGAGGACCGATTCCATTGCTGTTACCAAGTATCTAACGTACTCATATTCCTCTCTGCCAATTGTTATCCCTCGTTCCAGAAATATCGTGGGGGATCTAAGGTGAATCGTAGAAGGGCAGAAAACACCCACGTACATCGATAGTGTGTCGTTTAGACACTCCCTTTTTAAGATGACTTCACATCATCGATTAGGAGGCGACAGGTTTGCAAGACCGGAAGCCATGTCAAGGGAGTTTTTAGATATATACCTGTCATCATTAACATGATCACTTTATATGTTCCATCAATAATCCATGGATCTAATAAAGCGTTTTTATCCAGTCAGGTTAACAGCCTGTCACATCAAATTTTTTGTATTAGGTTGAGACTGCGATACATATATTATGGATGTCTGAGAAAGAATCCTCTTTGGATGATCAAACTGAATACTAGCCCTATCCTTAATCCAGCGTCTATCCTTATTGCAATGGTTATAGACGATTGATGCGTATTTCTGAATTGGGTCATCTACCTTGAATATATTAAGATCAAATGTAGAATCTGGTAAAAATAGCACAATTCAAATAGATTGGAGGTTGATTAAAGATAGAAAAGGCCGAATTTCAGTAATGAAAATAATCTCATCAGTATTGGTTAGGCAACGCATTTCCGACTGTAAAACAACTCTTAAAATTGGTTAAGCAACGCATTTCCGGCTGTAAAACAACTCATCTCAAGATTTCTTAAGGAACGCATTTCCGACTGTAAAACAACTCATCTCAGAATTGGTTAAGCAACGCATTTCCGACTGAAATACAACTCTTCTCAAAGCAGCGCATTTCTGACTGTAAAACAACTCTCCTTAAGGTTTTTTTAAGTAATACATTTCCGCCTATAAAACAACCTTAAGAGTTGTTAAATAACAGTTTCCGCCTGTAAAATAATTCTTCTCAGGAATGGTTAAGCAACACACTTTCTCCTGTAAATACCTGCACCCCTATTATTTGTATAATATACTGATTTCACCTGCAAGTTTCGTGTTTGCCAGTCATTGTTGATGGTTTTCCAAGATCCGGCAGTCGGTACATTCCACCCCAAGCACATTAAGATGTTAATCTGTGACGGGTTACGCTTTCAACCTTTTATTTACCGTAAACAAACTCCGTCTCTAATCTGTTGTAACCATTTATTCACATTTTTGTCGATTTTTGTTTATTTTGTTGGTATATTACTTTTCTATTGCATCGTTTATTAATTTTACATCTTGGCCATAACGGGCTATATATTTTTGCACATGCATGCGATCTGTGACGTCTCAATCATACGAAAATTGGCGATTACTGAAATACTTTCGAAAACATACAGAAAAATAATCTGAAGTACTAAGGGCATGTTGCTATATTAATAATGAAAGTCTGAAGAATATAGTTATCACGTAAACAGTTGAGGTAAGGCGAGCAAGAGGAATGTGTTCTATGAGGTGGACGAATCAAATAAAGGGGTTAACAGGATCCTTTTTAAGTACTGTATTCAACATGATCTAGGACCAGGAGGAATGGATACTAGTGGTACACCAAGTTCGAAACATAGTAGAGGATCACGACGGTCAGCATTGAGCACGTGACGAAGAAGATGCACGTAGGATTTTTTGATTTTTCAAATAAAAAAAAAATGAGGTTTGTGATTTGGACGTGTCCTGCCCATTGCCACTTCTTCTTCTTGCACACCTTTATTACGCACTCTATCTTGCTCAACTTTATCTTAACCAACCGACTCTCAACAACTTTTGACACGAACCAGCCACGAGAACAAGCTGGATTCAGGAAAGGTTTCAGTACCATGGATCATATTCAAGTGCTGCGAAAAATAATAGAACGATGTGAAGAATACAAACTTCTTCTATACCTAGCCATTGTAGACTACGAAATGGCCTTTGATTTGGCCAAGTAATTTATTGTTTATTCTAAAATGGACATTCACAAAGTTAAAGCCGAAACTTTTGATAAATTATGTATATTTATTTTGTAATGTTTTATATCTTTCAAATACAGTGGGTTCGAGTCCCGAGTTGGAGCGCTTTTGATGAGAGTCTGCTTTCGAAACGGCGCAATATATGTATTATATTATGTATTATAGTGTCCTTTTATTATTATTGTAAAGATTTTTTTCCTAGAATGTAGGTTCGATATGGAACATAAGCAATTTGAACTAAACCCTTTCAAACGAAACGCAAGTATTCTCCCACCAGACCATGCGATCCTACAAATGACTACTTCCTTTAATCACCCATAATTAATCTCACATCAAAACGGATACTTTATCCTTCAGACACAATGAAACGAATAACACATCTAACTGGTCAGCCAACTCGACAACACATCGTCTGTTGTATTTATTCAAATCAGGGCGGGACCTTAATTGAGAGATTCCACTCTCTGAGAAGACTAGAGGAACTTGGACGGGTGTCTAATCGGCTGTGAAGTATTTAATTATACGAAGCTTGCCCCAAGGGATCTCCACTCATTTATAAAGTAGTAAAAAGCCAGAGAGTTTATGGTACTTCTATGAATCCATATAAAGGATATCTTTGTTTATACATATACGTGTTTGTTTCTGTTTCATATGTTTGTTTGTTTATTTTTGTTTTCAACAATATTTTTATTATTTACAATAAGGCGTTAACATTGTGGAGGTTTAAAGACATTTCAATTTATTAAATAAAACACTGTTATATTTTAAGTGGGGAAAACGGTGTCTTATTAAACAAATAACGGTGTATTTTTACTATTTAAATAAAAAATGGAAAATCTGATTTTAAGTTCCATTTGTTTATTTCCACTGTTTTGATGGGCATTTCGACTTGCTAGTCCATTGTTAACAATCGTTGATAACATGATTTGAAAAGAAACTTGAAAGAAGGGTAGCTTAAGGAACGCTTAATGTAATATTATACAACAGTAGCTCTCTATCAACAGTAACTAAAATAACAATCGCCGTTGCCGGGCCTCGTAGTCGAGGATGCCTGCGTCATTCCAACGTCTATTCAGTTGGAAAGTAAAGTTGTGCCGTGGAGTTTTTTTTTAAAGTAAGTGCGCCGTTGCACGCCAGCAAACTCACCGGCAACGCCGCTGTACTGGATCCGATGGCACACCGACGTGAGAAGATCGGAGTATACTGGCATGGTTTTCCTTTTTTTTAAGACTAGATATGACCGAAGTCATATATATCCTTATACCCTCGAATTCTAAGCGTAAAGAATGCCTGTGTGATTCGAACCCCGTGTTGTGCTACAGCGCGGGGTTCGAACCAAGAGATTTTTCCTGAAGGAGCTGAGCGACACATGAAATACGTCTATATGAGGACACACACGGTTAAACAATGTGATTGCCCTACCTACCGGCATCTCCAAAGGCAGGTTGGTTCGACTTATAGGTTGATAGAACAATCTATGGGCAACAATCTATACTCGTATAGTATACGAGTACTTCAAGGCGAACTCGGAACCAGATTAGGGCAGTCTTTTGATGTTTTCTTCGGTTAATGGTGGTCATGGTTATTAATTAAAACATAACTGTTAAACTATTCCAACAGTTTATTTTTTAACATATTACTATTTGTTTTATGATATCACCTTTTCGCAAAAAGTGGAAATAAAAACGACCTTTTAAAAACTGTTTGACAGTTTGTCTTTCATTTTTGTTTTTTTCTATGGATATATCAGCATTTTTGTTAGCTCTCTAACCATCTGCACGGATATCCAGTGCGTTACTGCTCGGCCATGCACCTGAAAAATTACAATATGTAATAGAGGATTGGTGCCCACTTTAATGTATGGAAGTGTTGCTTGGACTTGGCAAAATAAGGATCAAAGTAAGATAAAATACCGTGGAGATGATTGCTCTCACACAAATATTTATAGTATCAATATATGAACGAAGGCGAAATGAAAACATGAGAAATTAATGCGTGGATGGATGGATGTTGTAAGAAAGATGATGCAAGGACCATTGATATTATTTGGTTGTGTGGAGATAACGAATTATGAAATAATGACAAAGCAAGTTTGCTAATCAGAAATGCAAGGTGTGCGTAGAAGAGAAAAACATCGCTGGATCACGTGGACCACATTTTGAAAGAAGGTAAAGTTGGAAGCATGAATAATAGAATATTGTGTATGACAAGAATATGAATCTGGAGGAGGTGAAATTCAATTGGTTGTATTAGAATAGAAATGTGTGAAGATCTATTATATCTGCCTACCCCGCATGGGATACTGCGTGTTGATAT
Source organism: Odontocerum albicorne (assembly GCA_949825065.1). Classification (NCBI taxonomy): domain Eukaryota; kingdom Metazoa; phylum Arthropoda; class Insecta; order Trichoptera; family Odontoceridae; genus Odontocerum; species Odontocerum albicorne. Next base: position 16,119,625 of record OX463860.1, on the reverse strand, counting down.
TTATCTCTGTATGTTGATAACATAACATATGTTTAATATATATTTATTACGTAAGTCTTTCTGAACTTATTCTAACTACGTGACAAAACCATTTGAAGATTCATTTCTTAATCCTACTTCCATCACCCATCTCGAACTATCAATCATCCTTCACTTGATCTCTTCTTACTCTATTATACTTTTGCGATACCAGATATTCGGTAAGGTACGCATTTCTACCGCGTTTATTTGTGCACTTATAAAATTTAATTTCTTTAAATCGACACGTAAAACCTCTTTCAAACCACATTTCAAAACTTAGTAAATTACACATGACATACTTAATGTTTAAACATGTTCGTGAAAATTACAGTATTTGTTCATATCCTATATGATAAGTGTAAAAAAATCGCAAATAGGCGCTTGCAAATAAAATTATATTAATTTGTCAAACAAACATACAATTAGAAATCAACCACTCGTTAATAATTGGACTGGTTCTACGAGATGAAAAAAAATCAATTATACCGATTTGCTTTGGCGCGTTCACAAGCTGTTAAACATGGTTCAGGGATTCTTAATTCATTTTAATCGTTTATTTTATAATATATTTTTCAAAAAGGAAAATTCCTTGAAAAAAAATTAATAATGTTTTTTTTCTTTTGTTATATATACGAGTATGTTAGTTATATAGCCACTATCTTCTACCCTTACACCCTTAAGATGCATGGCTGTGCGGAAAAACGCCGATTAGAACCCCGTGCTGTGTTACTCCTCTCGAATGACAGGCATTTTTTCTTTCTAATATTCAGGCGTATAAGGATACATACGACTTCGGTCATATCTATTATTTTAAAAAGAGAAAATAAAATATGCCGGTGGACTTCGATTGTCTCCGATCGTGGCCGGTGAGTTTGCTGGTGTTCAACGGCTCACTCCACGGCACAGTTTCGCTTTCCAACTGAATTGACATTGGAATGGCGAGGGGATCACCGACAAGTGATTGTGTCGTAAATTTTCGACGTTCCTAGCCCTTCCCTTACGGTGATAAAAATAATACGCGTGATCCGGTGTTGGGTAGTGAGTACGCAATAAAAAATTAGCGATTTTAAATCGGAAAAATAAGAACATTCATAGATAATCCCCTTAATTAATTATAATTGAAGCTAAAAATTATAATAATTGAGATTTATTTGCTGAAAACATTAAAAAACCATCTGAAAACATTAAAAAACGCTCACGGAACGGGCGTACTTCTAACCTATTTGCAAGTCTAGAGGCTACTAGTGGCGCGGAACGTCAGTCGCATACCCCGGCGCATACGCCTTTGCTTGCGACGTTGAGACAATTCAGGTTCTCGCAATTCAGTCTAGTATGCAAGAGTGAGATGCGAATATAGTGTCGCGCTTCCCGCATACTATTCACCTATCGTCAAGACGAGGCACTCGCCGCGTTTAAATGCGAATTTGTTTTCGATCTTTACAAAACACCTCGATGTAGTCGATAAATTCTGATTATTATTAATATTATTTTTTAAATCAATGCGTAAATATATTATGGAGGAATACCTAAAATCTTAACCTTGTATTTATTATATTTATAGAGATATTGATGGTTATTAGAAGCAACGTGTAGAAGATACCCAACACAGGGAAGGAAAGGCTAGCGGGTATAATATTTAGGAGCCGTTGAAGGGGTTTATGTTCAGGGGGCGTTGAGTTGTACATAATAATTATGGGGCAGTAGGATTTTCAAGGGAGTCATTGTGTACTTATTTATTATATTCCAGTTGTAATAAAAAATGCCAACCTCGGCGTATAACTCACTTGTAAACTTCATTTGTCTCACAACTGCCAAAAATAACTCTTTAAAAAAAATTAATCTACTGTTTTCAGTAAAGTTTATAGCATTATAGATGCATGCCACGAAAATTAGTTTATGATAAAACTATTATAGAAAGAAAATATATGGTTCCATAAAAGAACAAATAAACCAAAATTGTAATATTATTGAACATTTTGCTTTATCTTATCCACGTTGCAAGAACTAAAACATTTTTAATGATTTACTAGTGGGACTTAGACTTACCCTAAGGGCCTGTCCAGGTGAGACGTTTTACACGCGATCTAAGTAGCGCGTTTCGAATTAACCAAGGTAAATTGATCAAGCTTCGTGCAATTGAGTTACGAGGAAGAAGACATTTTACAGAAACATCAATCAATCAATCAATGGCACTACAGCCCATTGTGGGGCCCGGCCTCCTCCAGCAGTCATCGCCATTCCCTCCTATCCTGGGATGCATTCCTCCAGCCCTGATGCCAATCACGCTTGTATCACTCTGCACCCCATCCATCCACCTGAGCTTTGGTCTGCCCACGCTACGTCTTCCTTGAGGCTTGGAAAAGAGTACCTTGTTAGGCATTCTCTCTACTCCCATTCTTGCTACATGCCCCGCCCAACGTAGCCTCCCAATTTTGATGTATTTTATAGTGTTGGACTCTTTGTATATGCTGTATAACTCCTCATTATATCTCACTCTCCAATATCCATTTTCCTGTATGGGTCCGAATATTTTTCTGAGTATTTTCCTTTCAAATATTAGAAGGGAAGATTCGTCCTTCTTACTCAATACCCAGCATTCAGACCCATATGTGAGGACAGGTCGTAACAGTGTCTTGTAAATGGTAAGTTTTGTTTTTCTGGACAACAACCGAGATATAAGGTGTTTTCTCAGACCAAAGAAGCATCTATTTGCCATGAATATTCGACGTTTAATCTCGATAGATGCATCATTAACACTTGTCACTATGGATCTCAGATAGGTGAAGGTGTTTACACGTTCTATTGTATGAGAACTTATATTAATTGTGGTAGGTGTCTGGTTATTATGGGGTGCTTTAGTGGCTATCATATATTTGGTCTTATCGGAGTTGATGCGAAGTCCCATTCTGTTTGCAGCCCTCTCCAACTCAACAAATGTCTCCATCATCACTTGTGGGGATCTATCAATAACGTCAATATCATCCGCGTAACCCAGTATTTGGCTTGATTTGTAGAAAATTGACCCATTTGTCTGTACTCCGGATTCTCTTACACACTTCTCTAGAGCCATATTAAAAAATAGACAAGCTAGTGCGTCTCCTTGACGCAGTCCATTCATTGTGTAAAATGGTTCCGAGATATTATTCTAAATCCGGACTCTACATTGTGATTGGTTCATAGTGAGTCTAACCATCCTTATGAGCTTGTTAGGAATACCCAAGTCCTTCATGGCCGCATAGAGTTGAGAGCGGTTAATGCTGTCATATGCAGCTTTGAAATCGATAAAGAGGTGGTGTGTATCGACATTATACTCTAGGGGTTTTTCCAATATTTGACGGAGAGTGAACATCTGATCTATAGTGGATCTCCCCGGACGAAATCCGCTTTGATATTGGCCTACCAGGTTTTCGGCATATGGCAGCAATCTGGAGAATAGGACACCGGCAAAGACCTTATAGAAACATACATATTCGTAAATTTCATCAATACCGCGAAACTAGATCAATTTACCTTGATTCATTCGAAACGCGTTACTCGAATCGCGTGTCAAACGCCTCATCTGGACTGGGGTCTAAGATGCTTCGAGGTCCAAAAAAAGTTGAAAAAATCTCTGGTTTAGACGAAACATATTTTGTTTGTTTTTCCCCTGTATTATATGCCGTATTTCTAGTTTTAATGATGTTGTACTTATTTCAGGTAAGACGATTTAATCTTCTCCATATGTGTTGTTTTCACATGCTTTGGTAAGTTTTTAAACACGTCATTTTAAAAAAAAAATCACTTTTTTTCTTTTTACATCTAATATAAATCACTCTACCCAATGAGCGAAGGCGTCCGCGGGGCACTTATTAACTCCCCCACATATTTATCTGCTAGAAATGCCTTTGTCATGTTAAGCTGCAAATTTTCTATAAATCTTTTTCCTCTTACACATTGAAGGTTTTCTCTCGGTCGTCTGATAATATTTATCAAAAAAGTTAAGAGTATTTTGTATTACAATGTATACAAATTAGTGTTTCGGAAATATTGAAGATCGTGGCCAAAAGTCAATATTGTCTTTGGCCTCAATAAACTAGTTTTCAGATTTAGAACCACTGGAGTAGGCACGGAACTCGTGTTTCGTCATTCGTTCGTTTTGGCAACACTACCACTCGGCGCGTTCTAGTATTGTTATCGGACGAATTCTTTTTTACTAGACCGGCACGTTTTTTTTGGGTACCATCAGAATTCGAAACCGAAACCCCCGGATGGAAGTCGAGAATGTCACCACTAGGCTATGGAGGACGTATTAAAAAACAATACAAATATAGAGCTATGTGAAACTCTGATCGTCTTGGAACATTGATCTCCTTGCCATCTAAACTTCGGGTTTTAATTTCTCAAGATTGTGTGCTTACTGAAGTGCAACAGCTTTTTCCTATAAACTGATACATGCAAATACGATTTTCAGCCCACATGGGGGAAAATCATACTCAATCACGAGGGATAGCCTATTGTATTAACTATTTATTTTTAAGTATAAATTTAAATAAAACTTTTAGAGCTGGTCTACGATGGTCACGACTCGCGATTAAAGTGCTTCTGGTCACACAATTCTCACATAATAACTGCAATTACTGTCCCCGCCGGTCTACCGGGTGTGCTCCGTACAGTCTGCAGTGCGCCACTACAGTATCACGGTGTGCGATGCTCACTGCTCACTGGGCACTCACTATGCACTAAGCACTGAGCATTCGTGTACACTCTCGATTAACTTGACTGTATGTTCGGCGTAACTTGGCGTGAAAACGATTTTACAATTTAATCATCGTAGGCTGTTTTAACACTTTAAGACTCGATCAAAATCAAAACAACTTATTCCAGTGCCTGATTTGTTTTTGAGGAATTCCGATTTCTGTAAAGGGTTTACAAAAATTTCCATATCTTAATAAATATCAAGAATATTATAACCAGCCTGGAGATTTTTTTAAAACACTTTTAATAATTTAGTTTATGGTAATTCTGCTAAAAGTTGTGACCTGGACAAGTAAGATCAAAGTATGTACAGGTATCACGCCCATCACATGGTCAAACGATGTTACACTTAAAATTTGATACTTCTTAATTCTCTACTAAAGCCGATAGAATACGTGTAGTTTCGTTATATTTTGAAATGTTAAAAATTGCGTACCGTGCGGTTATCAAGTTTTTTTTCAAAAGAAAGGAAAAGGCTGGCAGAAATTAAACGACGTTTAGATACTAACGTTGTTTAATTTCTATGTTATATTACCACCCCATCTATTCTAAGTGCACGCATTTGTACAGCATTTATTCGGCTCCTTTCCGTCTTTTTCCATGTCCGCGTTTTACTCCCGTATATCAAAGTTAGTACTAAAATACTGTTATGGATTTTAATAAATTTTGACACTGTTCGATTCTAATAAATATGTTTAAGGATCCCATTGACGTTATTTACTATCGCTACACGCCCTTCGATATCTTTCGTAACTCTGCCATCATCTGAGACAATACTACCCAAATAGCAGAATTCCTCAACTTGCTCTTGTCTTCCAATGGTTCACCTATACATCGCATTTACTTCTCCTTTCAATTTCTTTCAACATAATTTTGTATTTTGTTACATTCTTTCTCAGATCTTTCTCGTCAAATATCTCATATAATTTATTTGTCAAACTCTGTAATTCATCTTCATTCTCTAGTAACACTACCATGTCATCATACAATAATCCACACACATTTCCATTCGTAGTAACACTACCATGTCACCATACAATAATCCACACACATTTCCATTCGTAGTAACACTACCATGTCATCATACAATAATCCACACACATTTCCATTCGTAGTAACACTACCATGTCATTATCATACAATACTCCATACACATTTCTATTCGTAGTAACACTACCATGTCGTTATCATATAATAATCCACACATATTTCCATTCGACACTTGTACTCGTATGCCACACATTGACCCCTCTAGTTCTTTCAGACAGGAATTTATGTAAATACGAGTATTTAATAACCAATGTGACATAATGTATCCTTGCTTTACTCCTTTTGAAATATTAAACCACTCAGTCAAGGCACCTATCACTATAATACATGTCCTACTTTTGGCATGTAATGACGCAATACTAAATTTTAATTTACATTGACCATCATATTCTCTTATTTCGCAGTCATATGCTTTTTCCAAGTTCACAAATGCACATTATACCTTTTTACTTTTACATGTGATTCGCATCTAAACATATTGTTTCGTTCAAATGCACTTTTTTTCATACATTACAATTTTTCGGACTTGTACATGTCACTTATGCTTACTTGAACATTTTAATGATAAATGAACAAACGACAAAACCGATTAAATTGTCCATAAGTCTACGGTTGGGATACAATTAAAACTTGATTCCAATAAGCAATTACATATCTATGAAACAAATTCAACCAGATAAAATAGAGAACAGATCAACTTCCGCATATAGATTACCGATATCTAACAGCAAACAATCTAGAATAATGGTCCAATTTAGTTTGTCAATACTTATTGTTTGAGTGCAGCGATAAAATCAAGGCGAGGCGTTGTGTGTGTACCAAGTTGTATGGGTAACAAGGCAATTCAAATGTTTCACTACACTGCGTTACGTTTGTTTGCATCACAGATACATAGGTCAAGGTTGTTTACGTCTAAAATAAATTGCAATGGCAGATGCCGAAAAAGAAACTTAACAATGCTGGAAACAACTTTTAAGAAGAATTTTCAAGATAACAATTTTCTATCTGTTTATGTTATGTGAAATTTTATATCTGCGTTATTTGTGTACAGTACTACCTGGCGAGTATATTGCCATGTAACAATCTCTCATAACGATGTTTAAGACACCTTAATTGAAAACCAGACTGATACGCTTTTTACAAAAAAATAATACCAACGGGCATTGAATTCGCGATCTCTGAGTCGGAAGACAGGCGTCTGTTCAACTTCGTCTAAGAGTTTTGATACAGAGAAATTCGAACTCCCTTGTCGAAAGAACTGCAGTGTATGCGGTGTATCTTATGGTGTTCAAAGTTCTGACGTTACTTCTTGGTTGATTCTTCATGACTGAAGATCGTGATCTCTCGTCTCGGTTGGTCCATCTGTTTAACTTTGCTTAATCTGTCCTTAGGGCGTCTTGGAGTGTTGCCGTCACTGAGTATCTTATTCCGTTCCTGACTTGAGCAGACCATCAGGTTGGCAGTACTCTGCTTCGTTTTCCTTCCGCACTGCCCGTTAGCATGAGTTGCAGTACGTGACAGAATTATGCATTAGATATGTGCCCTCTGGGAGGCGTGATACACTGAGGTCGTCGTGAATGATCTAGTTAAGGAGGATTGGTCGGTCTCAATACTTTGCTTACATTTCTTTGGTTGAATGGTCTTATGTTATATCACATATGCTTATCAACACCTACGAGTTTTTAAATAAGTTTATTTTGTTACTTAAATATTTTTCTACGCAAATATGATTTCAGTTTTGACAATAAAATAAAATCCCTAGGGACCAAGTCGAGACTATAGGGTCGGTGATTCAATTAATGGAAGCCAAAGTGTTCAATATCAGCCTTTGCAGCAACAAAAGTGTGCACTGACGCATTGTCGTGAATAATCTCACGCCTCGTGACAGCGACGTTCTGTTTTCTGGCATCCTTTAATTTGGACATCAATGATACATACATAATACTCCCAAGTAACCGTAGCGTTTCTCTCTTTGAAGTCGAGTAGTAATACTTAACAAGTATATTATTTATGTAAATGTTAGTTTCAGTTGTGAATACAATATTGATATCTAAAAGTTTACATATTTGTAAAAAGTGTATTTTTACTGAAAATATCAAATGTGAATAAATTTTATCATTAAGGCTCCAATATTTTAATTACCTTCCTTTTGATTAAAATGGTTTATGTTGGTATTAAGTGTGTAAATCAATATCTAAAAGTTTGTAAAAAAGTATGTATTCAATCAAAATGTCAGACTTACCGACATTTTTAGATGTGAACAAATATTGATCATTGCATCATCAATGCTTTGTTTACTTTTTTCATTTGATACAATGATATTTAATTGTCTTTATTTGATTTTCACTTTCATTGTATACAGTACAATCTGGCGGAATTATTTTCTGGTGGCAATCAATTTAAATTAACTAGATAGATTAAAAAGCATGTTTGTAAAAAAAAAACAGACTTGGAACGTTCTTTTTAGTCACCGTTAAGAATCGAACCCAAAAACGAAAAAAAAAACATTAGATTATGTCTTTAAATGAGATGTATGATAATGGCTTTTGATAGGACATATTTAGGATATAACAAATTCAATTATTTTTTGTATCGAAGAATCTTTATATTGTACTAAATTTTCTTGGTTAGTATTTATTTTTCTTACAAAATAAAAAAAATCTCATTTTGGTAACAGAGTTTGTCTGGTAACAATATTCGCAAACGCCGAGCGGTAGTGTTGCCATTTATTACACATTTATTGCCAAAATGCGATATCCGTGCCTATTTTTAGTTGTTCTAATCCCGAATACAATATTGATTCTCGGCCACGCTCTTCAATATGTTTTGCTTTTTTTTACCACCTTGTTAATCGTTTTTTAAACGATTCTTTTATTGAATATACTTACATATTTGTTACAATTTATGACCATACATAAATATCATTTCGTCGTGTCCCTTGCAGATTAGACAAAGTTACCAGATCTTCAAATTTTTCTATCGAAGCACACAACTTTTACCTCTTCCACATTCACACATCTCTTCATGTATAATCTTCCATTATTCATACTTCTTCCTTCAAATACTGCCCACTTGATCCAGCCACGTTTTCAACGGTTTACATCTTCAATGTATTCACATAACTTTTTACTTGTATACTTGTTTTGAAACCTTTATGTAATGCAATTACAACATATTTATTTATTTATTAACACTTCATTGCAAAAACAATCTGGTGGGTTTATTGCCATCTCTTCAGGTGGCAATCTCTTGCAACCAACCAAATTCTTTCAACCACATTCTGCTTTAAACAAAATTCTAGAAAAAAACTATCAATTCCTTCAAATGTTATCTTCGACCTTAATTGTTTAAATTGGATAATTGAAAAAAATGTGTTTCGTTTGATGAATCCATCCATTGCTGGAAATTCAGACGAAGTCTCCAACAACACTGTGTCACCTATTAAGAGCAACTCGGTTACGTTTTATTTTCTAATTGAACCTCATCCTGCATCTTCCTTCACTTCTAATTATTATTATCACCGTCCTCTCCCAGCCACATGGCAACAGTCACATGAACTCTGAGGTTAGGTTAGACACTAGAATTAACATATTCCAAGTTTCCAACTTGCTGGGTATACTTGGGCGAAGTTTACGTCTTGTCTTTGATGCCACTTGCATATTATTCAAATTTGAAATCTTGTGTATTTCTGGTTATGGGGATGAGAAGATGATCTTGTCTTCCCTTGGTAAGTTTTCTTCAGTTTTTTTACCAAATATACTCGTATTTTTCTGAACATATTAAGATACAGGAAAGTACCTCATCTAACGGTCTCAGCCATTACCTTCCCATCCTTACACTCAATTGAAGTATATATTTATTTTGTAATATTTTTAATTTGTCAATAATAGTAGGTACAAATCCCGATGCGTTTAAAAACCAATTGATAGACATCAAGTGTCTACAATGATTCCCTATCTTATGATTAAAAACCAATTGACATGGGTTCAAGGGGAGATTAAATGGATCTATCAAGTATCTATAATGATTCCCTATCTTATGATTAAAAACCAATTGATATGGGTTCAAGGGGAGATTAAATTGATCTATCAAGTTTCTATAATGATTCCCTATCTTATGATTAAAAACCAATTGATATGGGTTCAAGGGGAGATTAAATTGATCTATCAAGTGTCTATAACGATTCTCTCTCTTATGATTAAAAACCAATTGATATGTGTTCAAGGGCAGATTAAATGGATCTATCAAGTGTCTATAATGATTCCCTATCTTATGATTAAAAACCAATTGATATGGGTTCAAGGGGAGATTAAATGGATCTATCAAGTGTCTATAATGATTCCCTATCTTATGATTAAACGAGCATCGTTAAATTTTTTTTATGACAAACTCCGTAACCTTGTTGATAAAACACTAATGTACGAGTACATCCGCGGGTTTCTGGTTCGATTCTCGTTGGTTCAAAGAAAAAATGTAAGTCTAGTTTTCACAAACAATTATTTCAATAGGTTGAAACGAATTGCCACAAAGCATTGAGTTACCTGGTTGTACTGTTTACAATGAAAGTGTAATTGAATACTATAAAATGTATTTATAAGAAAACGTGCTAATGAATTTAATAATTTAATTATAATGCTGATCATGTTAAAAAAGTAAATTCCAGACTCGGATACGAATTATGTATTGGGTGTTAACATAAGTTTTTTCCGTTTTTTCCAATTTACAAATGAGCACCAAAAGTAAAACAAAATAGTTAATGTTATACGTCATTCGAAAGAAAGTTTTCTGCTCTACAAGATATTGTGTTTGCTTTTACGTTACATATATTATTTTATTTGATTACAAGCCTTCAAAATGGAATGTCAAGTAGACGAAAGTGAGCATTTAGGGATCTTCAGGAATAATATGGTTTAAGCGGTCTTCATCGAAGTCCACTGGTCGTCCGGAACGCTCCATGTCTTTCAGGTCAAAATTACCGTATTTGAAACGCAAAAACCATCGACAAACTGTCCTTTAATTCATAGCATCTTCACCATACACTTCGCAAATATCGCGAGCAGCTTTGGCAGCTTTATTTCCTCGATTGAACGCGAACAGAAGGAGGTGTCGAAAATGCTCATTTTCGTCTACTTGACATTCCATTTTGAAGGCTTGTAATCAAATAAAATAATATATGTAACGTAAAAGCAAACCCAAAATTTTGTAGAGCAGAAAATTTTCTTTCGAATGACGTATAACATTTACCATTTTGTTTTACTTTTGGTGCTCATTTTTAAATTGAAAAAAAAAAGGGACACAACTTATGTTAACACCTAATACATGTATACATACGCTCACAGCAAACAACACACAAAAGCTCCAGACTGCATAAAGGAACATGGAGAGATGGATGTTGGGATTTACTAAAAGATACCGTAAACGAGACACCTGGATACGCAACATAACAAAGGTAGAAGATGTTATAAAGGCATACAAGAAAATTAAGTGGAAATGGGCAGGACACTTAGCTAGAATGTCAGACTCCCGATGGACATCCGAAATAATCCAATGGTACCCAAGATGCATAAAGAGGTCCAGAAGAAGACCGAAGGTACGTTGGATAGATGAAATCAGGAAGCATGGCTGCATCACTTGGCACCAATGAGCAAAAAACCGATTTATGTTATTTGGAGTCAACTTGGGGCGAACTTCATCTAGCAGAGGATCGACCCTGGCTGACAATGATGATGATGATGATATGTATTTTTTAATTGTATCAGTTAAGTTTTCTCTTCAAGTAATTTCTCTGTTTGGTTTTAAAAGATTCCCACGTGGCAATAAACCAAATTGTACTGTATACTACTCCATAATTTTTTTAACTTTAAGATACGGAATGAAGCGATTCGAAATGATAAGCATATGACGAGAAATATCTCCAATTATTTCAGGACAGGTACTTATGTCGCAAAAAATGTGTCGACAATTTTTTGCCGTGCCGTTTACCTGAACTTGATGCAGAAATTTGTCATTCGTGAAGAGTTTAGGGATGAGAAGGACTCTTATTTCCAGTAAGGTGATTTACCTCCCCACTGTGATGTGAAAGCCTATCTTGATGAAAATTTGCTAAAATTTGGTGTAACAGTAACATTGAATACCCATCGCGTTCCCCAAAGCTCACGCAAATGAACTTTTTTTTAATGAAGACTCACCAAGAATAAAGTAAATGGCACAAAACATACAACAGTTAATGCATTGAGAACAACCATTGAAAAATAATGCAGCCAAATAACAAACAGAATGGTTCGTTAAGTTTGTGATTCCACGTTATCAGCAGTGCATGCCGGAAAAGCCGCCATAATTAGAGCATTTTCGACAATGGAAAAAAACAAATACGTTTATCTTCTTTAATCTGAAGTTTGTATTAGATATAGCTTAATAAATAATGAATTTTCAATAATTTGATATGTGTGTATATTTTTTTGAGAATCATCCGCTTGGCTCAATTTTTTGCCTCCACTCGCCTTTAAAACAGTTGGTGATAGTCATAAAGGTTTAGTAGTTTCAATTTAACCATGTCTGAATTTCAACCTAGAATCTGAAAGTTGGTGGTTACGAAAAGAGTGCCGTAGGTCTTCCATCTGATATTATATTCAAGAATATCACATTTTCTCGGAAAAAATGTGTTTGAGAAAACAAATTAAAAACTTTTTGTTGAAATATGGAGAACCGGTATTATGGGACTGAAAAATACGATTACATTAAGTGTTCATTGAATAAAACACTTCATGTACTCTCAAGCTATGTTAGACTTTAGATTATCGTTATCATAACACACGAAGAAGAATGTCCAATTTGTGGAGTCAACCTCCGAGGTCTAGTTGGTAAAACACCTTCTCTTCTGACCCGGAAATGGCGAGTTCGATTTCCATTTGTAACAATTTTTTTAATATGTAGTCTAGTTTTAACTTAATGCCTTATTATTTATATATTTTATAAAATTTACATGTGGTTTGGGCATGTAGAATGAATAGATGTGAGTGGAAGACCAAGGAAAGAATATTTGGATCAAATTAATAATATTTTGAAAGAATGAAATGTAAAGTCAGAGAAATTGTAGGAGTTTCTTGAAAATAATATAAAATGGATGTAAAAGAGGTGAAGGATGTATGTCATCACAGGAATGGTAGGCAGAAAGGACAGGACGCTCTGTCCTTTCTGCCTACCCTGACAGGGAAATGGCGTGATTGTATCTTAGTATGTAAACACAAGGGGGAAAATACATTTTATTTTTTATTTATTAAGTAATTTTTAACGAACACGTTTTTATATGTTCAGATCATACTGTCCTCGGCCTAGTGTCGAATAGCTTATGTGGCCCGTGGGGCAAAATGAGTTTGAATGCAATACAATTGAAAAATATCATTGAACTATCTATGTTGATCATACAACAGTTTTGACTTCCCATCCCTAATTTCTTACATCCCATCGCTAATTGCTCGTTCTAAAATTCACCTCTATGATTAAATTATGAACGTTGTCTATTCCCGCCTAGCCAAATGCTCTTCTGCAGTCCTCAAACTTTATAAGTTCATGTTCCAGCTTGTTTTATTCCAATCCATCGGGGATCAACAGTTTAGTGAAACTGAAAGAGTAGAACACAGTTTAAGTACAATTTATTTAATTTTTAAACTGAATTAGTACATACATACCATCATGCCGTTTCCCTGTCGGGGTAGTCAGAGTAGAGATAGCGTCAGATTCCCTATCGCAATACAGATTTTCGCTTTTTCTTCTTCCATACACCTTCGCATAAATATTATACGATTTCTCTGATATTTCACAATTCCTTTATTCAAAATATATTTTACTTGATCCATCCATACTTTCCTTGGTATTTGTCTACCACACTTTCCGCTTATATTTGCACTGTATATTTGTTTCGTAAGTTTTTATTAATTCATTCGTTCCACATGCTCAAACCATCTCATATTGCTCTTCTCCGTCTTACTCAACATGTCAGTCATAAATTCTCATTTATCCCTTATGTTCATCTCAATGATCACTTCATTCTGATTCTTAATATTATCTTAAATGAGCTGGCTTATTCTTCGTTAGTATGTATTATCTGGGTATAACAAAAATAATAACATCTCATATTGCTCTTCTCCGTCTTACTCAACACGTCAGTCATAAATTCTCATTCATCCCTTATATTCATCTCAATGATCACTTCATTCTGATTCTTTGTATTATCTTAAATGAGATAAATGAGCTGGCTTATTCTTCGTTAGTATGTATTATCTGGGTATAAAGAAAATAATGTGTTTTTAAGATACTTTTAAATACTCTTTTGAGTTGTTTTACTAAATTAATACATACATTTTTGAAATTGAAACTAGAATCTCGTCACGACACAGTAACAATACTTTGAGTAGCACTGTACTACTGTGTGTGGACCCAAGTTCACTTTATGCATATTCTAGCTGGGAATGTGATATTAGACCCCCTCTAAACTTTAAGGGTGGCACTTCGTTTACATCAATTTGGAAGCAGCTAAATTAATGCAAAACCCGTTGAATTAATTACCAATATATAGAATAACCGAATAACTATTTTGGGATTTATCATACTAAAAACAAGGAAATCAAACGAAGCAGTTTTAAACTGCATTGCATTATACTATGTTATATATGGTTCCAACAAGTTGGGGCCTCTTGCCAAATTACAAGACCTGTAAAGGATGCTTTGCGTAGGAAATTTAGCGTAATAATAATCACACTGAACAGTACGCATCGTTGGCCTCCAAGTTCGCCGGATCTCACTGCTCCAGATTTATATTTATTGGTTATTGCAAACAGAAGGTGTATAAAATCAATATGTTGCACAGTAATGTATGAATTGTTAATTAAATTTTTTTCTTATTCATATATTGTACAATATAAGATGAAATATTCTTTAGAATTAAAAAATATTCAATCATGTGTGTTGTTAAAAATTCTCATCGAAGACAATATACTCGTTTATATGTCCAAGAAGCTGAAAGAACAATAAAAATATTAATAAAATGACAATTTATATAGCGCATTGAGAGAAAACTCGACTCAAGGGCGCTAACATACATCTTAAGAATTGAATCAAATGAAAAAAAAAAACGTTTAAATTTAATTAAAAACCATAAATGACGAATGCAACAGTGCTCGAACTAGAGAAAAAGAATTCGTTCAATGGTAATAAGGAACATCGATTTTATCCATGAATTCATATCTGATGTCTTCATTCATGGATCACTTCACAATTTTTCTTTACGAGTATTGCACACATCATCACAGTATTAGTCTTAATTGTATCCTTCGCCTGCTAAGTCCGAATTTCACTTCCATACATCAATTATGAAATCATGGAGAAAATTCTATTTGTATGAATCCATTTAAGATTTTGGAGAAATAAGATCTAAACTAAGAGGCGCGTATTGTTGTTGGAGGATTCCCTTTATTGGTTCTTAATTGCCTCCCCCTCCCCTAATTGCTTCTTAATTGCCAACATTAAATTAATTTAACACAATTATTAATTCACGTGCCTTTACTACTAATAATATACATTGTTGAGATACCGTGAAACCAAAATCTTACTAAGACGTTGAGAGAAGAAACCTTTAAAACTTTTTATTAACCAATTTGTTTTATCAAACAATTTTTATTCCACGTAATGTAACGGTATTATAACCCTACCGGTTTCAAGGCTTTCACCTCATCATCAAGGGAGCACAAACAAGTCTGGTTTGTGCTCTTTGATGATGAGGTGAAAGCCTTGAAACCGGTATGGTTATACCGTTACATAAAGTGGAAAAAACAGTGTTTGATAAAATAAATTGCAATGTCTTTAAACCTTCACAATGTTAATTAATGTTAATTAATATATTTTTCCTAACTATTTAAATGTTGATTTATGGGAGTGAACTGTGGACGTGGAAAAATACTGAAACGATCCGAATAAATGCTGTACAAATGAGTGTGCTTTGAAGAATACATGGGTTGACAGTGCATTACAGAACACAGGATGAAGTGATGAAGGATGAATGTGAACTTAAGGCTGTTTTGTTAAGTAAGCTGAAGAAGAGCATTCTGAGATGGTTCGGGAATTTCAGAAGAAGATAGAATGCCAGACTTTCCTATTTCGACACGTAGCCTTCGCCTCTTCAACATTGTTACACCTTCTTGCACAATTATGATTACTCCGACATTTTGCGTTTCCTTCTTTCAAAATATTATTCATTTGATCCAACCATATTTTCCTTAGTCTTCCTCTACCACGACTTCCACTCACATTTGCGCTATATATATTTGTTTTGTTAGTTTTTCTTCATATATTCGTTTTACATGCCTAAACCATCTCAGAGTGCTCTTCTCCGCCTTACTTAACACATCAGCCTATTTTTTATAGTTTTAGATAAGACAGCCGCCGTGATTTAGTTGGTTAGACGCTTGCCTTCCAACTCTCGGATTGAGTCAAGCGTAAATATGGAACAAAATGCTCATAAATAAATAAAAAGTTTAGAATTTTCCTACGAGTTTAATAATGTTAACGTTTTGTATTTTTAGATATTTTTTATATCCGTATTCAACTATGATTTAAAATTTATGGCAAAAATGATTCCTCACAACAATAGTTCATTAGACGAGAAATACCAGGAGATCATATGGCACGAGAAGGTGTAATTTTTCACGACCCGTCCAATAGGCAACATTACAGATTCCTGTTCGACCTTCCGACCCGGCTGTCCACAAATATCTCATCCGTTTTCTGTTTCTTGTATATTCTAGTAGTATTTCTCTAATAAATTGGAAAAAATATACGTTGGAAAAAAAAGAGAAAATTAAGCATATTCTCGTTCTTAAAAAACAATCGCATACATACATTGCATCACGCCATGCCCCTTTCGGGGTATGCAGAGAGGACATATCTTCATTTTTTTATATACATGCTCTCACTCATATTTCTCGCCTTCTCCACATCTATACATCTCGTCATACATCATCTCACGTTTATCATACTTCTTACATTTCCATTAGTCTACCTATTGATGTTGCCAAAAATAGTTTGGTTCTGCATGTGGGGTTCATAGAACAATTTGTAAGTACGTTGCTCCATAAATATTTTTTTACGGATAATTTGATATATCGCTGTTTCTCGGCCACTCAGATCACCTTAAGAGCGCTTCTTAACTAGCTCAACCTGACAATTCACAGATGTACGGAGGACAAGTAACTTAAGTTCACCGAGAATTTCGCCAATTTAGAGATTTGCTTCAGGGGGACGAAATACTGTGGCGTCGAAATATTTGGGTTTTTTCATCTCGACTTGGAATCTGAAGATTCAAAGTATTCACAGCACTCGATCATAACCTGAGATCAGATTCGAAGATTTCCCCCTGTCTAAACAAATCCTGGAAGATATTGATAAACCTGATTGTTGATTGCCGTGAACACCATAACTCCAACCTTGTATTATTATATCTCTTCTATCTTCAACTATCTAAGTCCTTTAAGACGTGGAATTATGCGACACTTCGATAATTATCCGGTGCATAAAAAACAAGACTATCTAGGACGGTTAACCTGAACTCAACCGTGTAAAACCCCCAATGTCAAGAGATCCGATCCGCAAATGGAATTTCTAGAACTTACGATGCAAAAAATAAATTAAACAAAATAAGTTAACGTAGCGGTTTTGTGCCGTAACATGTCTGTTTTTTTTTATTCTTTCTCGCCCATCGTTCGCAATTAGCTGCTGATTACATTCTGTCACAGACACCCTGAAGTTAGGAGCGGATGCAGTTTTAAAAATAGTCGCTAGTTTGTAACAATCATGCGACATGCAAGATGCTGTCTGAAATGTATACATAACATATAACATTCGTTTTTATAATTTTCCCATATTTAAATATATTCCATATTTCGGTAGATGAACTGAGGATTCAGTTCCTTGATAAACAAACAACTTCAAAGAGCAGCATGAAAGTCATTGTTCCTGTTATCATGTAGACATTGATCTATTCTTTATCTTGTACTAAATATTTTATCTGGTTTAATTGAGTTAATGTTTAATTTGATGACCAAATTAAATATGAATCTTCATATTATTATTGGTATATTAACATCTTTTTAATTTGCAGAGGCAGTGTATCTTAGATCTCTTGAAATTAAGGGTCTTGAGAAATAACTCTTTTTCACAATTTTGTTACTAAATATAAATCGGTAGTGTGATAGCAAAAGGTTGTATTTATCATGTTTTGCATTTTTTAATTTTGTTCCGCAAAATTCTCAAAATAGTGTAATCTTTGATGTGGCAAAATGATTTATAGTATCTCTTACTAGTAGGGATATTAAGATAAAGAAGGTATGACAATATTCCATCTGAAAAGTTCATTATCGATATGGCAAAATACCTCAAATGTAATCTCAAATATCATGTGGATCTTTGAATAATTTAGGGAAACATCATATCTATACTATAGATAAGGTAATTTCATTTAATTTGATATGTATGTAATACTCAAAATTTGATTAAATTATAGGTGAAATATTTAATTTGGAAACTTTGTTTTTGCTCTCCTGTAAAATTGTGTCTGAGTGAGTTATTGCCATCACACTACCGAAATATTCGAAAAATGTGATAATTTTAAATACACAGTGCAAATAATTGTTTATGTTAAATTGATTTCAAGTTATAATAAATTGACAACTTTGTTTTTAAGAAATTTTGGCATGCTTTATAAAGCGACTGAAAAATCTCTTAATTTCTAGTCAGGAATATAACGTGTTTTATTCCTAATTTTTCTTTCATATCCACCATCCTTTCCTTTTCCTTTAATTGATAATATCTCACTTTTTCTTTAATATGTTTATGTCCATAAATTTAATAAATAAGAATATTTTTTAATTATTTTTATTTTGCGACTATGTAACTTGATTTGTTTACTTTTATGTGGTTGATTGGAAGAGATTACCGCCTGGCAAAAAGCCAAATTGTATTTGTAACAAAGTTTTAAATAAATAAATAAATGTTTTCGGTCCCAGTAATCGAGCCTTCGGGTTTAGAACCACTGGATTAATCACAGAACTAGCGGTTCGTTTTTACACTTGCTGGAAATATTATGTCACTTGAAAATGTTACAATGTACTCGAGCGTGCTAGTATTGTTACCCAACAAACTCATAAACCAGACTGGGACCCTTTTTATTTTTTTTGTTCCATTATATTCTATATTTAGTTGTGTGTAAATTTATTCCAACTAATCAAAAATATGTTAAAGAGGCTTTAAGTGAAAACTATACCGGAATCCTACTTGATAAAAATACCAGCGGCAATCTCCAGGCGAAAGTCGTAAAAATTGGATACCATCCATCACTAATCTAATATGAAAACCCCTGGTGAAAAAAAATCAATTACATCCTAGGCCTCGGAGGTCGTCAAAAACGTATGTCATTAATAAATAATTGTTATTTAATTTAAGTATTTTATTTATTTATTATTCTTTTTCACGCCTCAATAATTTCTAGCTCTCTCTAACTATGTTTGTTTGTTGAAAAAATATGTAAAAGGTAAATCAATCAATCATCGTGTACCTAATATATCTACCTACCAGAACCGCATAGCTAGCAGGAGATCGCGTGTGACATACGCGAAGGTCGCACAGGTCGATACTCATATAGCAGAGAAAATTACCCGTAGTGAGTACTTTCAAGCAAGTATCACGATCTTAGATAACAATTATTCACAAAGAATATTTTTATTTCAAAAGATTGTTTAGTATGACTTAAAAATGTTTTATATCTTTTTATGCGTTGCGTTTTTTCTTCAGTTAATTATAATAACATAATGGTATATTGTGTTTGCAGGTAGTAGTTAGCTGTCTCATTATCAGACGCCTGCAGCTATCTACTGACTCTTCTGTCTTCCTAATATATGAAAATGGTCACAAGCTATTTTTCAAAGATTTTTTTAATCTTCTTTTTTACTATAATATATTATTTATTTGTTTTATTATACAATGAATGTTTCATTTCCACAGAAAATATAAATCATAATAAGATTGAACTTGTTGACGTATATAAAATGGAGATTCTCAAAGTGTATTTCGATAAAACACTTTTCTTTTATTGTATTTCACTTTCGTTGTATACAGTACAACCCGGCAGGCTTATTACCATGTGGCAATCTCTTCCAATCAACCAGAAAGATGTTTAAGTGGTCTTAAGTAAAGACCAGACTGCAATCCTTAAAAAAAAAATTGGTTCCAGCAGGATTTGAACCCACAACTTCCGAATTGGGAGACAGGCGTCTTACCAATAAGGCCACAGAGGTCGTCAAATATTCGTTGAACAAAATTTGTGTCGAGCGGATTAAGGAAATTAAAAAAATACAGAATATCGTTAACGCATACTGTCTATCAAAATTTGAAATAATACCACGAAATACACGGGACTTGAGAATGATGGTTGTGACCTCATCAAAACATAATTTATTTACTCGATAAAACAATTATATTTTTCAACACGGTGTTTTATTCATTTTGTTTAATACTAGTTGGTGCTGACACGAAATTCTCCTTATCTAGTGATTTATTGAATTAGACGATCTAATCAAGGTTTCTCAAGCAGCCCCATTAAATAAGGTACAAATCTTTCCTGGGTTTGCTCTTCCAATAATCAGGAGAGATATTTATTTATTTATTGTATTATAAAACAATCTGGTGGGTTTATTGCCAGGTGGCAATCTATTCCAATCAGCCAGACAAAAGTAAATAAAGGAAATTATATGGTCGCAAAAAACATGCAAATAATTATTTGCCTGTACGAAATTCATGAACAATATACATAATAAAAATAAAAGGGAAATATCATCAATCAAAGGAAAACGGAAGGGATGGTGGAGAGGGATGAAAAGTCAGAACTGAAACATGTTAAAGTACTGACTTGAAATTAAGAGTTTTTTCAGTCGTTTTTTAAAACATTTCAATGATAGAGCGAATCTAACATTAGTTTTAACTGGTTCCAGAGTCTCACTCCATGGACAGAAAAAGATAACTGAGAAAGAAAAGTAATCCGCGAACTGAGATAATTAACAAACCATCTGTTTGAGCATAGCGCAAGTCCATGATCGGAAAGACGCTGAATATTTTCGGTGAGATAAGAGGGGCCAGCAGGACAGGTAAGGATATTATACAATAGTGACAGTATGTGAGTTTTGCGTATATTTCTCACGTTACCAATTCAGCTCCTTCTGGTATGAAATGATGTGATCGTACTTGATCAGGTTAAAAATAAATCCCAGACAAACATTTTTAAGACGTTATTTGGTTATCTGTTCTTCCATAATATCCAAATAACAGACGTCCGCATAGTCCAAAATAAGAAAGAGCAGAGATGACAGGAGCAAAATTTTGGCGTTAATAGGCATAAATCTTTGCAACCTTTTGTGGGAATGAAAGCTGAAGAAGATCCTCTGGCTTGCATAATTTATTTGATCTCGTCATGAGTGTTATCTATTAAGACTCCTAGGTTTTAAGTTACATTTCATCACTCCGTGTCCCCTGCGGGATAGGTATTAAGTGTAATAATAAATGTATTTTTCGTAAAATAAAGTTTTAATGTGGGACACGAGTAGAAAATGTTGAGAATTCGCGAACTCGGGCGACATAAATCAAATAGGCAAAAAAATGTTCCCATTTATTTTCTCGGATTCAGTTACGTTATAAATATTCTTCGAAAAGCTGTTATCCTTTGAAAGATGAGATATTGTTTTTCGAATAATACTTTTTCTTCGTTTCGTTGTCAAATATGTCTTCTTTTTTATCTTAACAAGTCAATATAAAATCACTATAGAATATAATGTATATACAAGAACATAGGCGTAGAGTCTATCCAACTGAAACTTTTCAAAATTTGCTAACCATATTGTAGATACAAATCATGATTTCAGAGAAAGTCAAGATAAAATTTTACATTAGTTACAAAAAATAATATAATAGAGATACAAAATAAACTAACACAATAATAAATAACTAAGGAATGAAAAAAAATCACCTCTCATATTAAAATTTGGCCTTTGAGTTAATATGCCACACACAGTTCCGATGAAATTAAACGTTTACAACGAGTATTCGACTTACTTTAAAACAACATCTACTATAGGAAGACCAATTTCTTTCAAAATTAAACTGTAGTAATACCTTCCTTCATTTATATATTTTTTATTTCACGTTCATCGTCGTTGTTGTTGGGCCTCGTAATTGAGGATTAAGACTAAATAATTTCGCCGATTGATAAATTCAGCGGGGCTCGTTCAAAATACCTGAACAAGTCTTTAAGAGACGCTATAAAAGGCTACAAAATGCTCATATCGAGCCTTCCATGTAAATCATAGTTACCAGAATTCCGGAAATTTAACAGATGAAAACAAGTTCTTAAAATCAATAGGTCACGTAAAGGGAATGAAGATAAAAGATTTATAAAAAATAATCCTAATAAGTAGTACATAAGGTATAGCAAAAATGCGATAGAAATTAGAGTGTAGAATTTGTGGATGAACAATATATGACAGAATAAGGAATCGACATTAGGAAAAATGCAGATTAAAAGAAGATGCAGCGCTGAAGATGAATAAGTATCTTTGAGATAGTTCGGTCACATACATAAATACGAGCACGCCGTTTCCCTGCTGGGGTAGACAAAGAGAACATAAAGCCAAACTTGCATATCTCGACACATATTTCGCTTTTTCCACATCTATACACCTTCTCATATAGCTTCTACGATTCCTCTTACTCTTACATTTCCTTCTTTCAAAGTATCATTGATTGATCTAACTATACTTTTCTTGGTATTCCTCTACCACGCCTTTATTAATTTTTGGAGCTCCCAAATGATTTCGATGAATGACGAGAAATGTTACCCAAGTTCCCACACACTCATGGTTTCTGCTAATTAATTGAAAAAAATTAAGCGCTGAGTTTTATGCGTACACAATTCGCACGGCTCAGATTAATGTTTTTAATTTCATTCATGGACGACCAAAAATAACTGGGAACAGAGCTTTTCAAACGTTGATCTTAGGAAACCCTTTTAATATTAAATTTTTTTTTCACGAATATAATATTTAGAGCGTCTTATTATGGAGAATACTTTTGTGTATAAATATAATATTTAGAAAAAGGTTTCAATTATTTTTTAAACCATTTTTTTTGTCGCTTAAGTAGGCTGTGTTCCTTTTGGTGACCTTTTATTTATTTATATAATAAGCGATCTCCCTAAACTAGGATGATTTGTGCCACCTAATTAAAGTCATAATGCAATTATATAAGACAATATATTGAAACTAATTAAAAAAATTGACAAACGATCGATAATTGGCAAAGTTCCACGAAAAAATAAGAAATGCAACATTCATTGGACGTGGTAAAGATATGGCTTTTAGTAAATCAAATCTGCCTTGCAAAGGACAAACGAAAAATACATGGTCCAGAGCACACTCGCAGTCAGGATTCTCCACAATACTCATTCTGTAAAGGAGACTATCCACCACTCAGTGGCCCATCCGCAAACGACACATGACAGACACTGTCATCTTGTTCATTCTTATTATATTTAACCATGGTTTCAAAGGGATAGATTGTTGAATGAAATTATATCTAGATCCCTTATTTATACTAGTTATATTTCAATCCAACGCACGTCGGCGTCAAGTATCATGTCTTATTTCATTTAAAAGATCAGTACCTGGCTATGAAAAATCAGATAGGGGACAACCAGTAGAATATGATGACCTTTTAAAACGAACTAAAGAAGAGCACATTTAAAGATGTGCATATGTAAAGACGTTTGAACTCAACATTGGGAACACTGAATCGGTCAATTCATACGCCAGCTTACAATCAAGCAGTCTCATTGCTCTTCTTAAAAACTTCTTTTTCCTTTTCTTTTGGCGGTTTTGAAATGTGCAAGATTTTTATTTTTTATACGCCTCAATTATACACATGTTAACAATAAAAATGAAAAATTGTTAGGGAAAAATAATAGTAGCATCTATCATACCCTGTGCCGCTGAGATAAGACGAGAATATACTAGAATAGTTTTTTTCTTTTATTTTTTATTTCATAAATAAATACTATAGAAATGCGTGTTTTTAGGGTGACAATGTGTGACAAAATGAATGTGAACCTAAGGATGATGTGCTAATTAAGATGAAGAAGAGCATTCTGAGATAGTTTTGGGCTCTTAGAACGAATGAGTGAAGAAAAGCTAACAAATATACAGCGTAAATGTGAGTAGAAGGCGTAGTAGAGAAATACCAAGTGTAGTATGATTGGATCAAGTGAATGGTATTTTGAAAGAAGGAAATGTAAGAAGTAAGATAAATCGTAGGAACAGTAAATGTATGAATGTGAAAGAGGCGAAATATGTGTGTCGAGATAGGTAAGTCTTGCGCACTGCCCTCTCTTTCTACCCCGACAGGGAAATGGCGTGATGGTAAGTATATATATCATAAATCATTGTATCTTCTTGCATCACTGTTATATTTTTTTAAATCATCAGAAATATTGCACTTTCTTTCTTTTATCATAATACTCGTATTTTATGATTTCCATCTTTTAAACTGTCAATATGTGCATCGCAAACGTTTCTTCCGCATCATCATATTCTATTTTCCTCTTCAAATTTTATTCTAGACATCTCTCACAAAACTCACTTATCGTTCCTCTTAAATTGTCTTAATTTGCAGCAAACATAATCATTATCATTTACATACATAAGTCCTAATACATATATTTATTTGATTCTTATACTTGTCTCATCATATTTTAAATCACGCTCACATAAATTGATATGCAAATTAAACAACCAAGGTGACATAACAAACCCTTGTTTGTTTTATTTAAAAGTACACTTACAGGAAATTAATCAATACACATGGTTTATAAATGGCTCATATTCCCAATTAGCAATATTCATTTCATGCACAGTTTAGTCATATCAGCAGGTCAATGAAAATGCTATAACATAAATTATATGGAGAAAAAAACCACTCTTTGTTTCGTCAATTCCGCCTCCATCTTCCTAAACTTGGAAAGGGTTGAACTAAATATGTCCACATCCGAGTCAGCTACCGCATTGCACACTTTATCTTCCTAAACTTGGAAAGGATTGAACTAAATATGTCCACACCCGAGTCAGCTACCGCATTGCACACTTTATCTTACTTAACTTGGAAAGGGTTGAACTAAATATTGCCATATTCGAGTCAGCTACCGCATTGTACACTTTATCTTCCTAAACTTGGAAAGGGTTGAACTAAATATGCCCACATCCGAGTCAGCTACCGCATTGTACACTTTATCTTCCTAAACTTGGAAAGGGTTGAACTAAATATGTCCACATCCGAGTCAGCTACCGCATTGTACACTTTATCTTCCTAAACTTGGAAAGGGTTGAACTAAATATGCCCACATCCGAGTCAGCTACCGCATTGTACACTTTATCTTCCTAAACTTGGAAAGGATTGAACTAAATATGTCCACACCCGAGTCAGCTACCGCATTGCACACTTTATCTTACTTAACTTGGAAAGGGTTGAACTAAATATTGCCATATTCGAGTCAGCTACCGCATTGTACACTTTATCTTCCTAAACTTGGAAAGGGTTGAACTAAATATGCCCACATCCGAGTCAGCTACCGCATTGTACACTTTATCTTCCTAAACTTGGAAAGGGTTGAACTAAATATGTCCACATCCGAGTCAGCTACCGCATTGTACACTTTATCTTCCTAAACTTGGAAAGGGTTGAACTAAATATGCCCACATCCGAGTCAGCTACCGCATTGTACACTTTATCTTCCTAAACTTGGAAAGGGTTGAACTAAATATGTCCACATCCGAGTCAGCTACCGCATTGTACACTTTATCTTCCTAAACTTGGAAAGGGTTGAACTAAATATGCCCACATCCGAGTCAGCTACCGCATTGTACACTTTATTTTACCCTTGCTTCATTTTACCTTTACTAATTTTTAAACCACTCGGTAAGTTATCCACTTTTCGTGCTTTTCTACTACTGTTTGTGCTCGTACATTGAGATTAATGTATTATATAATTCGTCGTAATATTTCAATACTTCTCACAATTTCTCTCTTCCACAACCCTTAATGATCGTCAGAAGAATAATGAAAGCAAGGTGAAAGAGGTTACGAAAAACAGACAAATATTTTGAGCTTCGTACCTCTGCTTTCGCAAACTTTTTCCTACAAAACATGTCACAATTCAAAACGGAGATAGTAAATAAAACGAAAATAGCCATATTTGAAACTTGAAACAGATCTTTGTGGAGTCTGAGGAACTTTCCCGGGCTAAACTTTTCCCGATGTCAAAAGCTTTAGGTTGTCAAGCCGTGTTTCCTTCGACTTCGCCTTTTGACAAAGTGGCGTGTTACTTTTGACAGTTTCCTTTTGAAATTTTTATTAGCTTTTGACGTAACTGAATAGAATTTGTTTTGACTTCCAGCCACTTACAGTGCGTTAACTTTTGTATGACAAGTTTAAAGACAATTTGAGTTCAGAGAAAACAAAGATGAAAAACCGACGACGATTTTTTAAGATATCTTATAATTTATGAGAAAACATGGAACATTAAAAATAGGCTCACCTAAGGGCGTAAAACATATTTTTTTCTGTTTACAAATGTCTCAAAATATCTTTTTCAAGTATTCAATTACTTATTTACGCTAAAATCAAAATATATATGATACCATCGCGTCATCTCTCTGTCGGGATAGACATAGATATGACATGATTTGATTTCCTATTTCGACACACATCCTTTGCCTCTTCCACATCCATACTCGTACAACTTCTCATACAATTCGGACGATTTCTCTGGTTTTCTACGTTTCCTGCTTTCAAAATATTATTCACTTGATCTAACCATACTTTTCTTGGTCTTCCTCTATCACGCTTACCACTCACATTTGCATTATATATTTGTTTGTTAGTATTTCTTCATTCATTTGTTCTACATGCCCAAACTATTTCAAAGCAATCTTCTTCATATTACTTAACACATCGACCTTATGTTCACATTTTTCTTTAATCATTTCATTCCGTATTCTGTCAAACATTGTTATCCCGTGTATTCTTCTCATGGCACTTATTTCTACAGTATTTGAATTAAAATCAAAATGTTTTATACGAGTAGATACAAATTCTGGCACACATAGATGTGGTGAGATTTACTTCACTGAAATATGGCAGGAGTACCTTTCAATACAGAAACAAAGCGTGAGATAAATAATTTATGTCTGGTTTATCATTAGACTACCACAAGCATAGCTGTAGCACCTTTTAGAAGCGCGATGTGGAAGACACTACATTGATAATCCAATCTCTTTGGACAGGTAATTTATGACAGTGTCCACGATTTGTCTGCGATGAGTACTCAGATTCTTGGACCATACACCACGCAAATGAGAAAATGATTTTGAAAGACTCATGCCAACGGGCTATCTGGAGAAAAAATATCTCGGTAGATCACTAATCCGATGGACTTACCAATTCAGGAAAGCAACAGAGTCATTTGTGATGGCTGTTCTCCGAAACACCCAAATTAGAGAGAGATTGAGAATCCCCATCTTGTGAACGTTTAACCGTTACAGTGCTGAAATAACCAGAATGCGAGATAATCTGCAAATATTGGGATGTACCAAAAATCGAGAATACTCTGGATATATGTTTAGAAGCAAACCATATCCCATCTCCTTAATTGTTTAGCATGCTCAGTATCGAAGACACCAATTGATCAGTTAGAGGTTAATAAAGCTGGGTAAAAATAGTTCATTGTTGCTGGAATGTATTTGAAATAAACAATTGATACTATCATAAATATAATATTATACTCGTATATATAACTTGCTTCAAGAATCTTGCTAACGATCCCAAATAGGAAGCAATTCGTATGTTACATATTCATTAATCGTAATTGAACCAAAATGATTTTCAAAATCTTTTTTCATCATTTTTCCTTATTGGTGTTCCACAAGGCAACTTATTGTCTTGGTTCAAGTTATCGATTCTATAACAAATATAAAAATACCTTGCTTCAATAATCTTGTAAATTATCCCAAATAGCAAACAAATATAAATATATTCATCGAAATTCTAACAAATTTTCATGTAACTATAACAAATATAAAAACACCTTGCTTGAACAATCTTGTAAATGATCCCAAATAGCAAGCAAATATAAATATATTGATCGAAGTTGTAACAAAATTTTAGTAGTGTTTTATTCCATTATATTTTTCTTTATTGGTGTTCCACAAGGCAAATATATGTCTTGATTCAAGTTATCGATTCTATGACAAATCTATAAATAAATTGTTTCAATAATCTCATAAACGACCCCAAATAGCAAGCGACTAGAAATATATTGATCAAAATTGTAACAAAATTTTATTTATTTCTTTATTTCATTATATTATTTATTTATTGGTGTTCCACAAGGCAACTGTCTCGATCCAAGTTATATCTAATCTAAACATAATCTTGTAAACTATCTCAAATGGGAAACAACTATTACTGTATCAAAATTGAACCAAAATATTCTTAAATGTATTTAAAATATTTGCTATATTATTTTTTCCTTTCCACATGATCTTTGTTCAAGTTATCGATTCTATAAAAAAATCTAAAAATACTTTGCTTTAATAATAATCTTACAACCGATCCCATATGCAAAACAACTGTAAATATAAATCTATTGATCAAAATTGAACGAATATCTTAATGAGTGGTGGTATTTAAAGTATTTTTCTCGTAATTGGTGTTCCACAAGGCATCTAACTTAATTCAATTTATTAATTATACAAAAAAATTCAAAGTTATTTTGTTTCGATAATCTAACAAACGATCCCGAATTGGAGGCAATAATATACTCATCAAATACATAACAACAGTAGGTTTTCGTTTATTATTTCGCAGGTTTCACTCTGCGGTTAATCTTTGTGTTTATAAGTTCCAGGAAATAACTTTGACCCTTCTCCATTTTCGCCTCGTCTATAATAATAATAATTGGCCAACATCCCCCCCTTTCCATTTATTAAGGATCGAAGGTCATAGGGCATACGAGTTTCCGAGGGGTGGCTTTCATCCACCCCATTCATTTTCCTCATATTAAATCCATTTAACCGTTCTCCTCAAACCTTGGGTGTGTTTGGAAAATTGCTATATGTCTGCGTCTTTATGATCCTTCTCTTTAATGTCTGTGTTGTAACCGTTAATGCGAATTTATCGTTTTCTGAAGTGCTTTTTGACATATTTAGCTGTACTCTACTATACATGTTTATAACATACGAGTAGTATCTATTTTTACTATAATTAAAAAAAAAAGACTGTATATTTTTATAGTTTGTATTTATTCATTGCGATATTTATTGACTTTCACAATTGGTTTCAAAGACAACAGTCTTCTTCATCGGGTTTATTATTACGTACATATATACATACCATCACACCTTTTCCCTGTCGGCTTACATCCTTTACCTCTTCTACACCCATACACTTTCTTATACAACTTCTGCGATTTCTCTAACTTTCTACGTTTGCTTCTTTCAAAATATCATTAACTTGATCCAACCATACTTTCCTTAACCTATCTCTACTGCACTTTCCACTTACATTTGCAGTATATATTTTTTGTTAGTATTTCTTCATTCATTCGTTCTACATGTCCAAATCATTTCAGAGTGTTTTTGTTCGTCTTAAACAACACATCAGTCTAAAGTTCACATTCGTCCCTAGTGATCACACATTCGTCATACATAGTTACCCCATGTATTTTTCTCAGTGTATGCATTTCCACAGCATTTTTTTTTTTTTTCAGTATTTTTCCTCGTCCACATTTCACTCCCATATTTGATTTTTTTTATTAAATACTGTTGTGTACTATCATATTAGCAGATTTTAATACTGCCTGGTTCGAGTATATATGTTTGAGTACACAATTGACTTTGTTTCCTATCGCTATACACCTTTCGATATTTCTCGTAACTCTTCCATTATCTGAGAAAAACTACCCAAATAGCAGAATTTCTTAACTTGTAGCGATGTAGGAAAAAACAATTATCGAGTAATAATTTTGAATAATTATTTGATTGAGAACTTTTGCTATACAACACCCGATTTCAAACCTAACAAAAACAATCCATTTTAGACAAAATCTAGTACAGAATTAACCCTTTGTTTATGGTAAAGCTTGTAAAATTCCGTGCTTTATGAAATTTTAGTTCGTTTAAATTTACTTGTAATTATTGTTTTCGCACGAAACATGACAAGCCGTTCATGTTTAAAATTTTAAAAAACATTTCACAAAAAACACTTTAACACCTCGCCAAGACACAAAGTGTTTTTAGATTAGAAATGAGTTTTTTTTATTAGAAATTAGATTTAGATGACTTTTCTGACTATTCCGTTTCCCACGAAAAAATTAATTATTATGTTATTAAAACTTTGTTAAGGTAAGTAAAAATTTATAATATTGAATGAACACTTTATAAACTGATATTTTGTTGCCTTAAACACAATTTAAAAAAGGATCTCAGATTTTTAATTACTTTTGAAGGCTTTTGAAAAATTTATCAAACAAACATGTTTAAAAACTGACCAAGGCAGATAGTTTTTGTTATAAAAATCAATGTTTTTGTTATAAAAATAAATATTTTTATTTTAAAAGAATAATAATTTTGCTAAATAACATAAACGGTTTTGTTAAAAAAACATATCATTTTGTTATAAAAACTTGGTTGAGTTCAGTAAAATAATTGTAATAAAATAGAAAATTTACAAAATCCTGTTTCGCAGACTCAAGTCGAAGCAATAGTTTCAAGTCGAAGCAATTTAACGAGCTACTATATCATTATAGAATTTGACACTCAAAAAACTTATTTCACTAAAATACGTTTTGATAAATCATCAAGGCATAAAGTAAATAGTTTAACATGACTTTTCAGTGTTCCATTTCCCACAAAAGGGTAAATTTAGTATAGAAAATAAATGAGTTTGTTACAAAAAATAAATGGCTTCGTTATAAAACTTTGTTATGGTAGATACCTCTGTCCTCTCGGCCTATCCTGATAGTGAAACGGTATATGCTATACGTGAGTCGACCTACTTTTTCATCTGTCGCATGTGTTTTTTAATGACAATTTTATAAAGCGTCATTTAGAGAGCATAATGTCCTTAAGGGCGCTCAAATTTGGGACTCGAATCCACAATATCATATCAGCTCTGGCAGCTATAGCAGCGCCCGAGCGAATTATGTAAAACACTTCCTTTGTGTACAGAACAACCTTGTGGTATAATTGCCATGCGGGAATCTCCCCCAACCAACCAGAGAGAGGTTTATGAGGCCTTAAATGTAAACTAGACTGAAAACTTTTTTTTAATCTGGTATCTAGCGGGAATCGAACTCGCAACCTCCGGGCTGGAGGACAGGTGTTTTACCAAGTAGGCCACGGAGGATTTTTGGTGTTTTCTGTTAAAAAATATATTTCGTTTCAATATTACTCGTATCAGATATTATTTTTTCACATATCATATTCTACGCAACGTTCTCATTTCTACATTTGTCTTACTTTCACCACTTTTTCTTCACGTTCAAGTTTCATTTACTTATCCTAATGTTTGGACCAATATTCTATTACGAGCCAGCTTTCATTCTTTAGAAATTTTCTAGTTGGTAAAAAAATGTACAACCCACTATTTTCTTTATTACCTGCTGATACTCTTCTTTAAATATCACCTTCATGCGGCCATCCGATGTGAACATTCTTCCAAGATACAAAACTTCGTGCGTCCATCCGATGTGAATATTCTTTCAAGATACGAAACTTCGTGCGGCCATCCGATGTGAACATTCTTCCAAGATACAAAACCTCGTGCGTCCATCCGATGTGAATATTCTTCCAAGATACGAAACTTCGTGCGGCCATCCGATCTAAACATTCTTCCAAGATAAAAAACTTCGTGCGGCCATCCGATGTGAACATTCTTCCAAGATTCAAAATTTCCTCAAGTTACTCTTTTCCTGTTTTAATACCATCAGCCTGTCTGAAGTTTTAACATCCCATTGACTAACCCCTTATCAAATAAGTTTGTATAAAAATCATTAAAAGTTTACAATTTTAACCGTGTTTATAAATCTTTCAAGTTAATATCGCTTTGTCCATTTTTCTTAATTACACTTTAAATATAATAAATATGTCTCATTTATTTTGTGCCTCTGCTTTTCGCTTTAAATCTAACATTACTTAATTAATTTTATAGAGATCGCATGCTTAACATAAATAATTTATAATTCCAGTATATTTCATAATATTAAATATTCCTTGTATAGCAGCAACATTTCAGTCAGTGCCTCGTAACTGCTACGAAATTCCATAATTATTACTTTAATGGCTTATAATAGCCCCCTTCTTTACTTAATTTATACCCCATTGTTTTTTAAGAGGGTTATTTTTAAATATTTACATTCACACAGCAGGGGGTCACTTTTGTTTTTGTGAGTACGCACTTTGTTGCATACTAAATTTGGATTGGCTCATATGTTATAACGCTTTTTGAAGTTATTTTTTTTTAATATTTTCATTCTTCGGTATGTAGCCTGCTTTTGTTTTTAACATGCTATTGTTTCGTATTTAGCACTAGTCTTTTGTTTTATTTTCCAATATTTCCAATCGTCACCGTTCCCAGTACTATATAATTCTAAATTATTGAATGAAACGTGATATTTTCAAATACACAGTGGGACAACCCATATTCTGAGAGAAATTTGAATTGTTGACGCAGATACGAAAAACTTTTTTCAACTTGGGGTTTGTGGATTCGATTCCTGTTGGAACATCTTTCTGGTTAGTTAGAAGATATTGCTACGTGTCAATAAAGTTACCAGGTTGTATTGTATACAACAAACGTGTAATACAATACAGTTGAATGGTTGAAGTAAAATAGGCACAAAGTACCAACAAAAAACAAAAAAAAAACTAAGTATGCAGTTTCGTTCTTTATACATATAGAACGAGACTGAATACTTAGTTTTTTGTTTTTTTTGGTACTTAGTGCCTATTTTGCTTCAACCATTCAATTTATGAATTGACGATTTTAATTTCTAGTAAATGTTCGTTTTCCCTTGTAATACTTCAATTGGATTGATCTTTTTCTGCCTCAAAGTGTTGGATGTGTGAGTGGTCTGTGCAGCTTAGCTTAGGAAGCACTTGAGGATAGCTTAGCTTAGGAAGCATTTGATGACAGCTTAGCTTAGGAAGCATTTGAGGACAGCTTAGCTTAGGAAGCACTTGAGGACAGTCCGTATTGGGAGGTCTTAAAAAATTAACGATTCTATATGAAAACTACACACATACATTTCACTCTATCTAAAACATAATGTTTTTCTATTACATATCGGTCACAAAATCTACAAAGGTTTCTTTGTAGTGCGTCTTCTCTTGATAATCTTTGGTTTTTTTACCTAATATGTTTTTCTAAATATATGCTGTACGGGGAAGTTCCAAAATAATGGCCGCAGCCACCATCTTCGTATTTATACACACAACTTGTTTTTTTGTAATATTTTTAATTTATCAATTCTAGTGATTTAAATCCCTAGTTCTAGCGCCCTTTAGGAGAGTCTACTCTCGAAATGGGGCTATATACTTGTAAGCTGTTGTCTTATAAGTATTTATATATCACGTTAAGATTAGATTATACATACTAGACGTTAACAAGAGAAATTAAAAGGGGTTTTAAAACTCCTGTTGGGAACCAAACACTCGGATTTCAGATTAAACCTGTTATATAAGAAGCTTTTGTTATATAACAGATTTAACCGTCAAATTATTACATTGAATAATGATGTAATAAATCGTATCTATTATATAAAACAAAATATTTTTCCATTATTCTCCTTTACGATACTTTTCTAGTTTTAAATGACTGAGCAAAAGCATTTTTCACGTTTGAATTATGGTGCAGTATTTAATTTTTCCCTTGTTTTCTTCCCCTGTTGTCCATAATTCACTGTCTGCAGCATCTTTCCTACCCTCCCTCAAATAAAACTTTTTCTATGGCTAAGGGGTTGAACTTTTTGAACTTAACCCACTATTCATTCAAGGACGGGAAATATTAAGATCTGTTTAGTTGGCGGAAGAATAAAAATCTAGACGTTATTATTTTTTTATAAGAATATATTAAATAATTCAGTCGTTACTTTGTGAAAATCAATAATTAATTAAATACTAGTAATAACCCGTCAATACTAAATAAACTTTTATTTATTATATTTAAAAAAAAACTTTCAAGTTTGGGTTCCCCATAAAGTAAATCACATAAATATACTGGAACAGTATTAAAAAGTTACTGAAATATTTGTGGTATACTCGTAGAACAGAGCTGTATAATCCAAAATATGCACACCATATCGAACATTTGACGGTATGCAATTAAAGAAACCTGGAAACATGAAGGCAAGAATTCATCGCGTTATTCATTTTTTTAAGTACTGCAAAATAAATTGAACGGACGCAAAATATTAGACACTTAGTTTCATATTTCTGACAATTACAACCGTAAAGAGTAAATCGCTATCATAATAACAAACCATGCATTACAAGGTGTACAGATACGGCAGAAGCGAAAAATGTGTACTAATATAAAATAAATTATATTGTAGATTTCTTTTCTCTGTCTACTTCAACAGGCACATAGCATTGTAGTGATGATGAATTTTATAGCACTCGGCGACTTCTTTTCAATAGTTTATTTTCGTATATATGATGTATATACATGTATGATACTTGACCTTTTTCAAAGAGAGACCCACGACAATTTCCATAATATTCGGTACCCTTTTGACCTCTAGAGCACAGTCGCACCCAGAATAACGACAATAGATGTATTCAAAACCATTCAGGTCATTAATTTGGACAGATGTCATAAAACACACGAGAAATTTATTGTTTATTCATTCGAGTTTATCGTTAAAAGCACGAGAACAAAAGGTTTTATTGTTTATATCGACCTTTGCCACAAGTCCCGCTAATTCTTTATATTTTTTACAATTTTCTTATGCTAATTTAAATGTATATTTTTATTTATTGATAAATTATACGACAGGTTTTAATCAAATTTGCCGGATGTTATGACACCTTGTAAATTAAAAATGTAATTTGATACGTTCCTATCGGTCGCCTTAATAGGGTTGATCTCCAAGATAAATGAAACAGTATTTTTTTATAAAATTAGTTTCGTAGTAAAACTAATTAAAAATACTATTACCGACCTTCGTGACCTGGTTGGTAAGACGTCTGTCTTCCAACTGGAGAGCTGCGGTTTCGATTACCATGGAAACCAAGATTTAAAAAAAAATGATTTCAATCTAGTTATCATTTCAGACCTTTTCAATGTCTTTCTAGTTTGTTGGAAGAGATTGCCAACTGATAATAAACCTCCCAGGTCGTATTTTTTAATGATTTATTATTACAATAGGTTTTGTAACAAATAATTTGCTCACATTTTTTTTGCTAATGGATCATGTTACTTTTAACTAAAAACAGTTTATCAAAGATTTCAGCTTGAACTTTCTGGAACGCCATACAACAATATTTAACTTAATTACTGTGTTATTCCACTAATTATTGTATATTAATCCCTACTACACGTGTTTCTACCTTGTGCCCTTAGGCTCTGTTCAGGTGGAATGATTCTGGTTTGTAACATGACACCAATCGGACATTACTCTCGTAACAAACCGGGATCATTCCACTTGAACAGTGCCTCGAGATAGGAGGTAGAAACACGTGTAACTAGAATTAATTTGATTAGTTGAATAACAAAGTAATTTATTGTTAAATATTAAAATATAACAATGTTCATGAAAATTATAAAGAAAATGAAAAGAGCTGAAAGGGGTTGTATCGGTTACAGTTGTCTTTTATATCAATTTATTTTAATATTAAGATGGATTTTCGATATTGTATGTCGATTTTCTTTTAAAATGTCGGTTAATATTTACGCTAAGCAAGCGTCTACCCCAGGTTTAATTCCTGGCGGATTCAATTTCGTAGTGGTGTTACTCTTAGACCATTTTACATCAAAATTTATGTTTTTTTCTGTAGCTTATATGCTGCATATCATAATTTATTATAGCGCTACTAAGCAACACAAAAATAGCGCTATATAAAACACTGCATAAAACAGGTGATAGCAGATTAAATTGGCCGATCCTCTTGGAAGCTAAATCTCCTTGTCATTCGGAACCTTTGGTTTGATCTGGTAAGAGTTGGTACTAAAATACAAATATTGACTATCATCTTTGCGGATTTTAATACTGTCCGGTTCGAGTATACATGTTTTAGTTATCCATTGACTTTGTTTCCTAACGCTACACGCCGTTCAATATACCTCATAACTCTTCTATCATTTGAGAAAATACTACCTTAATATCAGAATTCTTCGATTTACTTTTATCTTTTGTTGCTCACCCATATATCGCACCCGGTTAATGTGACACCGGATAATCGAGAATCTAATGTAAATCTAAATAATTTTATAACAAACATATTGTCCCCTTGTTTCAGTCAGATTTAGCGCTATTTACAATAATTTATATACAATTGTTGGAACATTATTAAATTTACATATGAACAAAAAAAACATTTATTTTGCCTTATAAATATGCATTTCATCATTTGAATAAATTCCCCCAACTGTGCAAAAAAAACCCAAGTCGAGCTTCTAGCATAGAAGCGACATCATACATTTCCATTGAAATTACACATTTATGATTACATCTTACGCAATACTTTGTATAGTATTTCATTTTATATTTTGAAGAATGTCTCATCGTTTCTTCCTCCATTATTGTCGAGTTCCGTGATCTTGTTGACCAGACATTTGTCTTCCAAAATTAGGTTGGCGGGTTTGATTCCCGATTTATAAAAAAAAAAAAAAAACTTTTTTTTCGTCAAATCTGTCATGGATTAAAACTTTACATATTCAAGATAAGCTGGTTTGTTGAAAAAAAACAGATGTATAGCAAAAGCCCACCAAATGCAAAATGTATAACTGTTAACACATACATTCATACATATCATCACACTGTGTCCATTGCGGGATAGGTAGAGAGAACAGATCTCCAAAATTTTCTGTCCAAGCACACAACTTTTGCCTCCTCCACATTTATACATCTTGTCATGCATAGTCGTCTATTATTCATACTTCTTAGACTGGAGTCCGGCTTTCGCTTAAGGTCTCTTTAACTTCATTCTGGTTGGTTGAAAGGGATTATTGCATGACAATAAATTCGCCAAGTTGTACTTTATACAACAAAAGTGTAATATAATACAACCTGGTGGGTTCATTGTCGTGTGGTAAACTCTTACAACTTTAAAGAGTTCTGAATTTAACGCTATACTATTACCTGTTTTTTTTTAATAAAAAAATGAGTATCAACAGCAATTGAACCTGCAACTTCTATGTCGGAAGACTTCTGTCTTACCAACTAGATTACGAAAGTAATTGTAAGATGTTTTTACTACATGCCAAGACATATAGTACAAACTGATAGATTTATTGTCAATTGACAATTGTTTGCAATAGACAGTAATAATCTATTTCGAGGCTTCAATCAATTTCGATTTATATACACATTTGAATATCTTATTTGCATTACAAGAGTTTTAATACTCGTATAACATACTTATCTAAAATCTCATTGATGTAAAAAAATACTAACTTGAATGAGCGAGCCATACGTCAAAGTGTCTTAACATTGTATGCAGTGCAGCCTGCCTAGGTTTTCTTCCATGTTATGTATAGCTATTAATGCTATTATTAATATAAAACAACTTGACATTTTGTTTTATATTGTATTGTAAAGTGGGTGTATTTCCATGTTACATAACCTTGTAACCAACAAGAATGGTGTTAAAGAAACAAAAGCAAAAACTAGGGTAGTACCCCTTTTTAAAAAAATTGGATATCAATGATAATTGAGCCTACAACTTCTAGGTTGGAAGACTAGTGTCTTACCAACGTAACATCTTAATTTGTTTTGTATTGTAAAGCGAGTTTATTGCTATATAGTAACCTCTTACAACTAATCATAAAGATGTTAAAGAGGCCTGAAGTGAAATTTAGACGGATACATTTTATGGGGGAAAA
Source organism: Odontocerum albicorne (assembly GCA_949825065.1). Classification (NCBI taxonomy): domain Eukaryota; kingdom Metazoa; phylum Arthropoda; class Insecta; order Trichoptera; family Odontoceridae; genus Odontocerum; species Odontocerum albicorne. The sequence goes on along the minus strand of OX463860.1, from coordinate 16,081,579 downwards.
ATGTGTACCGACTCGTGTCTAATCAAGTAGGTCACAGAAGTCTTCGTCTGGTATTTTATAAATTTTCTTTCTTCTGACTCAAGTATTGTGGCAGGTTACTGCATATTTAGCAACTGTTACTTTTTCACATTCACGAAAATGTGATAGCTAGCAGTTGGCATTTCTTTGCCGTTCCGCCAACTGTGTGGATTGATGTCAACTAGATGTGTGAATATTTTATTATTTTAAATAAATAAAGGTTTATTGATAGCAACTTAATATGTACATAAATAAAGGTTTATTGATAGCAACTTAATATGTACATATATCCTAAAATTGCATATATTATACTCGTATATTAATCTCAAGATATTGGAGACGAAAATTAATTTAAGATAGTAGCTATCAAAAGATCTGGGTTCATCTCATAACACCCCCCTAGTCGAGACATACTATACCTCCACCAATAGAAGGCGAGCTTGGCCACGAGTCCATCAGATGTTTTTCAACCCACATCCTTTTTTTAATAACTTGGTGACCTTATTGCCATGTTGAAATCTTTTCCAACCAACCAGAAAGATGTTCTAATTTAACCGAAAACCAGACTGGAATCCCATTTAAAAAAAATCTGAGTTCCAGCAGGGATCGAACCCGCAACAGCCGGATCGGCATATAAGCGTTTTACCACCAGGCCACGGAGGTCGTCCCTTGTGGGTGATTTTAAATTAAAAGATCACCTTCTTTATAATTCATCCTAAAATTTTAATGGTTGCTAGAATTACAATACCAAGTTCTGAAACTATGTTTACTCGGACTTTGTTAGTTTTATGATATAAATTTTCAAAATATTAGATTATTGTTGCATTTTCTTTGTTTGATGTGACATCATTTGCTAAACTTGTTTTAAATATATATTTTGTTTTATTTTAACATCAAATAGCCTTGAATCAAACAATTCATAATTTTGGCTGTATTTGACGATCTCCGTGGCCTACTTGGTAAAATGTCTGTCTTCTGGCCTGGAGTTTGCGAGTTCTATTGCCGATGGAACTTAGTTATAAAAAAAGGGTTTCAGTCTGGTTTTCATTTAAACAAACACCTTCCTGGATGATTGGAACAGATTACCGCATGACAATAATCCCACATGGTTGTACTGTGTGCAAAAATAACTTTTTGTTACTTTCTTTCTCATCGTCCATATCTCCACACCATTCATCTATCATGTTTGTTACTTTATTTCTCATCATCCATATTTCCACTCCATACATAATAAATAACTAAATACAGGTTTATTGATAGCAACATAACATAGTATGTACATAATACATTTATATACATTTCAAAAACACATTAAAAAGAGAATACATTAAAAAACAGAAGATATCAAAAGGTCTGGGCTCATCTAATAACATTCCCCCGGCCAAAATACACCCCACCAATATAGGGCGAGTCCAGCTACGGGGACACCAGATGTTTTCAGCCCATACCCTTGAACATGTCGAATAAGAAGAGAAAAAAACACAGAAAATAAATAGATGACAAAACAAAATACTCGTACATCCAAGAGAGAAGACATTAAAAGGTCCGGGCTCATCCCACAAACATTCCCCGGCCGAGATACACCCCACCAATGTACCATCATCATGTTTATTACTTTCTTTCTCATCGTCCATATTTTCACTCCATACATCTATCATGTTTATTACTTTCTTTCTCATCGTCTATATTTCCACTCCATACATCTACCATGTTTGTTACCTTCTTTCTCATTGTCCATATTTCCACTACATACAGTGATATGAAGAATACTAGAGTTAATCAGACGAATTTGGTTCTTCAGACCGGCTAGTCCATATCTTTGTCAAACGTGTCATAACTTATTTTGCCATTCCGATTCATCTTCTGATCTCTACTCAACATCCTTCATTCATTGAAATAAGAGTACCTAGGTAAACAAACTTGTCGAAGAAGAAGATATAAACTTGGAAAAAAGCGAAATATGTATGACAGGATACAATAAAATCAACACATGTTCTCTTATACTATCCCAATAGGAACATGGCGTGAAGTAGGATTTGAGAATCGATAGTACTTCATCATCAATAAAGTGCAAAGGTTACACCCATCTTGAACCTTGGTGAAAACCTCTCAGTCTGTCGTCTCACCTGAACCAGTCTGCATTGTTATGTTAACACGTATTTTTCGCCTCTTTTCAATGCGACGATGATGCATGCGATTGGGTGGGCGCGTTATCGGAATGTGTGGTGTATAAATGCACGTTACAAATTAGCATAGTGAGAACACATTAAGGATGAGTTGTCAAATGTCAGCGTCTCATAAAAAAAACGAGTCGAAGCTGAACACAAATTGATTATAAATATTTTTTTTATAGTATTTTAATCATCGTATGTTTTATCATGTATTTGTTGCCCGTGGTCGTTTGGTCTTTTAATATGTGGTCTTATATCGTTCAAAATATAAATGCCAATAATATGTCTTACACGACATCCTCCCAACTAGTCCAATACCTGAGTATCAGAAAATTGTTGTGATTACAACTATTCACAAAAAAGGCAATATGATAGATTGTTGCAATTATAAAGGAATATAATTAAAACTATTAATTTGTAAACCAAGATCTGCATCCAACATATTCGTAAACACTACAAATTAACACATAAAATCCTTGTGATATTTCATTCAGGATTGAGTTTATGTATACTCTCAACTACTGAGACAATTTTCACATGTACTAATCAACATTATTTTCACCCTTTTAATGCTAAACGAAGTGTACCTATATAGCCAATACCTTTATCTGACAAAACTTACCAGGTCTTTGTGAACAACAAGTGTGAGAACCGTCAAGTGATAGTCATAAGAGTGCCCTCACTCAGCAGTGGGTATATTAAGGGCAGATTAAGATAATGTATATGCTAAAAAAATCTATTTCACATTATCTTAAATAGATTACCTTCTGAGGTCTATACTGCTGAAAATAATATCAATGATTAAAGGTTGCACAAGGTTGTATTGTATTACATTTTCGTTATATACATTTAAATCTGGCGGGTTAATTGCCATGTGACAATTTCTTCTGTCCAACCAAAAAGGCGTCAATGCTTTAGTGAAACCTTTTGAAAAAAATCTGGGCTCCAACGGTAATCGAACCCGCAACCTCCGGGCTGAAAGATAGGTGTCTTATCAGCTACGCCACTGATTTCATCAGGTGGAAAGTCAACATGCATTGGCTACGTTAGCTGATCTCGTTATACACGCTAAAAAATATAAGTACATAAGACCTACAACACGAAGGAAGGCCATTTTAGATCAAGTGTAGCAGGATTTTAGAATGCTGGATCTAGTAGTTAGCGTTGCTTGTTTACCATCCAAGCGTACTGGGTTTGATTCTTAACGAATCAACTTATTTCAGATCTTATTAAGTGTCCTACCATTAAGTCGCAAAGACACAGCCACTACCTTCCTATCCTTACACTCTCTTAAATATATTTATTTTGTAATATTTTTAATCTGTCAATAATAGTGGGTTCGAATCCCGAGTTAGAGCGCCCTTGAGGAGAGTCTGACCTCTAACTGCGTTATATAAATTGTATTTTTATTTTTATTATTACTAAAGTGAATTGAACGTTTATCATATCAGACTTAATTTGTGAGTATCTTTCTTTAAAAACCAAGTTCCTTTGCATTCGTTTTTATATTAGTAAAAATTATTTGATAAATTCATTCTAAATAGATTTGTATTATATTTGTTGAATTGTGTGGTCCGGACCTGTGGCCAACTATGAAAGAGTATCACGCCCACCACCCGTCTTCATTACTATTCACTCCATTGAGAGACGTCCTACCAAATTATTAATTGCTGTCCATTTACACGTTTTTAAATTTAACTCAAATGCACTAAACACGATGAAATATTTTTTTTTAACTAATAAAGAATTTTGTACAGTTAAGATCTTACCACCAACCATGCTGTTATTGAGCATAAAAAATCAGCCCCTGTGTAGTGTAAGAAGGTCGAAGATCTGATGTTATGGTAGAATGGAAATGTCTTATAGCTTAGTTGGAAAACAAAATAACTCATTAAATGTCTGTTTAAATAAATACATAAAAATAAATTAGATGTTGTTTTGCAAATGTGCAATATAGTACAAAGGGAGTAGGATTCATAGTAAAGGAAGATGCAAAAAGGTATGTTTGGATCAAGTTGAATTATGAACCATCAAAAGAAGGAAAGTAACATTTAAGAGTAACTGCAGGAACTGTATGAGAACATGCATGGATGAAGTGGAGGTCAAATTGTTTGTTCGTGATAGAAATGGAGGTGTTCTATTATATTTCGACAAGGAAATGGAATGAATTGTTCGTATATAATTTGAAATCAATCAATGTTACTAATTTTGGACGATGGTAATGTGTAAGTGGAAGACGACCAAGGACAGGGAATAGAAGATCCTAGCAAAGAGGTCGGATGACATCATAAAACGTGACTGGGAGCAATCGGAAGTAATTTGCCCTTGAAAGGAAAGAGTGGAAAAGGGGGGAGGAAGCCTATATACAACACAGGAGTTACAGCTACTGGTGACGATGTTGCGATGACCATGAGTTTGTTATAGGGATGAAAAAGAAGTACCCATCCAGCACAATATTCAGTAGAACATCGAAATATTTTTGCTTTAAGACCGGGACTCCATGTGTTGATGCAGAAGGAACTATTTTGAAAGAAGTCATTCATCGGTGGCGAACCTCAAAGTAAGAAAAGGATAACAGCAACTACTAAAGAAAACTATTCAGGCCTGTGGTTTGGAGTCCAGAGTGTTACCAGCTCTTTTGTAAAAATCTGGAAAGCAATTATACTTTTAAGTTACTATATGGGAGTCATACACAACACAAATGTAGCACGATCACGGCAAAATAAAGGAACGATCATAACACATAAGTACAGCTTAAGTGCAGCAAAAGCTCTCACCCTATTTGAGGTTGCAGTACGATTCTCTGTATCCAGAAACGTAGCTTCCACGCTGCGTGCCCCAGGATATCTCCTCGTAGGGATCAACCCAGGCTGAGAACAAAGGTTGTATGTGCCGCAGTGTGGGCTGAATACGCCCCTAGCAAAGAACAAGCACTCTCTGCTATTTTTTCTCAATTACTTACAAATAGTGAATAGCTTGCTTTTAGTTTCAGCACATGTTAACAGGACCGGAGTCTTTGTGAGGGTATATGTTTTGTTATATTATTATATAATTAACGAGATTTCGAATATTTTTTTGGTGTTAACTTTTTGACGCAGGTATTAAGGCTTTCTTGCAGTAGATTCTTGATCTGTTTTCTCTGTATATTCTCGCGACTGGACTGCCAACGTAATATGGACTGTCAACTATCCCTCCTCTTTGGAAGTCTACCGACTGGCTTGCTATGGAAAATCATTGAGAAATTATTCAGGGAATCCGGGTTTCATAAATTCTTTGAACGTGATCACGTCACAATAACAGCTTCGCTTTCGTCTCCAGCTTACGATGTCTTCGATTTTCCACATTCTTCGTATTATGTTTTGTGTGACATCAGCTCTAGTTTTAATAGCATATGTCATTACTTGTCTAACTCATGTTTTATAAATCCTTACTTGACTTTATTTTGCCGTGTATTTAGTTTTCCTCAATTATTTGTATTAAGGTGGTTGCCTTAAAAAAGAAAATTTCCAGTTAGCCAACCAGAAAGTTTACGGCAACCAAACAAAAGGTGAAGAAAAGGAAATATTTAAGAGGTTCATGGCCGCGTGGTAACGCGCTGAACTACTGTGCACAAGGTTATCGGTTCGAACTGTTATAACCCTCGCGTATAGAATATTAACACATACGTAATAAAATGCATTTATTGATAATATTTTAATGGTGTGGCCTCGGTATGCCGAAAACCCATAAGGAAGGAATTTGTCCTCTTCTTCCGTTTTTTCTTCGACCTATCTCTTCCTCGCTTTCTATTAATCTAAGTCACATAAGAGTATTTCTATTGTGAGTCTTTTCTTTATTCTATATTTTACAAGACGACCTGTGTAACCTAGTTGGTAATACACCTGTCTTCTGACCTGGAGGGTTCCAGGTTCGGTTCCCGTTGGTACTCCAATAAATTTAAAATATAGTTCCAGTTTGGTTTTCATTTAAGAAATTTAAGATTGGAAGAGATTGCCAAATGGCAATAAGCTCGCCAAGTTGTATAGAATACAGCGAAAGAGTAATACAATACAACACTAATCTATAACTAACAATTACCTTTTATTCGATCATTCCTTGCCGTGTAAAACATTGTAAAACATTTTCACAACATTTCGTTCTGCATTTATTATTTTCTTGTCAATCATATAATTTTTTCAAACAATATTAAAATGAATTCGCCCCTGTACTTTGTGAAAAAGTTCTCATCAAGTGTTTGTGACACTGTGCGGCAACGTTGAATACATCTCTCACAGCCCTCTCGGGTAGCATGAGGGCTAAATAATGAAACCAGTCCCGTAGTGTACCACAGAAGAGTACAAGAAAAACCAGAGGACAGCATCCTAGTTAAGTGCTCTCCATGTTTACGCCGCATCATCGCGTTAAGGGATGCTACGGGATCCGGTTGCCTTGATCCGGAGTTTGCCAAATAGTGGTCTAGGGAATTGATGGGAGGGTTAAAAACAAGGGTTTAATCTGGTCGTCACTGCTTCATGTTATCTTTTTGAATTAATAGTTAACGTTGGTGTCGTCTGTTAGTATGCAAACTGGCATTTTACTTTGTCTTTCGATGTTTCGTAAAAAAATACACTTGCAAAGTTTATCTTCTCGATCACGGGTGGCCAACCTTTTCTGGTAACGTGCCAACACCGTTATTAGGTTAAGGTTTGTGAGCCGCACTTTTTTTTTAAATGGAGAGGTATATCAAAATTTTAATACCTCAAAACGAGGTTAAAAGTCTTTATCTTTATTACCTAGGCTATCACCACCTCTAGCAATATTTTTGTTATGATTATATATGATTACCTCTGGCAATATTTTTTAAATGATTATGTGTGATTGCCTCAGGCAATCTTTTTTTAATGATTGTATATGATCACACCTGGCAATTTTTTAATGATTATATTATATATGATCACGCCTGGCAATTTTTTTGATAATTATATATGATCACACCTGGCAATTTTTTTAATGATTATATATGATCTTTAAATACATATACTACACTACACCTAAAGCCAAATATGTTACTATGACAAATCTACAAACGTTTCTTTGTAATTCATTTTCTGTTGGTACATTTTCTGCGATTCCCTTACCAAATATGTTTTTCTTAACATACTCGTATATTATATAGATTCGGGGAAGTACGCGATCTAATGGCCGCGACCACCACCTTCCTATTAGCGGCGGCCGGTCCCGAGGTGCGCTGGCGAGCCGAATCGGAAAAACAATTCGCAATATAGAGAAATAGTCTCACGGTTTACTGTATGTCTGCCCTATATGAATCTGCGTTTCCGTCCTGTGCATATTCGAGATCGCTCCAGTATGAATTGGCAAACTTGGCCGGTCAATTTGAAAGGAATATTTTTTTGAATTTTTACTTAAATAAAAATACTCGTATTATTTGTCAGTATGTTATTCTTATATATATTTAATCTATAGAAATATTTAACATTTTTGGAAGTCATGTTTGCGAATACATAATTTAATTATTGCGAATTTTTTCTCCGGCTCAGTGCACCAACGCACCCCGAGACCAGCCGCCCTATCCTTATATATTTTTATTTTATAATATTTTTAATCTGTCTATTATAATTATTTCTTAAATTATCTGCATTATTTATTTTTTGTTATTTTGAATGGTAATCTGTAGCATTTCAAATGAAATTCTTTATTCGATTGAAAAATGTTTAATAATTTTTAAAATATTTTGAGACGACACTGTCAAACATTCACAAGATTATGTCTGGCTTAATGGATGAAGTAGCAACACGGAGTAAACTTTCAAGGCGACTGTCCGTGATTCGTGATTTTGTTGGCAGATTTATGCCACAAAAGACATGCATATTCTGCGAGCGAGTGTTAATAGTATGTCAACGCGATCCACAAATTGTAGAGGGTATTCTTGTGGTTTTCTTGAGACAAACAGTGTGATGGTTTCCCATTACTTCCATACCGTAGTAGATGTTATAGGAATTGTATACGTGTTTTATATATTGTCAGCCCTGCTGACAACACACAGTATTTTGGGGTGTAGTACTAGGTCCCAGATGAAATGTGCACTTGTCAATGTTAAGTGGGAGGAAGAGAGTTGTAAAAATGTTTTGGAATATACTAATTGGGATTAGAGTTGGAAGGATTATTAGAGAGGGTAGGGAAAACACGGAAGAAGATGTGACCATCCCTTGTGTGTTGTGGGGTCGATATCGACCACTTTGGGAACTCTTGATCTAGAGCAGGGGTGGCCAACAACTTAACATATTCTTTTAAAATAGGCGTCATAACTGAATCCGTCTTCATATTTTCAACACCAAAGTGCTCTCAGTTCAATTCATACAGCCTTCGGTAATGTTCAACTTTACGGTGTCTGACACTTAGAATGGAACTTGTGAGCTGTCACTTTAAGCGGGTTTACAAACGTACGAATATTTCTATAAGCATATGCCAGGACTCCTTCTAGTGAGTAGAGAGTACAGATAACTCCAAGTTCCAAGCTGATCTTGTTCTCAGAGCTTCATCTCGCTCAGAGCTTTCTCTCTCTCACCACATCCAACAACTGTGGTCCAGAGTTATCTTTACCAAACGAGACTCTCCGGCAGCTGTACCACCATCAGTGGGGTCCACGACAGTGATCACCCTTTCTGACTAATGTAAATTAGTATTCCAATAAACGTGTGTCGTTTGAAATGGCGTAAATTAATTAATTGAGTTGCGTGATTGAGTTATTTCTTTTCCTCCCCTAAGCGAAGCAGATCCTACCCCTATCCCTATTTTACAACCCCAAACGTGAACGTAAGAAGGTAAAAAATGTGCTTGAGTTGTATGGCGCATCTGAACTCGCCTGTGAAAAAATTGGCGCATGGTATGCAAAAGGTTGCCCCCCCCTGATCTACACATGATTCGAAGCATTTTATATGATCTAAAGCATTTTAAATTATTAAATAACATTTAGCCCATTTCGAAGGGAAACACAACACTTCATTGTATGAACTTTTACTATATGAAAATTGAAACGAATTTTTTACCATGAAATACATAGATAATTAATTGAATATATTTGCTTGCAATGTTACTGACTTGACACGTATGCTTATTCTACGAATATATTTCAATTACACTACAAAACTGTGACGTGGACTTGGATACATTTTGCATAATATACACCCATGTGTTATTTATATTGTTTATGTTAAGGAGACAAGAAAGCACAATGACCTCCGAGGTTTAGTAAGTAGAACGCTTGACTTTGATGCCGGAAGTTTAGGGTTGAATTCTTGGTGAAACCCAAAAAAGAATGCATGTCTGGTTTTACACATAAGTTACTTTACATTTTTCTTACATAGATACCGTCACTCCATTTCTCTGTCGGGGTAATCAGGGTGATAGAGTGCCATGCTTTCCTAACTCGACATACATCTTAACCTCTTCCACATCTTTCCTTCTTTCAGAATATCATTCACTTGATCCAACTTTACTTTCCTTGGTCTTCATCTTATACGCCTTTCAATCACATCTGCACTGTATATCTGTTTCGTTAGTCTTTCTTCATTCATTAGTTCTGCATACCCAAACATCTACTACATCTGCATCAAAAAGATCAATTCACCTCACGACTGTGCACAGTTACAACAGGACCTAGACTCCCTAGTCTCCTGGAGTGAGCAAAATCATCTTCTGTTCAACATTAATAAATGTGTCTGTGTATCTTATAGTCGATCATTTTCACCAATCCACCATCAGTATACTATACAGGGAGTGGCACTAAACAGAGTTTCTGAATTTAAGGATTTGGGTGTAACCTTCGATGTCGTACTCACGTTCGTTAACCATGTCTCACGTTTGATATCAGACTGTTACAAACTACTCGGTTTTATAATGAGAATATCAAGAGAATTTAACAGCACCGATATCCTCCGAAACTTATACAATTATCTAATTAGAACCAAATTAGAATATGCATCTACGGTTTGGGCTCCTCATCAGCTCAAGTATAAAAACAATATAGAACAAATACAAAAAAAAATCCTCAGATATCTATGGTACAGAACAATGGGCGATTACCCAAAATATGCTCACCATGCCGAACTTCTCACGGTGTGTAACTATAGAAGCCTTGAAACAAGAAGGCAAGAATCCATTGCGATATTCCTAATAAAGGTTTTCCAAGGTTCATTTAACTGTCCCGCGATTCTAGAAACACTAAATTTATATGTACCCAATAAATATAGCCGTGCAAGGAATCACCCTCTGTTCTACATACCAACTTATAGGACGAATATCATGGCTACACACTCAGTCACGCGTGGTATAGAGATATTGAACCAACTGAATGACACGGTTGATATATTCTCGGTACCGTCTAGCAGTATGAGAAGAATCCTGGCTGATATTATTCCTAACGAATAAGCTAACGCTAGAAGCAGATCCTCTTTGTGTAACAGGAGAAATCCGTGCAAAGTGGATTAAAAAAAAAAAGAAAAAAAAAAAAAATCTCAACGTACTCTTGTTCATCTTAACACATGAGCCTTAACTTCACTTTCATCCCTTATCACTTCATTTCGTATTCTGTCATACATTTTTACTATATGTATTCTTCTCAATACACGCATCTGTTTAATTTATTCAGCTTCTCTCAGTCTTTTTACACGTCCACGTTTCATTCACATACATCAACGTTGGCACCAAAATACTATTGTGGTGTATCATCTTAGCAGATTTTGTTACTGTTCGGTTCGAGTAAATATGTTTTAAATATGTTTTAGTGCCCCATTGCCTTTGTTTCCTAAAGCTACACACTATTCCATAATCTTAGAATATACTACGCAAATAGCATAATTCCTCAACTTGCCACAATTTTTCATCCATATGTCACATTTACTTTTCCTTTTACAATTTTCTATCACCATTGCTTTGGGTTTTGCATTTTCAGATCTTTCTTCGCATATCTCATACAATTTACTTATCAAACTCTGTAATTTACTTTCACTATCCGTCAACACTACCATGTTATCTGCATACAGCAAACCGCATACGTTACCATTTGACATTTTTATCCCACCAATTGTCCTCTGTAGTTCATTCACACATAAATCTTTATAAATATTGACATAACATTTCACACATGAATCAATATAATTAATTCTTTGAAACAAATCACTTTTTGGCAATGTTTCCTTCAGGTTGCTTATTTTATTTACATTTGATACACGTTTAACTCAATTGTGTTACATCAAATAAAATACATTGTACAAGAATATTTTTTAGATAAAAACCTAAAAATAATAAGATGAAAAAATGTTACGCATCCTTTTCTGTGAAGTAGCTCAGTTATGTTAACATAATTTACTATGAACTTGAATCCTCAATTAATCCACCGAGATTACGATAGGTAATCCCTTGTGGTCGAGTGTGCTTGTAAGCCATCCTGTGAATAAAAGACGCCTCTACTTGTAACGGGTAATTCTGCGTAAACTGTTATATTTCAGCAAGCATATAGTCTTGACGAATGATATCTAAAATTTCGATGGCAAGGAGATCAAAGTTCCTAGACGATCAGCAGGTTAAATCTGCTACAGCCTTTGTTAAGGCATTTATTTTTTTACATAAAGCTCTTTAATCAATAGTTCTTTAAAAATTCATGATACAACATATTAACTACAGTACCCGGCTGTAAGTAATACACATCGGGCTGAGAAAGAGACTGTCGGTCATAATCGGCTAACTTCGGCTTTGTAGAGCGTCGTCTCTGTCATTCATATACGTGTTCCGTCGCGTTATCGCGTACTGGACTGTTAGCGCATCGTGTGACAGAGATGACGCTCTACAAAGCCATTAATATTACTTATGTAACGGTACTGTACATACATATAAGTGTAAAACGGTCAAGAACAAAACCAATGCGGAAATGAATCCGCCAGAAATCGAACATGCGGCGTACGCTTGTTTAGCGTGAATGGCTATGAAAGATATTGATTTCTTTGTCTGCCTCAAAGTGTGAGAGATATAGGTGGCGTGTGCAGCTTTAGAAAGTACTTGAATATAACTGTTTTTGGAAAGTCTTTCAAAATTTATGATTATACACTCGTATGGAACTACACAAACACTTAACTCCACCTAAATATAAATGTGTTACGATCACATATCGGAAGATCTACAAAGGTTTCTTCGTAGTTCGTCTTCCCTCGGTAAGCATTCTGCGGTTTTCTTACCATTTATGTTTTCTAAACATATATGGAGATGGAAACAGGAAAGTTTCTAATCTAATGGCTGCAGCCACCACCGGTTTGAATCCCGAGTAAGAGCGCCCTTGAGAAGAGTGTGCTCTCTTAACGGGACTATATAAATGGCGTTTTTATTATTATTATTAATATAATTTTTTTTTTGAAAAAGATGTGCGCAAGTGGTGACGCTGTGACTGTATACAGTTTATGTTTAATGTAATGTAAAACATTATTATCTGTAAAAACTCGTCAAATTTACTTACCGTCAAGGTATTCATTTTGTAAAAAAAATAAGTAAAGCAAAGCCTTATATTCCGAAAATGAATTCGTTGGTCTTTAACCTCTCATATCCTAGAACCCTCCCGATATAGTATATAGAAGTTCTCAAACAATATGACAACGTTCTAGAAAGAGTGGCTGAACCATTAGCCTTTTCAAATCCCTCTCAGATGTTTTTATCCTTTCAAAGGCTCTACAAGATATGGGCGTCCTGCAGACCCTATATAAATTTGAAAATAAAGGAGAAATATTTATGCCTAGCTTGACCCAAGACATAAAATTTCACTTACATCAAATGGGATTTCTACAACAGCCATATTAGACATTTTTATGAGGAAAGTAAAAAAAATAATTTTAACTTTATAAATTTTTGTATTAAATTAAGTTTCATTTGAAGCAGTATTTTTGAGACATAAACTGCTGGATCAATCAAGATCTTTATAGGTTTTAGAAAATTGAGTTTTTTTATGTTATGTAACGCTTGCGTTGTGTACAGTATAACCTGGCGGATTTATTGCTATGTAGCAATCACTTGTAACCAACCAGAAAAATATTTGTTTAAATAACTCCGGCGTCGCTTTGTGGAATCCCATAATTAATATAAAATCGAAATATCGTCATTTTGTTTTATTTCACTTAATTTTTTGCCTGTCATAATGCATTTTACTACTTGCTATCTGTTTTTCAATTCTGTCTGCATTTCACAACTTGTGAGTTGACAAGAGTTGTTCTTGTCAACTCACCTGATGATGACGTGGAAAGTGTTGAAATGCAAAATATAAAGTATTATCGATGCCTGTCGTGGCCTAGTAGGTAAGACATTTTACTTCCACCTAGAGGTTTTGGGTTCGATTTCAGGTGGTACCCAAAAAATAAAAATAAAAAACAGAGTCCCAGTCACAGTAAGAGTTCGTCAGGTAACAATACTCGTACGCGCCGAATTCTAATAAGTAATATTAACACGTGCGATGACAGACCACAATAACAGGGATCGAAGACAATATTGTCTCCCGGCCACGCTCTTTAATGTATCATAATGAGAAATTAAGATTTGTTGAAGGTTACCGTACAAAAGAAGAAAATATATAAAATATTTTCCTTTTAAAATTTACAGAATTTCTTGCATTAATTTTTTCTCAAAATATGTCACTGCTGACGATGTAATATTCACTGCTGACGATGTAATATTCACCGCTGACGATGTAATATCTTTCCGTGTTGAAATCTTTCATTTCATTCGAAACTCTTCGATTGCCGAATATTCAGAAGGCGTGCAGACGGAACATAAATCGCTTTGATTAATTGTCCCTGCAACATTATTCGTTATCAAGATGAATTTGAATAAAATTCACATTTACGTTTATATTTTCATCTTCCAACACTTTGTTTTTCTTCTTTTCTCTCAACGCCACGGTCCCTCTGTGTACAGGATGAGTTACGATAAAACTAACAACTTTAATTGCCATCATTTTGTTCGATGGGTTTTCGAACCCTTTTATATGTGCATGTTAAGTGTCAATGACAATGACCAATGAATAGACAACTCCTCAAACCACGGACAAAAAAAGGGAAATAATTTACAATATCCTTCGCGGCCATAACATATGTTTTTCAACTGATTCTGGAAGAAAAAATGTAGGAATATGGGATCTAGGATGCAGAAGGATATCGTGGCACAATATAATAACATTTTTTAGAGGACTGGACTACGATAAAGGGAATTCGCTACAGTTCTAGCGGATCGATATGCATTCTAGACGTTGATATCATACACACCGATTCGCTGGAACGGAACCAGATAAAAGCACATGACGAAGTTGAAAGTCTCTGAAACATGATATTATTAGAGTTTTTTTATTTCTTTATTCTTAAAAGCAAGATTATAGGTTTTAACTCAGAGAAAAGCACATAACGAAGTTGAAGATCTCTGAAATATGACATTATTAGAGTTTTTTTTTCATTCTTATGAACAATATATTAACTCGATGGTCTTTGATAAAGTGGACCATACTGCTTTACAGTTCAGATGAAATAAATAACTCAGTGCCTTTGACACTAGAAGAAGATCTTTGGCATACAATATGATAACATTACGTCCTTGCAAGAGAACGTTCAAGTAACTTATCATGGCTGTATTGTTTTGAAATAAAGCGAGAATATATTTATGTTTCTCAATATATGTTTTAAATGTGTGTGTGCACATCTAAAGAAGGGGTCACACTTTTTGAGACTGAAAAGCGTTTGTAAAAAAGCGCCTAGTACCGAGTCGCCAGATACCGCTTAGAAGTCTGCGAGATGGTTCGCGGATCCAGGATTTAATTTTTAAGGCAACTCCGAGTGCACGAAATTGAATGGCAATTATACTATTCTGCGAGGGGTTTCTAAGGCAAATGGTAAGGTCTAAAGAAGTGAGAGGCATAGGGGGCAAACACACATTTTTTTTATCAAAGGGGATCTTGATGTTAAAAAGGTTGGTAAGTACTGTTATAAATTATTAGGACAAATGTCAACTTTTTATGTGCTAATTGGAAATAAATGTTTTCAATAAGGTAAGGGGACGAGAGAAAGTGGAAATAAATGTTTTCAATAAGGTAAGGGGACGAGACAAAGTGGAAATAAATGTTTTCAATAAGGTAAGGGGACGAGACAAAGTGGAAATAAATGTTTTCAATAAGGTAAGGGGACGAGACAAAGTTGAAATAAAGGTTTTCAATAAGGTAAGGGGACGAGACCAAGTGGAAATTTTAAGCATTTTTTAAATTCATCCTGTAATCTTGTCTCCCTTTTGTATTTCCTATCATCGCTTCTTTTTTTTTCTCTCTCAATCTCTTTCTCACAAATTGTTGTCATCTGAATAAATTATCGTCGTGGGCATTTCTCATTGTTTATTTTCTTTTCCTCGTCTTTTTATGTTTTTTTCTTCTTTGACTGATGCTTTTTATGAAATAAAATTTTGTAAAGAGACCATCTTTTAATATTCGCAACGAAGTAAAATGGTTTGTTTTATTTTACATTGAAGTTTTATTTTTTTCCATAAATTTGCTAATATGGTAGATTAAATTAAATTAGATAAAACAAATAATTTTTGACTAAGTGGTTTTACACGTGTTATTTATTTGACCGGTTGGTTTTACACGTGTTATTTATTTGACTAGTTGGTTTTACTCGTGTTATTAATTTGACTAGTTACTTTTACACGTGTTACTTATTTGACTAGTTGGTTTTACACGGGTTATTTATTTGACTAGATAGTTTTACACGTGTTATTTATTTGACATGTTGGTTTTACGAGTGTTATTATATAAGACTTTTATGCAAATAAATATGGTGGATTTATTGCTATAACTCAATAACATCCAGTAACCGTGTCTTTCATTGACACAATATTTGAAGAAAAAAAGAAAAAAAAAATATCTCTAATATAATAGGTACGAGGGTGGATCAAATATAAACGAGACTTTTGTTTTAGAGCGCGTAATTTTAAACGGAGCGCGCGGCCGCCTCGAGGAGTGTTGGGTGGGGGGTATCAGGAGTGAGGAAAGCGATCGGTGGCCTCGGCAGATTCCGTCATTGGTATGGCACACATGTCTAAGAAAGAGGTATGTTACATCTCGTAAGGACGTAAAACCGAAATTCTGCGGAGACTGACGGCACAGTTTGGTGATCAAACACTGTCAAAGACCCGTGTGTTTTCCTGGCATAAGGAGTTCATGTAAGGCTGTGAAGGGGTCGAAAACGAGAGCCATGATCGTCGCCCACGGACGAGCATTACCGAACAGAACATTAACGCCATTCGTGATCGTCTGGAAGGTGACCGACGTTTGACAGACCGACGATTAATGAATCAATAAAGACTAGCTTCACAAATATACAGTGCAAATGTGGGTGGAAAGCGTGGTAGAGCAAGACCAAGGAAAGTGTTGTTGGATCAAGTGAATGATATTATAAAAAATGTAAAAAAAACAGAGCAATTGTAGGGGTTGTATGAGAATGTGTATGGATGCGGAAGAGCGTGCCGCAAAAGGAAAATCTGGCACTTTGTCCTGTCTGCCTACCCGAGCAGGGAAATGGCCTGATGGTATCTACGTACGTATGTACAATGGTTTCTTTCTAGAGAGTCTTTTTTTCGGTAAGTTTTTGGCGGTTTTCTTACTAAATATGATTTTCTAAAAAATTGCAGCGAGAGGCATGCTAGAGAAAGATCAAGGATAATATATTTCTAGAAAAGTTAATCGTAGGAGTTGTTTGAGAAGGTGTATGTATATGGAAAAGGGGAAAGGAAAGTCTGCCGATCTCTCCTCTCTGCTTATCCTGCCAAATAGGCGTAGTGATGCTATGTATGTATTGTAATATTGAAGTGTATCTCTTTAAACTGTTGTTTTATTCTAATATGTAAAATTTATTTCTTATGAAAAAAAACTGTAAAAGCGTTACAGTTGATTCGATGGTTGGCTTTCAAATATATTTTATTTTGTTGTCTTTCGCGCTGGGATTTCGAATTTTGATTAAAAATGTTTAGCAACTCTTTTTGTAAAATATGGTCTAACCCTTCTGCAATGAGTGCAGGGTTTGGTTGGTATTTGAACCTATAATTAATAACCACGGCACAAGTTTGCATTTTTCATTCCACCCTCGCTGTTTCGTGATACGTTTTCCCTAGTCATGTCTTGTTGAAGGGTGTTGGTGAAATATGGAGGGTACAATATGTGCGTGTTGCATACACCCTTTAAAACCCGTTATGGGGATCTTTAGTCAAGCCCTCTGTAAAGACGATCAAGGAATTACATGCGATTTACCAAATACATACATACCTCGTACATATTAACCAAGGTGCTTGCTTGGTTATGCAGTCTAAATGATTTACGTCTAGAAAGTTGGCCGACAAATCGAAACCCGCACTAATCTATTACATATACTTAAATAAGAACAACATACATATCATCATGCTGTATCTCTTGCTGGGTAGTCAGAGAGAACAGATCTCCCAAATTTCGCCTCTTTCACATTTATAAATCTCGTCATTTTCTTTAATTAGTACTCTACAATTAACTTCTTTCAAAATCTGGTCCAGTTGTTCCAGTCACATTTTCCCCAAAAAACATCATATATTTTTCCATGTTAATATGTTTCAGTACGATACAGGCAAAATCTTAGTTTACTGGGGCGCAAAACAAAAATCAACAAACCCATATAAATTTAGTGTCTACTTTAAATGACCTGTTTTTACTTCTTATCTGTCTTGAATTTCATAAATTATGTATTCATACAATTACTTGTGTAAAAAAATAAGTAAATATTTGTTTTTTAAGTCTTAGAATTCATTCTGACTAGTCCACCTACAGTATTAGCTGGGACGATCAAGGTCTGAGTGAATGTGATCGAATACAAGTAGCCTGAACGAGTGGACTTGTTTTTGCTAAATAATTAGTGTGAGAATTGTTTTCTAGATATAAGTAGTATGTAGGTGTTAATTATTTCTAAGATCTCATATATTAAGATTGAATAAATAAAATTAAATGATATGTAGGAAAATAAGATTAAGTAAGTGCATAAATGATAACATATAATTAAGATTAGTTAAGTAATAAATTTGTATATAGGTATAGCCTTGACAAATGTTTGTACAGTAATTTACTTTGTTTAATAAAAAAATAAAAAAACGAATTCATTATTTTATTATTACAAACTGTATCACGATTATTTTCTTAATTCTTCTTATAACATCCGACTCAGTTATTCCTAATCCGGTCATTGCTTACTTTATCTAACATTCGGAACAATTATAACATAATTTATAAGAAAAACTACTAAGTACATTGACTTCGTTTCGAACTTGACCCGTGTCATTGACATGCCTAACATTGTACCCGTAAATATGTTTGGCACATTTCGTGCCAAATTCCAGCAATTCATAATTTGTCACTCAACAAGGCTTCATTTTCAGCGGGTAATATATATATAAACTTTTTTTTAGACAGTTTACTTTATGTCATTCGCGAAAAGAAAAAAACGTACAAAATACTTTTTTATAAATAAAGGTAATTAATTTATATTCTTTGGCGTATCGTTTCGATTAAATTTTATTTAAATAGTGTAATATATATTCAGAAAATTTGAAGCCATCGCTGAAATTGAATACAGATTATTTTTTTAAATCGTTGCCGTGTTTTTTAAACATTCGACATGTCGATCATCTTTCAAGTCACATTAACAAAGGAGTTATTCTGAAAAATATATACATACCATCACACCGTTTTCTTGCTGGAGTAGGCAGAGAGGACAGAGCGTTGCATTTTCCCCTCTCTCAACACACATATTCGTCTCTTTCAGATCCATACACGTTCTCATGTAGCTCTTACAATTTTTATTATTTCCTAATTTTGCTTCTTTCAAAATATTATTCACTTGATGCAATCTTATTTTCCTTGGTCTTCCTCTACCACGCCTTCCATTCATATTTGCACTATACATTTGTTTTCTTAGTATTTCTTCATTAGTTCGTCCCACGTGGCCATTTAGGCGTGCTCTTCTTCATCTTACTCAATACATCAGCCTTAAGTTCACATTCATCCCTAATCACTTCATTCCATATTCTGTTATAAATTGTCACTCTTTTCAGTGCACGCGTTTCTACATCAGTTATTCGGCTCCTTTCAGTCTTTAAGACTTTTAATATTTATTTATATTGATGTATGGTAATTAAACATAATCTTTAAAGAAGAAACGGTTACATATTGTCACATTTATATAACTTCCTTAACTATCCTTTCGCCTCCTCATACCTCACTTACTGAGTGCTCTTTTTCATATTACTGAACATATCAACTATATTCACAACACATCACTTTGAAACCACAACATATTCTTCAAATATCTGGTCTATTTGAATCAGCCATGTTTTCCTCGGTTTACCTCGGATAGTTATTATTTCTTCATTCATTCTCTCTACGTGTCCAAACCATCTTCAATCTTCCTTCTTCATCGTACTTAAAACATCCGTTGCATTTTTACATACATTGATACTGCACATTTTTTTCTAAGTAAATGCATTTCCATAGCATTAATCTTACTTTTATACTTTTTCAATCGAGTCCAAGTTCACTTCCATACGTCAAGGTGGAGACCAGCACACTATTATGTGTAGTCATTTTTGTTACTAGAGAGCCTGCTCTCTTAACGACGCTGTATAAATTGTCCTTTTGTTGTTATTATTACTGCACACGACAGGCAAGGGCATTTTTATGTTGATTAATTTTTTTTCTATTATCATGTTTTCGATTTTTTTACCACATTCCAAAGTATTACAAAATTCTATACATTACGAATTCAAAAGGTCCACTGTTATTCAATCTATCGCTGTATTTCTGAATACATGATATATTATCTCCGTTATTCATGTCTCTAATAATACTCTCTCAGGTCCCCCGCCAGCGACTCGTTCGTATTGTCATTAAAAATGGAAAGCTCAGGCACATTTTTTTCTTTTTTTCTGCTTTCTATTTTCATTCCCATTGTGCTGGTCGTCCCTATGATCTTTTTTCCTCTCCGCAACACTTTTTTGCAACGTTTGCGAATAACATTACGCCATTTTTTAATATTCTTTCTATCTTGCTTAAGGAATGCGTTATTACAATTTATTTTGGAAAAATGAATATATTTCACGGAAACATAAATCTTTTGCAACGTCCCATGGGCGTCTTTTTTTGACTGTTTTTTCCCCAAACTTTTAGGAAAAGAATCGCCAGAACTCCCTCGTGAGATATGAAAAGAAAAATCAATTAATTGGGAAAGATTTTGAAACATTTGTTTCAATCAATAACATTCTCATTTAGAAAAAAACACAATTTTGTATGTTTGTTAATTTATTATTTTTTAAAATAATTAGAAACAAACTTTTATGCCTATTATTACCTAACATCTACCAGTTTACATCCAAGAGCTTATTTTTTTTTACATTTCAACAATATTTATGTCTATTCTTATCATTTAAAACACTTAGGCAATGAAAAGTTCGACTGCTTTCAGTTTCTTTAATACCTTTTGGCATTTCGTTAAATAATTTAAACCTTTGTAGTATTAGTTACGAAAGACGTTGAATATCTTCTTCTTCTTTCTCTTCTTATAGGCCTGTTGGCCTGTTATGGTCCTGCATAATCGTTTCCCTCTTGTGACGTCGACTGCCAGCTGTCTTTCCATCTTTTGGAAGGTCGTCCTGGAGGTCTGCTTGCTTGGGGGATACTGCCCCTGGCCATTCTTACGGCTCTTGGTTCCGCCATTCTGGATACATGTTCGTTCCAGAACCTTCTTCTCTGTCGTCCCCAACGTTGAATAGATGCATTTAAAATGTGGTGCTGGAGAAGGATGCTACGAATTCCATCTACGACAAAGTGAACTAATGTCTCCATTGTCGAGGAACTGAGAGTCACCGACAGATTGTCGACAATATCCCTCCTACGAGTTCTTAATTTCTTTAGACACATTGCTCGTGGCCATAGATACAGTTTGGAGAGGTTTGTAGTCACTAAAATCGTGAAAGGACGACGCACAACAAGAAGAGTTCCAATGCTTCGGACTGACCAAGTGAGACACGAAATAGAACTACCCTTAACAATTATTCTTTGAACTGAAGAGTGCAAGGATGAATGGATAGGAGTCATCAAGGGCTTTAACAGGAGGCACGATGCTCAGCCATGAGCTACACGTTATGACTGATAAAATTATTTTGACTTCTTGTAGAGTAATTATACACCTCTTTATTATATATCACAACTTAAGTATACTTTGGCGACAAAGTAAGTTCGTTTTGTAACAATACTGTGATGACGAACTACAAGTAACTTTCCTACTTCAGTGGTTCTTAAACCGAAGATATGATTAATGGGATAAATATGTTTCTTGACCTTTATCATACTCGCCGTACGATACCTCATTAAAGCCATGAAGTCATGCGTTCTGCCTTATGGGAACATAGCAGATGCGCTACAGTAAAGCAAAATGATTATTGTAGCGCATGGTACAGTAACGCAAACTGGGCAAATATGATTTGGTCTGCGTTAATATTTTGCAGCCTGACTCGTTCTATCAGACGCTTTTACGTGATGTATAGGCAAAATTCTTGTTTAATTTGAATATTCTTTTTAAGGAATCGAACACTCACTCAATTTCTGTTATTTTTTTCATTCGCTCAATTAAGTTGATTTTGTTTTATTAACACTCGTTTTTTATTTTTTCAGGTAATTTTTGCTTAATTCATCTGAATACGTACTCGTTTGTGTCATGGTGCGTGCTGGGATCCCAAATAAATGTGAGTATTTTAATACATACTATATCTAAATATAGGCAAAGAAAACACTACGCCTGACTTTTCTATCACGACATGTATATTTCGATTCAACATTCGTTCGTACTCTTCTAATATACATACAACATCTTGTTCTCCGACCCGGCAGCTGTAGGTTTGATTCCCGTTGGTACCCAGATTTAAAAAAGAGACATAGTCTTTTTTACGCTTAAGGCTTGTTTAACACCTTTCTCTTTGGTAGTTAGAGATTGCCACATGACATAAATCCGCCAGGTTGTACTGCTTATAACGAACTTTTATGTGCTGACTGATTATTTCTATATAGGAAAGACATGAAGATAATTTGAAAAGAGATTTCGTGAACACAATCCGCCCTAACAAATCCTTTAATTTATTCTGAAATGGCTAATCATTGTCACCGTGAAAACCATACATTTTCTATCGATGATGCCAAATTCTTACATATCAGTAGTAACGGAAATAAATTAGACAGATGAGAGGCCCTGGAAATTTCTAAGTCAGTGCATTGGGGTAAACATCTGGCAAACAAATATATTCCAAAAATCTCACCACTGATTGCTGAGGCTGTCTCCTCCCTCCCTCCACCCACAGTCCAACCCGAATGTTTACCGTTAGAAGTGTGTATGTGGGTACCAGTTCGAACAGAATTCAGTTTTGTTTGTGCTCCCCTGGTGATGAGGTGAAAGTCTTGAAACCGGTAGGGTTATACCGTTACAAAAAGTGTAATATAAGTGTTCGATAAAAATAAATTACAATGTCTTTAAACCTCCACAATATCAATGCCTTAACTATAAATAATATTAAATAATAATATATAAAATACTTATATACCTACCTGCTTCAGTTTCTCTGGTTTCTATCTTTATATATTCCGTTCGATATGTCCCTCGAGAAGTTACACAACTATTTTAGTAAATATTTGGCGTAGATAACATAGTTTGCCTTCTATCTGATACACGAATATACAAAATAATTCACAAGACAAAATCACCCGTCAACTTTTTCCCTCCCGCGCTTCTGATGGGGGACTCTAATAATAATAAAATGACAATTTATGTAGTGCTGATTAGAGAGCAGACTCTCCTCAAGGGTGCTCCAACTTGGGATTCGAACCCAGTATTATTGACAGGTTAAAAATATTGGTGAAGGCAGCAGCCATTAGATTAGGCACTTCCCTGTTTCATCTTCATATGTTTAGAAAATATATATGGTAAGAAAACCGCAGAATGGTTACCGAGGGAAGACGAACTATAAAGAAACCTTTGTAGATCTTCCGATATGTGATAGTAACACATTTGGTAGATTTGAAATATTACAAAAGAATAATATATATTAGTCGAGTATAAAGATAAGAAGATGGTGACCGCGGCCATTAGGTTAGGTACTTACCCGTATTTGTATATGTTAAAAAAAAACATATTTTATTAGAAAACTGCAGAAGACTTGCTAAGGGAAGACGACAACAAAAATCTTTTTTAGGTATTCCGATATATGATAGTGATACCTTCGGTTGTAGGTGGTGTCTAGTATATGTACTCATGTAATATATTTTTTTATAAGACTTCCCAAAATGGATTGTCAACTGCTTCCTTAAGCTGCACGCACCACCTATATCCCTAACATTAAGAAGCAGAGAATTCCACGATACAGGACCAACAACGACAAAAGCTCTCATAATACCCCGCCCTATTGGATTAACCCCAAAATCGGATATGAACGTTATTCATGTTCAAGTTGTGTTTAAAAACTCTAGAAAAATATTAACCGGAAGCTTTCAATCATATTTTCTGTTAAAAGGGGATGAAAATTTAGTTATTTCACTAAGCAAAAAAAAATGAATTTTTTTGGTTATTTTTTTGCAAATAGACGACATTCGCTGGAGTTCATTTACTTTGTTCTCTTTCGTTATTTCTATTTCAGGTTTTCATTTCAATTTTATTTTAATCATTGTGTATATTAATATAAAAGCTATTATTTTTGTATATACTCGTATTATCGTTCGTAATATTATACTACCTACTATGATTAAAGCTCTTTTATTATTTTTGTTCACAACAGTATTAAATACCATAATTGATAGTGACAGGGGATGATTGTGATCTTAAGGCTGATGTTTTTTAGTAAGATGAATGAGAAT
Source organism: Odontocerum albicorne (assembly GCA_949825065.1). Taxonomy (NCBI): domain Eukaryota; kingdom Metazoa; phylum Arthropoda; class Insecta; order Trichoptera; family Odontoceridae; genus Odontocerum; species Odontocerum albicorne. The sequence goes on along the minus strand of OX463860.1, from coordinate 16,057,411 downwards.
ACCTTGAAATGGAGATGGTTGAGATGTAGAATGAATGAATTAACAAAGACTAACAAAACAGATATAAATGGAAGGCGTATGAGAGAAGGACCAATTAAAATATAGTTGGGTCAAATGAATGATATTATGAAAAAAGAAAAAGTAGGAAGTCAGGCTAAAGATGTGTGCCGAGTAATGAAAGTATGGCGCTCTGTCCTATGCCCACCCCGACAGGAAAACGGCGGGATGGTTTGTATGTATGTATGTTGATACATGGGAGTCAAACGCCAAACGTGGAAAAAATACCGCAACGAGTCGTACAAATGCTGTAGAAATTTGAGCACTTGTCATCCCATCCGTGATAAATTGTCATCCCATATATTCAAGAATATGAATGTATGGGATGACAATTTATCACAGAATACGGAATGAAGTGATTAGAGATCAATATGAATTTAAGGATGATGTGTTGAGTAAGATGAAGAAATAGCACTGGTTTGGCTTGTAGAACGAATGAATGAAGAAAGACTAACGAATGTATTGTGTAAATATGTGTGAAAGGCATGACAGAGAAATACCAAGAAAAGTAATGGTTGGTTTTTAACCAAGTGAAGGATATTTTGAAATATGTAAACGTAAAGTCAGAGAAATCTTAGGAGTTGTATGCAAAGCAGTATGTATAAAGAAGTGGCGAAGGATATGTGTGACAAGAAATAAAAATCAATAAATACGAAATATTTAAGCCTTAACAACTATTTCCCGTTATTAAGAAAACTCAAAATATTTTCTTTAAAAATATTTGTTGGAAATGTTGAAGATGTCAATATCCGAGGCCCTATTCAAAATGGATAGGCCGTGAAACAAAAAAAGTGTACTTGAGAGTTGTACTGTATACAACGAAAGTGTTATAAAAATGTATGGGAGTGTCATATGGATGTGAAAGAATAAAATTGACTTTTTCACCATTTTATAGGTGAAAGCTGGTTAGATAATGAAGATGTAAAACTTCGTCAGAAGAATTTGGAATGACAACCAAGTCGGCTACATACTCGTAGAATCACCAGAACAAATGTATATATCTGTCAAAATACGAAAATAAGAATATTAGTCAATTACCATTGCCAATTTTTTTGTCAACTCGACCATCATCGCGTGACAAAACAGATAAATACGTGTTGATTTTTTTTCCTCAGTGATGAAAACATCTAAGTCCAAATGTCACAGACCTTTGAGACAAGTTAAAAATATCAACTTCCATAAATTACCCAAATTGTTGAATGTTTTAAATGATTTGGCGAGACTTGTTCATCATTGATTTAATCGATAAAAGATAAAGATTTTGTTGATGATAAATATGTTACTGTTAAGCGTGAAGATTTAATCGAAGACAAGGCAATAAAGGTGAGTCAACAAGAAAGGTTAATCTCCTCTTAATATGCCTTTGATACCAAGCAATGTGGATGGTAATTAGTTTCCGGTAATGCTGTCATCATTTTTCGTTATTTCAGGTAAAAGTAGAATATGTCAAAGTTCATTGGTAAAACCGTTAGGCCTCGGCCACACAGGTAGGAGCCTCGCTTGATGCTTAGAGCTATGTTGCGAGTTAGGCGACATATCCTAGCGAACGTACCGCATACTATCGCAGTGGCCACACTGCATGACGATTAGTCATCGAGTGAATCTCCTAGCAAACAGACGTGTTGGTTAATTTACAAGATGACGGAAGTTTTAATGACAGCTGTGTATAAAAGGGAGCCTTTGTGGAACCCATCGAGCAAATTATAGAAAAAATGTACATGTAATAAAATCACTTTGGAATGAAGTTGCACAGAAAGTAAATAAAGATGGTAAGTTGTAATGAAATTGGTTAGTTTTGAGAGTGGCATCATGTGTTGACTCAACCGCTCCCGACTGTCAAATGAATTTGTGCGTAGCACTTTGGTGTGGCCATGCATGAAGTCACCTAGTATATGAGTCACGTAAAATCTAGCTTAGCGCCTAACGAAGTACTTTGGTGTGGCCTCGGCCTTAAGGTATATGGATCCATTTTGCTACTCGAAATATTTTTATTTCGTTGGTACTCCACACACTTCGCTGTAAATGGCAATGGATTTTGTTCACAACAGACAACTGCAGAGGAACATGATTAAACCCCCCTCCTCCCTATTGGATGAAGCTAGGAGGAAAATTATTTAACACTTTTGTCGATTAGTTTTGCAACCAAGTCACATTATTGTCGTAAGAAAATAAAACTTCTTCAAAGGTTCCTCACAATGGGCACAGTTGGCATATGGCATACCTCAAGGCTCGATCTTTCGTCCTCTCTACCATCACGCATCGAGATATATAATGTTTTCCGATATAGATTATGTAGGTTAATCGTACTGAGATGTGTATCAATATCTAACTCCTGACTTCGTTTTTTTTACTAAACGTTCATTGTATATAGTACAAACTGGCGGGTTTATTGCTATACCTTTTTTTTAAATGTGTCGGGTTCTAACGGAAATTGAACCTATAACCTTCGCGCTGAAAGACAGATGTCTTACCATATCTGTCACTGACGTGTCTTACCAACTAAATCGTTCACTTTCCTCTCTTGTTTTTTGAGATTACTTGTTTTGCTTTCTCTAATTTATTTTTAAAACGGTATTCATATACATTCGAGTATAATCATAAATTTTAGGTAGTTCAACCGCCCAAAAGGGTTGCCTTCAAAAGTTTCTTGAAGCTGCACACGTCATCCATATCTCTAATACTAAGAGTGAGATGATTCTACGCTATGTTATATGACCATCAACGGCAAAATCCCTGTCATTATACGCCACCCCATTGGATATGTTGGAAACAATCAGTGTGTTCGATAAAGATACAATCGACCTTAAAGTTCCATTTTTTCTCCGAAACAACAACTGTCAGACATAGATTCGAAAGATACAATGAAGACATCCAATTAGAGAACTTCAATACAAAACAACAAGAATTATGAGTAATCCATTCACGACACTTAAGTCAGTGTAGACTGTTTAGGAGCAAAGTAATTTGTGAATGTCAGCCTAGCAGCTGCATGGAAGTCTAGAATAAATATACCAGAACAAATAGAATAATTGTTAGTTTATTGCACATCTAGCAAATTTATTCTTCGTAATCGCTGATCTTCAATTTACTTTTTGGTTTCCATTATCATCAAATAAACCTTCTTGAACCGGCTTCGTAGGCGTATATGGTAACTTCTGAATTACCATTCAAGTTCTTCTTCTGAATAGGTTTCGTAACTTGATTGACTGCATCTAAATATGACTCACGAAACATTGCCGAGGTGTTTGTATTATTTTAGCAATACATTTGCATATGTCAAATTCGCGTCTTCCATCCATTAATTCACTCTTTTTACTGTCGTCGATGATTTAAAAAATCTTGATTATACTCAATTCAATAGTGGTGTTGTGAGAGTCTGTTTTCCGTTTTTCTCGAGTGTTCTGCAGCAGGGTTATCCTTTGGGTCAGATTAAGCGCAACTTTCTGGGTGTTTTGGAATAGTGTATGATAATCATGATCTAACACTTACAACCAAAACGAAAGTATATAAAGCTTAAATCATACCATCTTTGATATATGGAGGGGAATCATGGGTTTCCCTATATGACACATTAAAGTACTCGAAAGATCTTAGCAGAGACAATTTAGCCAAATAATGAAGATTCGATGGTACTATAGAGTATCGAAAAATGAAGTTTTGAGAAGAGCAAACTACATATAGCTCTCATTCCTGACTACAGATCCCAAGCAATATCCTCTTTAGAGAGCTGACAGAGTACTGAAGAAAGGAAGGTGAACAGCGCAAGAGATTGAACGATTGCATGACACTTTGAAAAACATGAATGCTGAGCACAATTTGGAGCAAACAGCAGTAGATCGTGCCAAATGGCGTAGAACTGTTGCTAATTATCAGGGATCTAATAGAGAAAGAAGACGCAGACAAGCTGCAAGCACTGAAGCTCCTTGCCTTACAAGCAACAAGCTATGCCCATCACAAATTGGCTTATATAATTATACCCAGTGGCACCAACATCAAGTACCCTAATCCTCCATTTTGTATTGTGTTTTTTGTTTTAGTCGTTACGGGTAATGAATGGGTACTGCATTCAATCTCTCAGGTCAGCTCTCTAAATGGTGATATCTATACAAATTGATATTTTATTATTTATATGATATTAAAATAAATTGAAAAGAAACGGTAACAATACTGGATAAATATAAAGTTGCAACTTTCAAGATCAATTGTAAGTGTTTGCAACCAACTCAACATCTAGAAAAAAGAGTCATGTTTACTAAACACAACCATGTTTTTCTATATTTACCACATGATCAAATCACATTTTACGATTTAATTCTAGACGGCACTTTAATCCCACGCAATATTCCAACTTGATTTTTTTCTTACTTTTACAGATATTGATCCTCAGGAACCATCTTAATACCTTTTGCTTAAAAATTGAGAATATTATATAAATTCAAATGAGATTTTTTTACCCTCTTTAAGTTTACGTTGTGAATGAGGATTATTTTGATGTTGTCTTAAAAGTGGTGTTTTATTTTAAATTTAATAAAGATTTTTTAAAAATGTTAGTTTTTTTACCACTTATACTAATAAGCCGACTAGTTTCGAGTGATAATGCTCTTTTTTTCTAACAAATAAAAATACATCGAAAGAAAAAGCTGAAATACTACAAATTAAATAGTAACGATTTTAAAAGATTTTATATCAGAAAAACTTCCCAAAAAATAGTAAAAGGATACTTCACTCCACCTGCAGGCGAATCTGTTACCATCATATAAAGATCTACAAAAGTGTCTTTGCAATTCATCTATTCCTTGGTAACTTTTGTGGATGTGTTTACATATGCAAAAGTATCCAATCAAATGGATGCAGTCGTCACCTTCTTTTCCTTACACTTAACTTATTTTATTAATTGTACTTTCATAATTATTATCAACTACGAAGACATCTTTTTTTTATAAACTAAAAAATATTGTAATTTATTTAGTAAAACGGTTTATTCCACTAAATATAACGGTATAACCTTACCGGTTTCAAGATTTCACCTCATCATTAGGGAGTACAAACAAGACTTGTTTGTGCTCCACAGAAACCGGTAGGGTTATACCGTTATATTAAGTGAAATAAACAGTGTTTTACCAAAAAAATTACCACGTCTTTATGGTAAACCTCCACAGTGTTAATTAACATCTTCACTATTAATAATATAAAAATATAAATAGATTTTATATATATAAATATACTGTAGAACTCTGTATATACTGTATAACTCCATTTTATTATATATTGATTTGAAACTTAAATATGAAAAAAATCCACACAATAACTCATAATGTTAGAAAACTTAAAATTATTTCCATAACTACGAATACATACAATTTCTCCTACAATAACATTAATATAGCTATAAACTTAAAGACCCCGAGGATCGTGTAAGTATCGATTCCTTTGAGATGTGGTGTTGGCGTCAGATATTAAAAATCCCGTGGACCGCCATAAGAACGAACGTCCCCATACTTAGTTAGATCTCCATACTTAAGTAAAATGTGATACTACGACTGTCCTCAATATATTTCAATTATTTATTACTACGAGTATAAGGAAATATCAATTCTGACATACTGTATTAAGACAACATTGATTTTTCTATTTTAAGACACTAAGACAGCATTGTAAGTACTGGGTATTCAGAGTTTGTGAATGAAAAAACACAAACCATTGATCAAAAGAATAGTGTCCCAATTCTACACATAGAAAATAAGGGATTAATTACGGCTATTTAACTGATGAAGTTTAGATATAATAAAAGGTGTAAATGATAAAATTAATATTATTAACTGTGAAGTTTTTTGAACATTTTTCTGTCGATATATTTTTAGAAAAAAGTAATACTTATGTACGTTTGAACCTTTTTGATTAACTCCTGAATCAGTAGAACTTTGTGGAAAAACGTCAACGGTTGACAAGGGTCAACTAAACCAAACCGGTCGTTCTGAGGGTTAAATCACCTTATAGGAATTAAAATCAATGTTTTTTTATGTTTATTATTTATTTATCAATAACTATTTCTGGTGTTAGCTCTAAACCCGTTACATTTAAAATAAATACGTACGATCATGCCGTTTTCCTGCTGAAGTAGGTAGAAATGACAGAGCACTAGACGTTCATATTTTGCAATATATATTTGGCCTCGTCTACATGTATACACCTACTCATACATTTCTCTTACTTCTTATTTTTCCGCTTTCAAAGTATCATTCACTTCCGCTCATATTTACACTGTATCATTGTTTTGTTAATATTCCTTCATAGAATCGTTCCACGTGTTCTACATATGCGTATCCTACATTCAAATCGTTTCCTCCCATACATCAAAGTTGGTACTAAAATTAATATATTAAAATGTTAAGTACTTCATTTTCTACATTCAAATCGTCCAATATTTTCTCCATTATCCACATATGTGACTAAAATGGTGTTTCGTTCATTGTAACGTATTACACTTTTGCTGTATGCAGTAGAACCGAGCGGGTTGTACTGTATATAACAACGAACTTTTATTGCCACATGCCAATTTATTCTAACGAATCAGAAAAAAAAACATTTAAGAGGCCTCAAGTGAACGCCAGATTGGAGTTCATTTTTAAATAAATTGGGTTTCATCAGGAATCGAATCCGTGAACCCCAGTCTGTAGACAGGTGCCTTACCGTCTAACAAAAGAAAATTAGAATACTCCCATTGAAAATCATGTGCACACGATCACGTCATGTCTTTTTTGGGGTAGGGATATATCTACCCACACAGCCTTTGCGTTTTCGAGAGTCAAAAATATCGTAATACATACTTTCAATTAAAAATTTTCCAACTATGTCTTACCATTTTTCCCTGCTCTTTATTCATTTTTTTCTTATAATTCTTTGTCTTACATCCATCTTTCATCAGCAGTTACCTTTTATTCGATCACTTCTTATTCTATCCTACATTTTTACACCAGAAATTCTTCACAAGGCTCGCATTTCCGTCTGCATTTATTCTGCATTTTCCCTACGGTATACTTCACCATATATTTGAAAAATTCTGAATAAATATTTAAAAAAATAATACACGGAAGCAAAATAATTATACAAAAATTAAAGATATTATTTTATAATTGGAAAAATATTGATTTCAATTCTGACGTTATCGTAAATTAGCGTTTTTAAATGTGTACTTAAAATCAATTCATAAAATTTTAGCACCAATAACAACTGGTCCAGACGAAATTAAATTCACTTGAAAATTTATGATGTCTGTAACAAAACCTGACAAAACTAGGATACATTTTAGTTTTATAATATTGAGGCGATATAACACTGAAATGTGCTAACTTTAGATCTGATTTTGTACCATTTATGTTCCTTAAATGGGTCATGGAAATCAACATCTCATTCTTGATCACATAGAAAAAAAACCATTGTTCCATCTTTGTCCTTTCTTTAGATTTTTAATGTCTTAACGACAAACCCCCTTATCCCCCATATAGTATTATGCCTTTTAGTATACTAGTCTCGAGTAATGTAGACACCCTCGTTGCCTTGGTTCTATAATAATTGTATTAATGGAGAAGTGTTATATTACACTTACGTTGTATACAATCCACCCTGACATTTTATAATCTCTCCCAACCAACCGGAAAAATAATTTAAAGCCTTAATTTAAAAACTTTTTTAAATTAAGGTTCCGACGGTAATCTAACGCGCTCCCTGGGTCGGAACATAAGTGACTTATCAACAAGGCCTCAGAGGTCGTATATGAACGTGATATCTTCCATCTTATCAAAGCCTCGGAGGTCATGTATGCTATGAATCAACGTGATATCTTCCTTCAGGAGTTGCCGAATGAATTGTAAATTAATTTTAAAAAAAGTAATACCATTCGCGTACTTTTTCTGAATATTTTCAACATTTCAAAGCAAAAACGAAACCGGTCTTCACAAGTCCAATAGCAATTACATTGTAAATTATGACATTAAACCGTGTTATTATACGCCGTGCGTTGCTTTAGAGGACGTAGCTCCAGGCTCCCAACGAGATATGGATCTGATCGGAGATAATTCTGTACTGAGATTAAATTAAAAATGTACATAATATATGTAAGAAATAAATGTTCTTGTTTACTGATTCTGGTGTTGGTACGGTTTTTCGATTTGTACTGATTTTAACAAAACGATTTCAAAATATTTTATTATATTTGTTTACATTTGATACAAGTTTAACCTTAGTACTCTAAAATAACAAGTCTAAAAATCTCCACTTACGGAAGTGAGGTTTCTATCCGTGGCTCTATCCTACAAAGTTCCTCCTAGGTATGTTGGAATACTACCTTATAAGCATGAGAAGGGAAGTGAAGGTATCTTCTTATATTTAAGATGCTGACGGGATCCAATCCAATTATGTTAGAAAATATATGGTTTTATGTTGCAGGAAACTTTTCGAGGTGCAGAAATATTGATATATTTAGACTGGCAATAATCAGAACTTACTTGCCAAGTGCTTTTCCTTTGAAACACGGGCTGCCTGTTTTGAATAGGACCTCGGATATAGACATCTTAAACATTTCCGAAAATGATTCGAAAGAAAGTGTATTTGCTTTGTTAGTAATGGGAGTTATTATTTATATTTCTTGTTACTGTATATATTCATCTTTACGCTTTGTAAATTATTGGGTATAACCCGTATATAAAAATTATAAAATAAATGAATATAAATTTTAGTAAAATTTTAGCTTTATAAAATAAATTAATATATTATAATATAACAACATGAACAATATTAATCATGCTTACCTGTCAAGTGACTCAGTTATACTTACAAAGTTTATTAAGAAGGTGAATCATTAATTTATCCACCTAGTTATGAAATATATCACTATCGAAATATTCATTCAACAAAGTCATTCCGTGTGTGAATTGTGAACAGCTCAGTTCGTAAAGGTGGCTCCGAAAATAATCTTAATTCACGATGCTGTAAATGATTCTCCGGTTTATTAAACAAAAGTTTATCAATCAACAAAGTGTTTCTTTCAATTATCTTAACTTAAGAAATTTGCTTAATATATCTCATTCAAGGAAACCTATTGAGCGTTATAGGAAATACTTTTTCATCAACCTTTCTTATTTTAAAATCTTTTTGCACATCTCACTATTTTTGAGTTGTTTATTGTTTATATGACATAAATAATTTTATTAAACTCGCGTTGAAAATCTTGTTGATCTAGGAATTACTTCTGTGCAAGTTTTGGACAAACTTCCAATATTTTAGGGTTACCAAAACCTAAAAATAGTAAGCAAAAAAGTGCACTTAGCATAAGTTCAATGCTAAAACTATATTTTATCTAAACAGAATAGACATATTATACTAAGTAGAATATAATATATCGATATAGGCCCCAAAAATTACAACAGGGCTATTTGCACATGGCCAGAGAGAAATGGGGTAATCCACTAGCTTGAATATACTATATACACCCTTGGGAGCTGAGGCGCGCCTTGATGCAGAGAAAACATTTAGACGTTTATTTTCCCGTTGGGGAGGATGACCATCGTGGTTACCAAGTTGACAACTGGGCCTCTAGGCAAGCTTTAAGAATCATGCGAGGGGTCGTTATAGCACTACCCCACTGGCAAAGATATCGATAGGTTAAAATCTTAAATTTGATATAACTCGTATTTAGTCGGGACTTCTCATAAAATTCACACGTATTCCACAGATCTTTCCAAAATACGTCACATGAAAATATACACTCGATATGTTTTTTTAGTTAGACTTATAAATTCTTCTTCATTGCGTGCTGAATGCTGAGCATAGTGATCCTCTGCTATGTTTAAAATATGGCGCACCATCTGGATCCGTCCCTTCCTGTCATGGACCATGTTCAACGCAGTGCTTAAACTGGATCTTCGTATTTCCTTTATTTGGTCCGTTCATCTCTCGCTCGCTTTCCTTAAACTTTTTTCAAGTATCAATCAACATGTACAAACTCGGTCGATATTTTACATTCATACTTCATAACACATTGAAGTTGGTAAAACTTGATAAAGTATTTGTGAATTATAAAAATAATGCCAACTTATCCCAATCATCCAGAATTGTTTTAAACAACCTGTTAAACAGCTTTGATGTTAAAAACAAAAGAGCTGGACAGCTGTTCATTTTAATCTACAAACTCTAAATCTCTAGGTTGATTATTTAACTATTTGGTTATTCCTGAAGCAGTGCAAAATGTTCCATTGTATGACATTTATTGCATATTTCTTGAATGGTTTAATTGGATAACCATGTATTTTCGTTATTTTAATATGTTTGTTTTGTAATTGCAATAGTCATATTATTATTGCGTTATATGTAATTAATTGATCATTTTTTATCGATCATTGTCTGCTTCTAAGTAGGAGAATTGGGCGGTGTGTGCAGCTTTAGAAAGCACTTGAATACAACCCTTTTTGGGAAATTCTTTTCATTTCTTTTTATTTAAACCTTGGTTTATTACTTTTTTACTGCCTCTCTTGAGATGCCGACTCCTGGCTATAATTTCCATCGTATTGAAGGTCTTCCTGGGGGACGAATGCCAACGGGTAATTCATGAATTGCCACGAAACGATATCTTGTGTTATCATTGCTTCGTCATTGTCTTCTGTAATTTCTACCGCATCTAACAATAATGAACAACACATATATATCAGATAAGACAGTTTTAAACTATCGCTTAGGCCGAGGCCACACCAAAATGCTTCGTTAGGCGCTAAGCTAGATTTTACGTGACTCATATACTAGGTGACTTCATGCATGGCTACACCAAAGTGCTAAGCACAAATTAATTTAACAGTCGGGAGCGGTTGAGTCAACACATGATGCCACTCTCAAAACTAACCAATTTCATTACAACTTACCATCTTTATTTACTTTCTGTGCAACTTCATTCCAAAGTGATTTTATTACAGGTACATTTTTCTATAATTTGCTCGATGGGTTCCACAAAGGCTCCCTTTTATACACAGCTGTCATTTAAACTTCCGCCATCTTGTAAATTAACCAACACGTCTGTTTGCTAGGAGATTCACTCGGTGACTAATCGTCATGCAGCGTGGCGCGAAGCGTGCAGTGTGGCCACTGCGATAGTATGCGATACGTTGGTTCGCTAGGATACGTCGCCTAACTCGCAACATAGCTCTAAGCATCAAGCGAGGCTCCTTCCTGTGTGGCCACGGCCTTAGTGTTGTCTGCAACAACTGAGGGTTTCAATTGAAATTGTTCTGAGCATTTTATATGTTTTTGTTGTATTTGCTTTAGACTCGATTCCATAAGTCTCGAATCTTGTCATTATGGAAGACGATGTGTTATAGTCAAGGATGTCGTAATTCGTTGTAAATACATGACTCAATGGTGTGATGACGATGATTCCATCATGAAGTTACTTCTTTAAGTAAATTACGCGATACTTAACAACTCTTTCGTGATACCATCATTAACAGCCCTATATGTTTAGCCACGGTAGACAAAAAAACAGTCTGAACACCAACTAGTTAGCGAAAAAAAGTGTTTAGTCATCGGCGGGGAAGGTCAATAGACTTGGACTTAATTTGTCTCCCACGCGAGTGCCCGACTATTGTTACCAAGTACAAAGCCACGCTCAAACATTGGCTTACGAAACATATAAAAATAAAATAAATTTAAGCAAAAATGGGACTTTGTATTGTGTTGTATTACACTGTCGTTGTTTATAGTACGACCTGCTGGGATTATTACCATGTGGTAATCTCTTCCAACCAACCGGAGATATGTTAAAGAGGCCTTACGTGAAAACCAGATTGGAATCCTTTATAAAAATAATTGGGTTCGGGTTTGGAGACATACGTTTAACCAACTAGGCTACGGAGTCCGACTTTATTTTCGAATGTAACTTCTACCTTTTCACGCACACCTTGCATTTCTGATTTGTATACTCGCTTAGGCATTCATTCTCTCCACGTATACAAACCATTTTAAAGCTTCTTTCTTCGTCTTACCTAAAATATCCATGAATTCATTTCGCCTTCTGTCATACATTGACATTCCATATTTTTTTTAGTCCGCTCATCTCCACAGCATTAATCTTATTTAAGGAGTAATCAAAACTTTTATCTTTTCGATTATTATTTTTATAAAAGTGTCCAGAATAAGTTTAAAAAATTATTCACTCCTATGCTAACTCTCAACGTATCTTGGTTGGCAAAACTCGCATGTTGAAGATAGTGGCTGGGAGACAATTTTGTAAATGTGAACTTGAACTTAAGATGTGTTGAGTAAGATGAAGAGGAGCACTCTGAGATGGTTTGGGCATGTAGAACGAATTAATAAAGAAATATTAACAAAATAAATATATAGTACAAATGTGAGTTGAAGGTGTAGTAGAGGAAGATCATGGAAGTATGGTTGGATGTTTTGATTGATATTTTATAAGAAGGAAACGTAGAATCAGAGAAATCGAAGGAGTTGTATATGAGAAGGTGTATAAATGTGGAGCAGGCGAATGATGTGCGTTGAAATTAGGAAGTCGAGCGCTCAGTCTTTTGCATACCCCTACAGGAAAATGGCTCGATGTTATGTAGGTGAAAATATTACAGAAAATAAAATCAATTAAGTGTAAGTATAGATAGGTGGCGGCTGCAGCCATTACATTGAGTCTGTCCGCATCTGCATGTGTTAAAAATTTGATTTGTTACAAAGCAAATTTGGTACAAAAACCGCAGAAAACTTACCAAGGAGGACACGTATTTATAATCGATTAAAATGGTTGCGAGTATCTGTATTACAGTGACGTAGAAAAAAAAATTAAACACTATTTAAAATTTGCACGGTGCAAGAAATTTCGGGAATTTCAAAGCGTGAAGTCGCCTTATTGTATGGGCGACAGGATCCAAATCGGAGACTCCTACGCTCCGACACGTATTTTTTTGTCTATGGTAAAACATTTTAATTTATAACTCAATTTTGTTGTCTATTCTGCCAGATCCATGATTGGTTGTCTATGGATTTAAATTTTTGATTAAACGCACACCTTCGTGATTTATTATATCTATTGCATAATGGCTCTTTTAGTTTATTGTCATGTTTTATTATTTCTTATTATTTTATCAATGTATTGTTATTCCGTCGATGTGCTTGGTTGGTCAGATTATGTGCTGGACTTAAAGTTGTTCCTTTGAAAGCCTGTACTGTGTTACTTTATGGGGATTTTTCGATTTAATCGAATAACCTTTTTTTGGATTCGTTTTTCTCGGAGCCTTAAACAAAAGGCAATATGGTTTGTAAGATAAATAACCGCTTAAATTCTTTTAGTTAGTTAGATAATGTACTGAACGTAAAGTTGTTCTTTCAAAAGCCTGCGCTGTGTTACTCCATTGGGATTTTTCGATTTGTTAGATTGATTCAAAGAACAATCATTTAATTTTGTTGGTTTTCGGGGGCTTGAACATATCTATAACTGGTTAAATGTATAGTTTAAACAAAATAAAATATCGTTTATTAGATAAATAACCGCTTAAATCGCCTTGGTTGGTCAGATAATGTGCTGAACTTAAAGCTTTCTTCGAAAACCTGCGCTGTGTTACTCCATTGGGATTTTTCGATTTGTTTGATTGATTCGAAGAACAACCTTTTTTTGTTTTTCCAGAGATGTAAACATTTCAATAACTGGTTAATTTTTTTGTTTAAACAAAAGAAAATATCATTAGTATGATAAATAACCATTTAAATTATATGAACTTGTAGTGAGGTTATTTAAAAAAAATACATGGAATATATGGATCTGAATTGCATGGTGTTTTATGGAGTTAAGGTAGAAGTTGATTAGAATCCGAGAGAAAGGAATTCCCATTTTTTTTTACATGCATACATTCAAATCATCACACTGTCTATTGTGGGGTAGGCAGAAATAAATCAACATCCTCTTGTATTTCCTCTTAAATCGTCTTCATTTATAGATCTCATTGTTATTGGACTTTCGTTGTGTACAGTGCAAGTTGTGTTTATTGCCATGTGAAAATCTCTTCTATCTAACCAGAAAGCCTTAAGTGCAAAAACACTGGAACGTTTATTAAAATAAATTGTGTTCCGACAGGAATCGAGCTCGTAGCCCCTGGGCTAGAAGTCTTACTAACTAGGCCACTTATTATTCGCGTTTCTGACTTAAGAGGGTATTTTACTCTAGAGCCGTGAATTTCGGGCGTTTTTCAGATTTAATAAAAAAATATAAAAACATTTTTTCGCTGCATTTTTTTTACAGTTTGTTTATTAATGATTTGAGAATGTACAAAAAAAAAATTAAAAATTCAAGATGATCAGCTGTTATATCTTGTCGTAAAAAAGGGGGTGCCCTTTCGTAAATCTGAAACAAAAATCATACACAGTTTCTTGATATTCAATAATGTCGTTATAGTTGGTACCAAAGAGAAAAAAAAATCCATTTTTTACCCTTTTTTCAAATATTAAAAAAAATTTAAAATAGTAAAACGAAAACCAGTTTTAAATTTTCCAAGGTAGGGACAATATAAAAACATTTATCGAAGTTTCATACCAAATTTGAAGGCAATCAGTTGGATAGAACTTGAAATTTTATGTCGACCAGGTTGAAAAAGGTAGTTTCAGAAAAACGCGTTTAAAGTTTTGAGATTATTGTCCGAGTTATATCGGTGCGGCGTCATTCCTGCCTCATTTATAGCTATAACTTCGTAAATATTAAGAATTGAACATTTTTCTTTTGAGAACATATTTTTAAAGGTCTAAACTTTAAAAATATGCAAAAAAAAAACAGTATGCACATCTCAATAGCATTAACTTTACTTCTATCATTCTTCTACCAAATCCAAGTTTACTACCACCATACTTTAAATTGGCCATCAACAGACCACTGTGACTTGTAATTTTTGCTACATTTGATTTTAGAGTGCTCATGAAAAGAATGTGTAAATTGTATTTTTATTATTGATATAACGCATTTGTTTTATTTTAGGTTATACTCTCCATTTACCCTGTTACCTGTCTACCTTTCTTTCAGCATTAATTTTTTTTTTTCAATCACACGTATAAATATTACATCACCCAGAATATCATTTCTTCTTAATTTTCCTCAGCTTCCTTTTCTTATCTTTGAACGAATTCATAGCTTCTAGTTGTACCATTATTGATATATATTAGTAATTATTTAATTCTTTATACTTAAATTTTAACCAATATTTTTTATTTTTTGTAACGTCTGTCATGGATTGAACAGTTTAATGAATTCAAAATGAGCTGGTCGGCTAAAAAAAAATTATGTTTGGCAGTAAGCTCGCCAGATGTACGGCGTTTAATCATGTACACAAAATAATTCAAATAAAATATAAATTCTCTTCAGACAAATACACATTTTTCATGAAAATCTGCTTTATTGACATTGTTAGAAAACGTGGTTTGCGGTTTGTGGGAATGGTTTATTGACAAATGTTAGAACACGTAGTTTGTGGTTTTAAGTTAGATATTTCTTTTATTAGGAATGAGATGTGAAATATGAATGTTATTTTAACTTACGAATGTTATTTAAAATAACAACTATTTAAACACGTTGCTATTTTTCTAAATTTTTACAAACAATTGCATTCATATATGATATGGAATAGTTTGCTTCGCATGTTGTTAATGTCCAATAATATAATAGAGTGCCACATTCGGCTTTAAGTGTAGTGTAGTGCATTTGTTAAGGGTTCATATAACATTGTTAATTTTGTATGCTTCCTAAACTTGCACACGCGATTCATATTTCTTTCACTTTGAGGCATACAAAGATCGATTCAATTTCAAGAGAAATCCAACGTTTATATAAATTAAAGATCCTTTATTCATTAAATATTAAGCAATAATAATACGACTGTTGCTATAACACAATATACACATTGAAATGAAAACACACTATTATCGATTCCACCCATCATATCGTGTAGCGCATTGTGACTCCCATGATTGGCCTCCGACGATTCCTCTCGATCCAGCACTCCGTGGCTCGAAGGAAGGGCAGCTCTTAAAGGTGGTCCAGTTGCATATCTCACTTGGTCAGTCCAACGCGTGGGATTCTTCCTCTAGTGCGTCGTCTTTCCACGCCTCCATTAACAACAATTCTCTCGAAACTGTCCCCATGGCAACGAACAATGTATCCAAAGAATCGGAAGTCTCGTCGAATGCATATTGTCGACAATCTGTCGGTGATTCCTCGAGAATGGAGGCGTTAGTTTGAAGGGCAGTTATTAAGGGTAGTCCTCAGTTGTTCAGGGTAACTCTCAGAGTCCAAGTGTCCACGCCATACATGAATATTGCGAAGACGAGAGACTTCGAACATGCACATTATCGTCGTGATAGTAATAGTTTTGCTCTTCCATATCTTTTCCAGTTTTGACATCGCATTTTTTGCCATTCCAGTTATTCTTTACCCCACTGCCTCGAATCTTCCATTGTTGGTAATACTTGGATCCTTAGCAAATAAAGCCAGTAACTAGGCCATTATTAAAACCATGTTATCGATTATAACCGATTAATAAAATCTTTAAATATAATGGAATATTTTGCACAGCTTGAGGAATGCCGAAATAATCGAAAATATAATCATTTACTTTAAATAATCTAACAGAGAATAATGTATTGCGTATTTTAGCTACAGAAGCATCCGCGAGTATACGCTTAATTTTGACTGCATTCCACGCTATAGGACTAGCATCGGTAAAAGCTTTCTCATAATATCCCGCTCTATTGGATCGATTCGGATCAATTTATTTGGTGTTGACGAAATCGACCACAAAGTTCTACTCCGAATGAACATCTCTCAGACTCAGTTTCGAAAGATACAATGTAGACATCCCATTAAGGGATTTGAATACCATAGACATATATTTATATCCAATTGATAATGTGCAAATTTTACACGTTGTTTGATATCCTAGATTTAAATTCTCATTTCTCAGACTGTCTGACACACATACGTATACTGTATACGAGTTTAATATATTTGAATATTTTTTTGGTGAAACTCGTATAAATAAATATGCAAATAAATTTAATAACGATGTCGCATCGACGGCGACAATCTCATATGCAAGAGAATGAAAACCTGTTTTTTTTTTAACATTCAACGGAAATCGTAAAACATTCGTTGAAGAGTTTTATATCGTCTCGTCGGCCTCTTTGGTGTTCTTTTTTAATACGAATTCTTTTAATGTTTCTTGCCAAAATGGTATTAATTCGTGAGATAAAACTATTAATCAAGCCTCTGTTCAAACAGAATAAAAATGAGACAAAAGCGTTGATTTAATTATACGAATCTTTATTGTGCTATAAAATATATGTTATTTCGACTTAAAATATAATTTAATTAGAAGATATTCCGAAATATTATATAATAAATAAGAAAAAATACTAATGAATTGATACGGGTTCTATCAATTGTTTTATTCCAATCTGTCTGAAGTGTTTGCTAAATGTTTATACACATATTATACCATCAAGCCATCTCCCTGACGGGGTAGCCATAGAAGGCAGTGTACCAGTCCTTCCTATTCCGACATATCCTTAACCTATTCTATATCCACACACTTTCTAATACAAAAAGTATGATTTATCTGACTTTTTTCTTTCAAAATATCATTCACTTGATCCAGTATAACTTTCCTTGGCCATCGTTTCTCACATTTGTTTTGCGAGTCTTTCGCAATTAAAGGATTTGAATACCATAGGCATATATTCGCAATTCATTTGGTCCACATGTCCAAATCATCTTACATGCTCTTCTTAATCTTACTTAACGAATTAGCTTTAAGTTCACAATCATCCTTTAGCAAACAGCTATCCCATATTCGTTAATTCCATTTTCATGGAATTCATATATCCTTTACCAAACATCCTGTCTAAAGCACCCTTTTATCACCCTCTTTAGTTGATGAACTTAAACTAAAAGCTATTTATTGAAGTGACTAATTCGTTTTTTTATGTCGCCTGTCTTCCAACATTTATTTCCATTTGTATCGTTTTTCTTTTCAAATGGTTCCGTCTGTTTTTCACTGCATGCCTCTTTTACATATATCTGGTTGGTTGGAAAGACCTTCTAACTTGTGCTATACAGAACAAAAGTATATTTGTGTAGATTCCTAAATTAAGACCAAACAATCTTACTAACTTTAAAAATATATACAATATTTCAAGAGTTTTGGCGTTAACACTGTGGAAATTCATGTTTGTTCAAATATAATCGAAAATTGATACTCTGTTTAATCCACTTGAAAATATATTATATATAATATTTAACCCAACTTGTTTCAAGTCAGATACGACTCATCTTCAGTTTAGTTATGAATACCCCTGAATATGAGGCGTATATGATTTGAAACTGTTTGGATTAAATATTTATTTATATTCAATTGGATTAAACAGTGTTTCAATTTTTGATTATACTTGAAATTTCATGTATTTTTATAATTACTAACTGTTTGTTTTTTATTTATAACTTGTTATCCACTATATTTATTTGTTATCCACAATACAACATTAACAATAAACATCGTTTTAATGAAATACGAACCGTAGAGTACGAGCATAAATAAATGCGAGAAAAAAACATTTTATGGATATGAAGAAACAGGCAAGACTGAACTAGGCAAGGCCTGTGAATGTCTCATTCCTAAATTAAAAATTTCATATATTTGTCTTTAGTGTTAAAACACTCAGCTGAAACATTCATAATCTGTATTCAGACCCTTTCAAATACTAAAATCTCAAGAGATCACATACTCAATTCCAACCGCATCATAATATCAACACCCACTTCATAATCATCTCCAACAACTCCTCACCATACGTTGTACATTCGCATGACTATGTGATTTATTTATTATTTTCTTTAAGTGTTTTTTTTATGTTTTCATAAAATAACCTTTGATGGCACTTTTAGAATTATCTCTTAAAAATCGCAATAAAATGCTCAATTTTTTTATTAAAAAAATATAATTATTTGAAGTTCAGTAGTTTTTAAAGATATTGTTGAAAATTAACATGGCAGATTATTATGAGAGTACGCAAGATTGCCAATTGACAACTATTTGATGGTTTTTGTTGCAGTGTAGATCAATAATAGACAAATAAAGTAAACATAATTTGTACGATATTTAAGTGATTCTCAAAATTACACATGAGATGTTTAATCTGATTCGACTGTTGATAAAATTAAACTATAAAGCAAGAAGTAATATTTTCGATTTATACAGCCGCCAACTAGGACTAGAAATAAACAGAAGTAAAACAAAAGTTCTTACCGTATACCCATTCGATACTGACAGGAAGTAATTCGTTAGGGGATAACGAAGATGTCAGCGAGTTTATCTACTCAGGTGCTCTCATTTTAAATAATGGAGGATGTGAAACTGAGATCTTAAGACGAATTAGAATGTTGACATTAGCTATGACAGGTCTGCCGAAGATATGGAGTAACTGGTACTCGTATTAATTCAGAAGAATCAAAATCCGTCTTACGAAATCTCTAGTATTCGCCATGTCACGGTAAGGAGTGGAAACATAAGAAAGAATTGTAGAAGCGTGGAAGAGAAAGATGCACAAATAAAAGATTCCAATGCGTCGGACTGACCAAGCATTGGCCTTTCTATGCATGTAGTTGTATTTCATTAAATATTTCAACTATCCAAAAAGATGTTCGAGAGGACTGAAATTAAAACTAAAATTGAATCTTTTAAAAAATAAATCTAGGCTGCAACGTGAATCGATGCCGCTAAACCCCAGGTTGAAAAACATGTGTGAAACATGTTTAACTGGACAACGGGGGTTGTTTTTGAATTCCACCAAATATTAACCGTTGAAAACAACTTCATTAATCTGATGTTTTCACGATCGGACTCGCCCTCCTATTGGTGGAGAGTTTTTTCGATTAGTAGGATGTTATGAGATGAAACTAGACCGTTTGATAGCTACTCTATCAAATGTATTTTCTTTTTCATTGCCTTATTATACACGTATAAGTGTAATTTCAGTAAATATATGTACATAATATGTTGCTATCAATAAAATTATTATTTATTTAAATATTTCACTATGGATATTTTGTAGATTAGAAATCGTGTGGTCTTTTTCTTACAAAAATAAACGCTTAATCTGAGGTTAGTCATTGTTTCCCCATAATGGCCCGAGTGCAAGCTTGCTTAGTCGTTAAATGAGAGAAGCGTCAGTAAGCCGTGTCGATAAAATCGGTTGACCTTATTCAATATGACAACTTGGCAGAAGCAAATGATAAAATAAAATATATAATGTAAATAAAGTTCACACTTGATACTCTGAAAAGTGGGACATTTTTATTTAATTTCATATTTTTCTTCGACGGCTTGGTCTTGTGCCAAATATCTGGTGGGCACGATATGCGTTCTGCAAGATAAGTCTGATCAGCTTTCCACGGAGAATCTTTAGTGTGAGGAATTTGAAACACTGTACGGACGACCACATGTCATTTATCAAATAAAATTGATAATACAAGAAAATATATATGTCTAAATAAATAACAACAGGAACATGATTCATCATGCTTTCCTGTGAAGTGGCTAAGTTATTCTTGCAAAGTTTATTAATGAGCTTAATCCTCAATATTCACTGAAATTATGAATATATGACAGTAATATCGGAAACTTCGTTCAACTAACTCATTCCGTATCCGAATGATGACGCATTTAATAAAATTTATTGCAAAACTCGCTCTGGAAGATTTTTTCGGTTTTAAATAAATAATGATTGACTATATTTGTTTAAATAGTTCAGGCGTCGCTTTGTAGAACTTCATAATTAATATAAAATTAAAAATTAAAACACCGTCATTTTTTTTTTTTGCGTATCACAGTGCATTTCAACATTCTTTATTCATCATAAGGGGGGTTGACAAGAACTGAAGCATATATTGATTACACGACGATATTGTTTATGGTAAAATAGAGTAAAAGTGTCTATACTTTTTCTTGTTTGTGGTACTAAGGGGAAATAGAGTTATTATACAATAGTTTTGTTTTTCTGACTTTGCTGAACACCTAATTACTCGTTTTTACATCCACTAAACACAAAAATATTACATATATCAAACATATTACACAATAAAAGCCTTGAAACCATTGAAATACATAAGGGAAAAAATAATATAAATAATTAATAAAATGTATCCACCTTCTCCGCTTCTGATTATTTTCTTCCTTAGTACCTTAAACAACAAAGTATAACCTTTTTTACTCTATTTTACCATAAACAACACACATTATGAAGTTATCAATATATTATGTCTCAGTTCTTGTCAACTCACCTCATAATGAAACAGCAAGTGTTAAAACGCATTGTGATGTGTAAAAAAATATAGTGGAATCAAGTGATGGTGTTTTAATTTTATATTGATGATCAACTACTTCAAATTTAAATTAAATGTTAACGTGATATATTTTCTGATTGATGCCTTTAAAAACAATAAATAATACCAGTCCCCATAATGTTTTAACAGAAATACAGAAAAAAATTAAATAACGTACAAAGTGGGTTTTGACAGTCTCTGTCTTTCAGAGCGGGTGTTGCATCTTGACGACTCAAATCAGTTCGTGAATACGCCACAGAAAACAATATTTATTCATAATGGCGTAACAAAATAAATGAACAATGGAAACAAAATAAATAATTAATAAATATATGTTTATTTATAGCAACGTATGTATGATACATAGATCCAGTAATTGCATATGCCATATATTATATATTTCAAGACAGTAGCGAAGAAAACACACTTATGAGAGAAGCTATCACAAAGTCTGGGCTGCTCTCATAACATCCCCCCCCTCCCCCAGTCGAGATACACTCCCATTAATAGAGGGCGAACTCGGCCGCGAGGACATAAGATGCCTCTCAACCTACATTTTTGTACAATTAAAAACAAAAAAAAATAAGTGACAATACATAAGCAGTCAATACAATCAATTCAGTCAATACAATATTAAGTTCACCAATTAAAAAAAATTAAATAAAATATATATTACATATCCCGCAATCACATACATGCTAAGGCAAAGGAAAAAAACACATTTAAGAAAGAAGCCACCGACAGGTCCGATCTCTTCCCATAACAATGTGAGTAAAAATCATAAAAGAGAAAGACCAAGGAATGTACGCCCGGATCAACGATATTTGAAAAGAAGTAAAAGAAATCGTGGAGCTGTATAAAAAAAAGGTGTATTGATGTAGAAGAGGCGTGTGTTGTGAACGGACTGGCGCTGTCTCCTCTCTGTCTTCCCCAAAAGGGAAAGGTATATATGTAATATGATATATAGGAGTATATAATATATGTTATATGCAATCATTTGATGGTATGTACTCGTTTGTATATAATATCCAATAATGAATACAAATTCGTCACTTAATCCTACATTACTACGGAAACACCAATGTAAGAGACAGAAAAATTATCCTGAAATAAATAAATTAATTTAATTGGCTCATAACTTAGGGAGATTTTACATCCACTATAAAGTTCACAGCCGTAATGGACATCAAACCCTGTTTGTTATAATTATTAACCACCAGACTTAGTAAGAGAACACATTAAGTCTCAAGACGGAACGATTTTCATAAAAGAATGACAAGCTTTTAGCTGAAACGGCGTCGTGAATGATCGGACATTTCCTGAAATTCGCAGAGATGCTGAAAATTGTGAAAAATAAAATATCATTTCTGTGTCCGCAGACCATTTTCAGCAGTAGTGGCTGCTGAAAACTTGGCGGCAATTTCAGAGCTGAAAAAATGCCAAGAAAATTCAATTTGGTTGGCTTCAATGTCTACGAGTATATACATGAAACGAAACAGTTGAATTTTGTCCTTAGATTGCGTTTTTCGGAATTATACATATATCGTGTAAAATTGAAAATATATCTTCCACTTGAAAATATACGAGAAGTTTAAATAGTTCCGCTTATTTTTTATAATTGATCATTTTTTAATTTATATTTCAACTGCACTTCCACTGCACTTGTTTCTTTGTCGTTCACCCGTCAAATGAGATCCGCGGCTTTATAAAACATAAAATTAAAATTTGAAATTTCAACACTTAAAAATAAATAATAATGAATTGTTGGAATTGGATGACAAGAAATAATAATAATTTAACATTACGGAATTTAATTAAAATATAAATTTAACTGAAATAAACGTAAAACTTATTTCAGTTGAATATTGTGTTCAAAAATATATTTTATCATAAAAGCAGTCGAGTAATATATAGTATTTAGATTCCAATCTGTTTGTTAAATTAATATCGATACCTTGATAATGTCAATATTAAATTTCAGATTGGAATATTTTAAAAGACTAAAGGACTTGAAATATTGATACGTAATTCCTCGTGATAGATAATGATTGACATCCATTCTGTGGATGAAAGATACCTGTGTGTGTATTAGTTTATTGTGTGCAAGCTGTTGAATTTCAGCAAACACACAGTTTTGATATATCAAAGCCAAACTTTCGCCTTTCGCTAGGCATGGTTTTATACATAGCGCTGTTTTTATGTTGCGTAACAGCGCTTTTAGAATTTTATGACAAACACCGTATAAGCATCCGAAAACAAATCAGATGTTAAATGGTCTAACTATGAAGGCAGTCAGGAATCAAATTTGGGGAGCCCGTTTGCTTAGCATGAATGCTAACCATTACACCACGACTGCCAATAGTCGAAATATTCATTAGCAGTGAAATATCATACATACCATCACGCTATCTCCCTATCAAGGTAGGCACAAAGGACAGAGCGCTAGATTTTCCTATCTCGACATACATCCTTCGCCTCTTCTTCATCCATACAAATTCTCATACCTCCTACGATTTCTCTAACTTTCTACATTTCTTTCTTTCAAAATATTATTCACTTGATCCAACCAAACTTTCCTTGGTTTGTTTGTTTGTTTCTTCTATCACGCCTTCTACTCACATTTATACTATATATTTGATTTGTAAGTCTTCATTAATTCGTTTTACATGCCCAAACCATTACATCGTGCTCTTCTTCACCTCACTTAACACACATTAATTACTTATTCTGTCGTACAATATCACCCCCATGTATTTTTTCTTAATGCACGCATTTCTACAGTGTTTGCAGTGAAATATAAAAATAAGAAAAATAAACTTTAAGGGAAGTGTCACAAGAACTGCAATTGAAAGAAATATAATTAAATTTCTCCACCTTCAAACCAAATTCATGTAAACAAGAATTAAAAACATTTGTTAAGGATAAGTGAGATTTAGTACATCAGTGACGAAGACGTATATAGCACCAAAAATTAATTATGAAATATAAAGTTTTCTTTAAAGTATTTGTATCATTTTATATCAAAATTTCTCCAAACAGAGATAGCACCATTTTGCAAAATATTTTAGGTACCACAAATTTAATAGAGCCTTAGTTTAATTAAAACACCATTGGTGTGAGTTGGTTCACTAAAGCCAATAATCTCTTATATTTATATTCACTCTATTAACTACAGCCCAGAACAACTTCAAGAAAACCATTCCACACAGGTTTTTGAGCCATGAGATGCGATATTTTCCTCAACCTTATGGAGAGTTTTCTCTCTAAATGGCGTTGTATATATTGTTATTTTATTATTATCAATAATTTGTAACAGGGTTTAGTAAAATTTGATTATTATTTCAGGGAGCAAAAAAGATTTTTTTTTTCGTTGCGTAAAAGTCATTCAATTCAAAATACGATTCTGAAAAATTAGTGCAGCTTTCCACATGATTTTTCTCCAAGCAGATTAGTCACTAGAGGTGTCCTCCCACGTTCATCCCCAGCATCCTAATATCATCTTTCACGTTATCTAAAATCCTCTACCTTGGCCAGTCAAGTGGTCTTCTTCCGTGCTGTTGGGCTTATATACTCGTAATCTAATTTATACCGGTCCAATAAATATTGAAATATGTTTTGTTTAACGTTAAACGTCTAGGATGACGAAAGACAATGTGAGGATAATTGGGTTCACGAACAAAAAGGGCTTGATGGAGAAAACAGCCGAATTGAACCCTTGACCCCCGGGTCGGAAGACAGGCATTTTACCAACTAGGCCAAGATCGTTTAGTATAAATAGTAATAAAAATAAATTACAATGTCTTTAAACCTCCACAACGTTAATGCCTTAACTATAAACAACATATAAATAAATATATACGAGTATATAGCTTTTTACATACCTGAATCATAGTAGCGTCTTTGTTCAATTTAGGATTATTCATACATTTTTAGAAGGGTTTAAAAAATCAACCCTTCCGTCAAGGAGTGGAATATTTGTTTGTAACATCGTTACGTGTCGATCAATCATATTTCTGTTTCGGTATCGGGAATGGATTAAGCCTTCGTTTTAGTTGTCCGGAAATTACAGCCGTGACAGGAAATACCTTTAAAAAGACAATTTTAATTCTGTTTTATAATCTGTCATTTAAAAAAATCTGTTGATTGATGAATCTGGATGAATACAAATTCACGTAATTTGTGTAACATATACTGTTGGTGTGGCACTCGTATATGTGTATGATCTTAGACGGCTGTGAGAGCGCGAGAGTGGCATTGTGTCGATAGACTGTATTTGGACGCCAACATACATAATATTACAAGCACGGAGGTAATATAACCTATTTATCCAGATTCAACGTCTTGTCATTTCCCGATTTAAACTCCTTTCACAAAATCTGGCATACTCGGTATTATTAAAATAAAATTGTTAGCTCGTCTATACCATTATTAACATCGAATATATCCTAGGACTGACAGATCGCGTGCAGTGGCTAACGTGAAACTTCTTTTCACATCAGACAGTGATAGATAGTACGAGAACGGTATTGTGTCGCAAATTTTTAATTATGTTTTATAGTATAATTGAAATAATCCTGTGTAGGTATAATTTGTGTATTCTACTATTGGTGTGGTACTCGTATATGTGTGTGGTTTTATAAGGTAGTGAAAGCGCATAAGTGTCAGATGCCGAAAGATCGACGCACGTGGCACATTATTGTCGATAATTATTTCGATACTTTTGATTTGCAATAACATTCGTCGCATTTTTTCACGTTTCTTAATTAAATGAGGTGGATGCTGTAATAATTCAATTATTGAATTGAAATATTTTTTATTGATTTACATCCTGATGTAGTGTTCAATAAATAATAATCGGGAGCGAATATTTTATAATTTTGATATTCGGCTGTCAGAAGATGTGCCGGGGTAGTATTGTTGTTTTTAATGCTTATTTTCGAAGCTAACAATTTTTCGTACTTTTTTTTTTGAGAATATGTATATTTTTCGTTTATTTGTTCTCACGCAGTTTTATTATACTCGTATATGAGATCTGAAATTTTATAAAACGGATTCTGAAAACGAGCATAGCTTGAGTTTTTTTTTCAATATGCAACCCACCCAAACTAGGATGATTTTCGCCATCAAATTCAAGTGATTGTGCAATTACTATATGCAACTAGTATATGAATCAATATAATAAATCTATTTTTTAATGAAAATTTTAGACAATTTTATGTTTCAACTCATTAAGCTTAAAACAAATTACATTTGATCTATGATTGGAAAGGTTCCACGAAGAAAGAAGAAACACAACATTCATTAGATTCGGTTAAGATATGCCTTTTAGTAAATCAAATCTGTCTCGCAAAGGACATCCGAAGAATACACGGTCTATAGTTTCATCATCCAGACGTCACTCGCAGCCAGGATTTACCACAATACCTATTCTGTATAAGTGACTAGCCACTACGCAGTGGCCGGTCCGCAAACGACATATGCCAGACACTGTCATCTTGTTCATTCTTGTTATATTAAACTATGGTTTCAATGGGATAGATTGTTGTATTGATTTATATCTAGAGCCCTTATAATGACATGGGTTAATCGTATGACATATTTATCTAGACCCAACATATCGCAATTTTCCAACACATTTCCCATTCGAAGCAAGGATAATAGAGTCTAATGAAGTAATGAATATATGATGACCTAAAGGATAATTCACACTTATCTCAATAAAACTATTCGCGCTGGCGCAGTTCAATACAGTTCATTCACTCGCTAATGGAAAATAGCACCGTCTATAAATACAGCGGTAATAGCATTGAAACGACGCAATGACATTTGGAACAACTTCTGCAATTCTGTTCCAATTCGTCGGGATGGAAAATATACAATCGCAATATGAGTGCAATATTACATTTCACTTGCGCTTCCAATTTTAGCTTGGTCTCTTTTCGCTTTATTTCTGTTTGTACTTAAAGTTTCAGTTGAATATTTGCCACAGACGATTGGGCGTTAAAAATGCCCCATACTGAGGCGTTTTTCAGACAAAAAATTGACAATGTTTATTTTTGACTTTGATGCCATTGAACTTCGGAATTTATTAATTTGTCTATTCATTTATTTTACAATTTATCTATTCATTTATTTTACAAATTATCTATTCATTTATTGTACAATCTATCTATACATTTATTTTACAATTTATCTTTTCATTTATTTTACAATTCAAAACATTTACATTCAAATAAAATAAAATAAATACAATATGTATACTTATTAGTAAAAAGTATTTGATATGAATATTTAATATGCGTCCACAAAGATACATTCACAGGGACACAGTGTATGACAGACTTAAATAAAAATACGAACTTAAGTGATTAGGGATAAATGTGAGCTTAGGTTTTGGAAGAGCATTCTGAGATGGTTTGGGCACGTAGAATGAATAACTTAACAAATACTAACAAAACAGATATGTAGTGCAAATGTGCGTTGAAGGCTGGATGACAGGAAAACCAAGGACCAAGTATGGTTGGATCAAGTGAATGATATTTTTCAAGTAAGAAACGAAGGGTTTGTGTGAGAAGGTGTATATATATATAAAGAGGCTGTGGAAGTGTGTCGAGATAGGAAAACCTTGCGCTCTGTCTTATCGACCTACACCGACAGGTAATTGACGTGATGATGTATATTTATGTTTTAACAGTTTTCATGGAACTTGTCTATAATAATAATTATGACATTTGTAATGATTTGTAGTTAACATATTTCTGTAATATTTTTTAAATTTCTGACGACTTAAGTGGGCTTTAATATCATTCTGGTTGGTTGAAAGAAATTGCCACATGGAAATAAACTCGCTAGGTGGTACTGTACTGTACTGATACAACATAAGTGTAATACAATTCAATAAATATGGATATTTGTTCTACAATACTCTCTGCCTAACCCGATAGGGACTTGGCGCAATAAAGATGATGACACTTACCATTTCTCAGTAAGAGGTAGCGATAAACAAGTGTAACTTGACATTACTTGTCAAAATACATGAGATCTTATCAAGATAAATATTTATCATTTCTTGAGTACTTGAAGAGGACTCATGAGTGATGGTGGATTGAATGTGTAAAACCATAAACCAATAAATACAAAGCTCTTCTTATAAAAACATCAACCGTATATACCACAGCAATTCCAAACGGTGGCAATATAGCCTTCCTGGTGGGCGATTTTAATATTTAGGGGGCTATGAAGTGCATATAATTAATTATTAAGGGGAACGTTACGATTTTCTAGGGAGTCATTGTGGTATTTATTGAGTATTTCAGTTATAAAAAAAATCAGCTTGACCGTAAACATACAACTTACGATTGATGTGTTGAGTAAGATGAAGAAGAGCACCCTAAGATAGTTTGAGCATGTGGAACGAATGAATGACGATAAACTAACAAAACAAATATACATTGCAAATGTGAGCTGAAAACGTGATCTGGGAAGACCAAGGAAAGTATGGTTGGGTAGAGTGAATGATATTTTGAAAGAAGAAACATAGAAAGTCAGAGAAGTATAGAAGTAAGAATCGTAGAAGTTGCATTAGAAAGTGTACGAATGTAAAATAGGCGAAGGATGTGTGTCGAGATGGGAAAGTTTTGCGCTCTGTTCTCTTGGCCTACCTACTTCGATAGAGAAAAGACTGGATGGTATACAGTGATAGGCAAAAGCCTAGTTTACTGGGGGGGACACGACAAATGAAAGGCAACAAACCCAGATCTATTAAAATTGTGTGTCCAAATTAAATTACCTGTTGTTTTTTTGCAACATATATATTTCTTGTCATGTGTAAAATAAATTTAAAAAAATTAAAAATGCATATACTATATCTATGTCTGGCAACTGTCAAAAATTATCTATGTAAAAGTGAAAATATTTAATCTATGGTTTTCGGTAATATCTATGACATTGTATATATTAATTGAATGAAAATTTGGCTATGGGAAACTAGAAATAAAATCTATGTTTTTTTAATAATAACAATATAGTACATCTATGGCATCTTGTGTTTCCCATCGATTTCGTTGCTCTTTATTAAGGAGTACATTTTGTTTTTATCTTAGATCTACACATATGTTGTAAGACCTAAATTAAATTGATAAAAATAAAATCCTTCAGATTTCTTAATAGTTTTTCTAACGAAAACAATTTATCGTTTAAATAAAATAATTTGCAAGAACTCAAAATATCCAATCTTTAACTAGCAAAATGACTTCTCCTGATGTTCTAATGGGGCGTTGGTCCAAAAACGGTTGAGAAACCCTGACCCTGATAAGTTCGTTTGTTATATTATACTCATCTTTGATTTTTTTCGTCTCAAGGTGGCCCCTGGTGCGCTTTTACTGCAGTGTTTCTCCATATTATTTTATGGTTCGCTTTTTTACCTTTTTTATTTGCCTTCGTGACGCAAATTGAGCCAATCAAGACGATGTGTGAAGCTGTCTGATTGTGTATAAATACGCCCGACATGACTCCAAGAACGTTGACTTTTATTATTTCTTGGCTTCTGCAAAATTCAACCATGGTTGATTGATTATCGTTACATCTTCGTTTTTATAAATATTTTTTTGGTTATGATGCATCCAAACTTGTGCAATTTTTCAGGTTAATTTAATTATATTATTTGTTTTATTAAACACTGTTTATTCCACTTTATGTAATGGTATAACCCTACCGGTTTCAAGGTTTTCACCTCTGATGATGAGGTGAAAATCTGGAAACCGAGAGCAAAACTTTCGCCTCCTCCATATTCATACATCTCGTCGTGCACAGTCTATTATTCATACTTCTCACTTAACCTTCTTTCAAAATCTGATCTATTTGATCCAGCCACGTTTTTATTCGTCTACCTCTTCCACGCACACCTTGCACTTCTGACTTGTATTCTTTCTAAGTCATTCTTTCGTCATTCATTCTTTTCACATGTCCAAACCATATTACAATTTCTTTCTTTATCTTACTTAAAACATCAATTTTATCCATACATTCATTTCTGATGTCTTCGTTCCGTCTTCTTTCATACATCAACACTCCACAATTATTCCTTAGTGCGCGCGTCTCCAAAGCGTTAATCTTACTTTCCATCTTCTGCCAAGTCCATGTTTCACTTTCATATGTTAAGTTGGGCACCAGCACACTATTATGTATTGTCATTTTTGCTACAGTTGATATTGCGCGGTTGTTGTATATTTCATTAATTGCTCCTTCTTCCCATCTTTCAAAGTCCCTTTCAACTCATCTATTACACGTAAACATCATTACGTTAAAATATTATATCCCATTCATACTTCGTCCCAAATCTCTATTATTGTATAAACCTTTAAAGATTTATAGAAAACGTTAATATATAACACTCCATTAAGTATGAATAAAAAAACACTGTAATCACTTCAATCTTGACAGTGAAACCTATAGGCTTTGACATTAGTAGACTCGTAAAATAATGTAACAAGTACTGGGGAAATACGAACTGTGTTTAGTGTATTTTTTTTAACTACTAAGAAATAAATTATTGGGAAGCAAAAGAAAAGGCCTCTTGTTTTGTTGAAAGAATATTCATGCTTTAACATATTTTATTGTGTTTTTACACTATCGTTGTACATAGTTCAACCTGGCTGGTTACCACGTTGCAATATATTCCAACCAACCGGAAATACCTTAATTGAAAACCAGACTGACATAATTTTTTAAAGAATTGGGTACCAACGGAAATCAAACTCCGAACTTACCGAGTACTCGGAGGTCGTCGATTACATAATTCTTCTTCTTCTTCCTGGTACTGTCCCAACTCATTGTCTATGTAGGCTGTTGGGGTCGGCTCTTCTCGTTCTCAGGCTGTATATTCTTCGGTTCTGGGTGTCGCTTTCATCTAGGCCGTTCCTCTGCAGCATTGAGTGATCCAGGAATTCTTTGGTCTTCCTCTGGACGGCTGTCGAGGAAGATTCACAGACATTGCCTAATTTACAGTATGGTCTGGTGGTCTCCGTCTTATTTGCCCGTACCATCTCAGCTGTCGCTCTTCCCGCTTACTATTTATGTCAGTGACTCCCAGGGTACCACGAATGCGTGAGCTCTTAATTTTATCTTCAGGCGATACTCCTGCCGACCACCTAAGAATTCGCATTTCTGCTGTTTCAACTTGCCTACGTCGATTACATAATTGATTAAAAAAATATTGCCTTAACTTGGTTCTATATTTTATATGAAATTATGTAACGTAGACCCTTAAAAAATTCTTTGAGAAAATGAAATGTAATATTAGAAAAGAATTATAAAATCCAAGGCCGTATTATCGAAAACAATAGCCTTTATATAAATTTCCAATAAAAAGCGTTTGTGTACGGGAAAAATAATCTTTTTTGATCTTTTTTTTTTACGGTGGAAAGGTACTTCTGATTTTTTCAGGTATATTTTATGAATATTTTAACCCCGTACTGCCAATGGGGTTCTTTTACTAACTGAAATTTATATTTATTTATTATTTTAATTTAACTTCTATAATGTTTATACATAATGTATACTGTTGGCTTCTAACCGCTTATAAAAATCACGTTTACCCTCTCATGTTTCATTTTAGAAAGTAAATTCAAATTTAAATTACAGTTTATTAAAAAAGCTAAGCTAAAATCATATTTAATATCATGAATTAATACATTCGTATCATGATTTAATACATTTAGGGAGAAGAAAATTATATAAAAAAAATAATATCGCATATATTTTATTTCTCCATATCAATAATGTGAATGAATGATACAATACTTTTCACATCATCAGATCACATACCATTTTACAAATCACTTTTGCAGTTCACTCATCCCGACGTTGAAACGATCTTCCTGACTCAATCAGATGTGCTAAATACTTATCGATATTTGTGAATAAACAAAAGAAGTATTTTTCATCTTAAAATATTCCTCGTTCTTAGTTCCCATACGATTCCTTCCTTATCCCTTTATTCTTGAGATTTATCTTAAATTTTTGTTAGTATTTTTCTCAAAATTTGTTTTCATACACTTCGTTAAATATACGGTCATGGATCCCAACAAATATTATGAAACACAAGCTGGTTGATCGAAGAAATGGCTATAAAGCAAAAAATCCACCATTTGTATGAAAGTGTTAAATAAATAAGTGAATAAATATGAATCTTCCATATTTCATTCAAAACTTAGTAAAACAATTGTAGAGGTATTGTCGGTTGGAAGAGATTGTCTTTTGACCTGCCATATGATACTCGTAGACTGTACAATAAAGTTATCACAGTTCCGATGACTTCTGTGTCCTAATTAGTAAGATTCTTACCCGGGGGTTGTATGATCTATTAAATAAATAAATATAGGTTTATTGATAGCAACATATTATGTACATACATATATTTCAATACATTCCAAAAACACATAAATAGCAGAAGCTACATTTAAGAGAGAAGCCATTAAAAATACATTTAAGAGATAATATATCAACTGAGCCCATGTCATAACATCTCATCGGCCAAGATACACCCCACCAATATAGAGCGAGCCCGGATGCGAGGACGCAAGATGTTTATCAGCCGACACCCTTGCACATGTAGGTTAAGAAGGAAAAAAACTGAAAATAAGTAAATGGCAGAAAAAAAAACACGAATTCCGCCTCCGATTGACTCAAACAAATAAATATAAGTTCTTTGACAGAAACTTAATGTGTACATATATGTTGTAAATTCAATCCGAAATCGCACATATACGAGTATATCAAAATAAACTGCAGAAAATACATTTAATAGAAAAGCCATTAAAATGTCCGGGTTTAAACCACAACATTCCCCCGAGCGAGATACACCTCACTTATATATAGGGCGAGCCCGACCGCAAGGACACTGGGTGTTTTTCAGACCACACCCTTGTACGTGTAAAAAAATCGTGTTAACGCACATTTTTTTCAAGGATTTACGTCTAGTTTTCACGAAAGGCCTTAACATTTTTCTAATTGGTTGGAAGAGATTGTCATATAGAAATATGCCCATCAGATTGTACTGTATTCAATGAAAATATAATATAATATTAATGCGCTCGGGTGCTGCTGTATCTTTCAGGCGGGATTTAACCATCTCTGTTTATTTTTTCAAGTAAATTGTCTTTTACTAGAAATTGTGGTATTGCTGAAGCTATACATAGTATTCCATTATATTTATCTATTTTTTATTGGTTTTATTTGAGAACAGTGTATTTGTTGGTATTTTGTTATTGCAACAGTCATATTATTATGTTTTGCTGGTTTTAGTAGATAACAGTGTATTTGTCGTTATTTTGACATGTTTATTTTGTTATTGCAACAGTCATTATTTTATTTTATTGGTTTTAGTAGATAACAGTGTATTTGTCGTTATTTTGACATGTTTATTTTGTTATTGCAACAGTCATTATTTTATTTTATTGGTTTTAGTAGATAACAGTGTATTTGTCGTTATTTTGACATGTTTAGTTTGTTATTGCAACAGTCATTATTTTATTTTATTGGTTTTAGTTGATAACAGTGTATTTGTCGTTAATTTGGCATGTTTATTTTGTTATTGCAACAGTCATATTATTTGGAATACTATGATTCCATTATATTTATCTATTTTTCATTGGTTTTAGAGAACAGTGTATTTGTTGTTATTTTGTTATTGCAACAGTCATATTATTATGTTTTGCTGGTTTTAGTAGATAACAGTGTATTTGTCGTTATTTTGACATGTTTATTTTGTTATTGCAACAGTCATTATTTTATTTTATTGGTTTTAGTAGATAACAGTGTATTTGTCGTTATTTTGACATGTTTATTTTGTTATTGCGACAGTCATTATTTTATTTTATTGGTTTTAGTTGATAACAGTGCATTTGTCCTTAATTTGACATGTTTATTTTGTTATTGCAACAGTCATATTATTTATTATGTTTTATTGGTTTTAGTTGATAACGGTGTATGTGTCATTATTTTGACATGTTTATATTGTTATTGCAACAGTCATATTATTATGTTTTAGTAGATAACAGTGTATTTGTCGTTATTTTGACATGTTTATTTTGTTATTGCAACAGTCATTATTTTATTTTATTGGTTTTAGTAGATAACAGTGTATTTGTCGTTATTTTGACATGTTTAGTTTGTTATTGCAACAGTCATTATTTTATTTTATTGGTTTTAGTTGATAACAGTGTATTTGTCGTTAATTTGGCATGTTTATTTTGTTATTGCAACAGTCATATTATTTGGAATACTATGATTCCATTATATTTATCTATTTTTCATTGGTTTTAGAGAACAGTGTATTTGTTGTTATTTTGTTATTGCAACAGTCATATTATTATGTTTTGCTGGTTTTAGTAGATAACAGTGTATTTGTCGTTATTTTGACATGTTTATTTTGTTATTGCAACAGTCATTATTTTATTTTATTGGTTTTAGTAGATAACAGTGTATTTGTCGTTATTTTGACATGTTTATTTTGTTATTGCGACAGTCATTATTTTATTTTATTGGTTTTAGTTGATAACAGTGCATTTGTCCTTAATTTGACATGTTTATTTTGTTATTGCAACAGTCATATTATTTATTATGTTTTATTGGTTTTAGTTGATAACGGTGTATGTGTCATTATTTTGACATGTTTATATTGTTATTGCAACAGTCATATTATTATGTTTTAGTAGATAACAGTGTATTTGTCGTTATTTTGACATGTTTATTTTGTTATTGCAACAGTCATTATTTTATTTTATTGGTTTTACTTGATAACAGTGTATTTGTCGTTAATTTGACATGTTTATTTTGTTATCGCAACAGTCATATTATTTATTATGTTTTATTGGTTTTAGTTGATAACAGTGTATTTGTCATTATTTTGACATGTATATTTTGTTAATACAATAGTCATATTATTTATTACGACTTGTTGGTATTAGTTGATAACAGTGTATTTGTCGTTATTTTGACATGTTTATTTTGTTATTACCTACAACAGTCGTATTATTATGTTTTATTGGTTTTAGTTGACAACAGTATTTTGTCGTTATTTTGTCATGTTTATTTTGTTATTGCAAGTCATATTATTATGCAATTGGTTCGATATTTATATGCCTCAAACTATTAGAGAAAACGGTGGTTTGTGCAGATTAAGCAAGCGCTTGAAGACTCTTTTTGAGAAGTCTTATGATTACGAATATACGAACATTGCACTCATACAATACACTCCAACTAAAGCCGAATGTGTTACAATCACATATCGGAAGATCTACTAATTTTATTTATACTTCGTCTTCCGTTGGTAAGTTTTCTACAGTTTTCTTACCAAATATGTTTTTCTAAATATATGCAGACGCGGGGAAGTTCCTAATCTAATGACCGTCGTCACCATTTTCTTATGCTAAACATTTTTTTTTGTGATAAACATTTTTTAATCCGTCAATAAAAGTTAAAATGAATCCCTAATCGTAATGGTCTTGATGAGAGTCTGTTCTCTAAACCGCATTATATAAATTGTCTTTTTTATTATTATTATAGATTTAATATAATAATTGACACCCAATCCTTTATTTTGCCAAAGAAGGGTTAAATAATCGGATGCTTGACGATTCATTCATTTTGGGAATCTACCGTTTTTACAAATATGAATATCGACGCTGATCTTTATTGGCAGCGTTAAATTTCAGCTTCCAACTTCAGAAGCTCGCCATGAAAACACGCTAATGAAGTGGTGTGTTGGGGATCCATCTTGATATATCGTTCTTTTACGGGAGATTTTAAAATATCCTAAATGGATATTTTATAAGAAGAGTCAAGCGAGGATTTTCTCTAGAAAAAAGAGGCCTCCCTTTTTATTTACATTTGAAATATTAAAATTAAAAGACACAATTGTGATGGTCTGGCACTCTGCTCTCTCTGCCTTACCCAAACAGGGAAATAGTGTGATGTAATGTAAGTTTATTTTGGCTATGTTGATACTTCTTATTTAATCGTGTTAAACATATATTTATTTCAATAATTTTGATACTTTTTACATGATCTTTAAATGGCGCATACGTGAATTGATATACAAATTAAACAACCATGGTGACATCACGCAACCTATAGTAACTTGAAATAAAATTCCTGATTAATAAATGAAATATTGTTGACAACTACTACTAATGTATGTAAATATATTTATTTCAATCGTTTTGATAATTCTTGCATCATCTTGAAATCGCGCACATGTTTATTGATATACAAATCACACAACCATGGTGACATCACGCATCCTTGCTCGACACCTTAGTCATTAAGAATAAAATATATGGTACATAAGTTAAAGATTGTCGACAACTACAAAACAAAACATCTTCATACATCAAGATGTTGAATTAACACATTCCACCGCACGATACCAGTCAGGACTTGACTTGGCAGATGTGGAGGTCCACCATCGGACGTGTTGAGCCATGAGTCACTCAGGTGAGTCACACTCAGACGGACTGGGGTCTCAGTGACCGGTGACTGCGCATTACTTGGCCGGATCACGGCAGGAGGCGAGTCTGATCTTCAGCTAAGGTTCATCGCGTTGACCTTTCGGTCTAACCTTAACGACACAGACTCCAATGTTGATTATATCGCTCCTTTATTGCAGATGTCAAAAGTCTAAATATTTCTTAAATTCATTTATTAAATGATTGACAGTATAAACGACTCTTAACTGCCCTTGAAATATCACAGTATGTACGGTACGAGTATATACGAGTACATACACGTATATACCATCTCGGCATTTTCCTGTTGGGTTAGACTTTGCACTCTATACAAAATAATAAATATATGAATTGTCTCCCAGCCACAGTCTTAAGCATATCCTTGTAATAAATTCTAGTATGGTCTTGAAGAGGTTACTGACTTTATTTAATAAGGCTCCAGTATTACCAACAATGGAAGATGCGAGGCTGAGATGAAAGAAAAACTGGAATTGCAAAAAATGCGATGTCAAAGTTGAAAATATATGGAAGAGCAGGACTATCACTATCATGACAAAAATGCGCCTGTTTAAGTATCTTGTCTTCGCAATATTAATGTATGGCGCGGAGACTTGGACTCAGAGAGCAAGCGAGAGACGTAAAATAGATGCATTTGAAGCGTGGTATTGAAGAAGGATGTTACGAATTCCATGGACAACAAGGCGAATTAACGCCTCCATTCTCGAAGAACTGAGAATCACCGACAGATTGTCGACAACATGTCTTCGCCGAGTCCTCCAACTCTGTAGGCAGGCACATTGCTTGTGGCCAAGGAGACAATTTTGAAAGGTTTGTGGTTACTTTAGGCGCAGAAGGACGAAGCACAAGAGGAAGAATGCCAATTAATTGGACTGACCAAGTGAGATATGCAACTGGACTACCCTTAATAATTGCCTTTCGAGCCACGAAGTGCAAGGATCGATGGAGAGGAGTCGTCAGAGGCTATCATGAGAGCCACGATGCTCAGTTATGAGCTACACAACAGGATGGATGAATAATTAATTAATTCAAATATTTTGAGGAGTACCATAGAAATGAATGAATGCAAATATTAAAAAAACATTTTTTTTAAATTTATTTCATAAATCCTTTTTAATCTAACACGGTTGTATTTTATTTTGCAGGTAAGGATGTGGATCTTAAGCACGATTTTTTTTCTATTTACATTTCGGTAAGTTTATTTATTTAAAACCTCTCAACTGATTATACTTGATGGAATTCTATGATATTAATTAAGTAACGAGAATCTATTGATTTTTTTGCACTAACTTTTTGAGGATTTCCCGTTACATTCTTTAAACGAGCATCCTTAAAATGGTGCTATTTCAGGTAGGTTTATTTTTCTTGAGAGGCGCGTGGCCGCGCGGTTAACGCACTGGACTCGCCAGTTCGAACGAGAAATAGAAAAATTGAAAAAAATATAAATAAAATATTGTAATTTGTTTTAAAAAACACTGTTTATTCCACTTAATGTAACGGTATAACCCTACCGGTTTCAAGGTTTTCACCTCATCTTCAGGGGAGCACAAACAAGTCTTGTTTGTGCTCCCCTGATGATGAGGCGAAAACCTTGAAACCGGTAAGGTTATACCGTCACATAAAGTGGAATGAAACGCAGATAGTCAGAATTGTAGTAGCTGTATAAGAACGTGCATGGATGTAGAAGCGGCGATGGATGTGTGTCGAGACAGGAAACTCTGTCTTCTGCCTACCCTATCAGACGGATGGTATGAACGTGTTATAAAAGAAAACAGTCAAATCGTTTTTAATAATAATAAATGAAAATGTATACAGTGTCGTTTAGAAAGTAGTGTACATATTCATGTGCACATGATTATTTTTTAAAGTTTACACTTATTCAAAATATTGTTTTTACACTTTTCATTGATATTTTATCAGAATTTAATTATTTTTTTAAGTTTTTATGATTGTACGAAATATTGTATTTTGGATGCCCGATCCTTAATTTGCTACTGAATCAACCTTTGTGCTGGCGAAATTCCCGGAGCTTTTTTTTTGCGCTTTGTACAGTATTATTCGCTGTCTGGCAAGAAAAAAAAGTTGCATATCGATAACGAATTTAAAAAAATTTCAAGGTTGCAATAAAATTTACTTGTATAAAATAAACCCGACTTTTTATTGGAACTGGATTTTTAATGAAATTCTTCACTCGGGTGGTGGTATATGTTATATTTGTCCAAACATCAGATACCAGACCACTATATTCTTATTGTGGTCTGGTATCTGATGTTTGGACAAATATAACATATAGATTATTACGATCAATGAATGACGCAGGGTGACTTAGTTCAATGACGCTTGTCACGAAATCCTGAGGATTTTTTTTATAGCATCTGACTCTTATTAGAATGTTATTCGTTATTAATATCCTGGTGTTTATTTAGTGTTCTGCTATTTAATTAGTATTTTTACAGGTGATAGAAAAGTTACGGAAGATATCAACGACGTGTAGCGAAAAGAATCATTGCCAGTGGGATACTTAAATTAGTATACTCGATCCAAGCAGCTTTACGATAATCGACAGTAGTATTTTATTATTAATTTTGATGTATGAAACGTGAACGTTGAAAATTTCTGAAAGGAACTGACTAAATAGTGTAGAAATGCGTGCACCGAAAATAAAACATGAGGTGACAGTGTATGTGTATGACAAAATATGGAATGAAGTTATTAAAGATGCATGTGAAATTAAGACTTTTGTGTTGAGTAAGTTGAAGAAGAGCATTTTGAGATGGTTTGGGCACGTGGAACGAATAAATGAAGAAATACTAACAAAACACACAGTGCAAATGTGAGTAGAAGGTGCGGTATAGAAAGACCAAAAAAAGTTTTGTTGGATCAAGTGAATGATATTTTGAAAGAAGAAAATGTTAAAAGTATGAGAAATCGCAGGAGGTGTATAGATGTAGAAGAGGTGAAATTTGTGTATCGAGCTATGAGAGTCTGGCGCTCAGTCCTGTTTGCCTACCACAGCAGGGAAATGGCGTTATGGTATGTATGTAAGTTTTCATCTTACTTTCAGACCAAATTTCATTTAAGTAGTGTTGCTTTTCAACTGCCGTTTTATAATTTCTAATACACAGCGCTTTTGAGATGATATTCTATTCTGTGATACGAAATAAGGTTATAAAAAATATTAATTTACAGTAGATCCCCGTTAGTTAGGATATTGATTAATCGAGACTGCCGTGTATTTGGGATGAATATTGAAAAACATGTACAAATCGAGTATACATGTATAAGCACAATTACTCGTACTTTCACTTCTATGGGAAATACCACTGCTTTACCGGGATATTGATTGTAGGTGGCTTTTTATTACGATACTCAATATAATTTTGCAGTGAGGGCAGTTCTGTATCGACATTTGATATCTGTGTTGATTTCGTTCAATTGCAGAGTATAAAAACGTACACTCGATAAATTTCTTAAGATAGTACATATGCGTACTGACTAGTACTTTTACATATGTTTGACTAGTACATATACATACATATGCGTACGTAGTATACACGCGTATGTAATTAAATAACGTATGTTTCTTTTATTTTATGTGTTTTTTTTTTAAA
Organism: Odontocerum albicorne; assembly: GCA_949825065.1. Taxonomy (NCBI): domain Eukaryota; kingdom Metazoa; phylum Arthropoda; class Insecta; order Trichoptera; family Odontoceridae; genus Odontocerum; species Odontocerum albicorne. The sequence goes on along the minus strand of OX463860.1, from coordinate 16,016,816 downwards.
TTTGTTAGTTAAATTAATTTGAATACATATTTATGTTCTGTTGTTCAATAAATGAAAGTTTTCTTCTTTCAACTTTAAACTTAGTTAAGTTTAAGTATTTGCATTTTTTTGAACAATGGTCTGGTTCTGATTAAGCGGAATCTGCTGTATTCAAAAAATTAATTAAATAATTATCAAATATTTTTTTTTAAAATTATATTTCTCTCTCATTATATTCAGTACAACCTGGCGGGTTTGTTGCAATATGGCAATCACTTCAAACAACCATCATGATGTTAAAGAAGTTTTTAGTGAAAACCTTGTTGAAACCCTTTTTTAATAAATTGGGTATCAACGAAAATCAAACCCACAAACTCTTGGTTAGAAAACCAGTATCTTATTACAAGTAACTAGGTCACGAAAGTAGAATAATAAAGAATAAAATTAGATCAAAACATGAATAAATATTGATAGAAATTTTATTACATAAAAGTATATCGTAAAGTGTCGTTTTATATACGTGATCCGTCTTATACATAAATCCTTTTCACGTTGTCCATACAAAGTAAAGTTGTGATTTTCTGCAGATAAAATGTATTGGACATGTGGGTCAGTTATACTTGTCATTGTCATAAAATGGGAATACGCCAACCTTTTCCTTAAGGAATTTATAATAATAATAATAAAAGTACACTTTATATAGCACCGTTTAGAGGTCAGACTCTCCTCATGAGCACCATTAATCGGGATTCGAATTCACTATTATTGACAGATTATTAATATTACTTCGGGATTCGAGATTAATCGGGATTTGAATTTACTATAATTGACAGATTAAAAATATTACTTCCCCGCATTTGCATCTATTAAGTAAAACTTATTTCGTGAGATAACCGCGAAAAATTTACAAAGGGATGATGCACTACACATAAACTTTTGTAGATCTTCCGATACGTCATAATAGTAACAAATTCGGTTGATTTAAGTGGGATGTAGTGTTTATGTGTAGTGTTCATATAAAATTTAAAAAAAATGATAAGATCTCCCAAAAAGGCTTGTCTTCAAGTTCTTTGTAAAGCTGCACACTCCACCCTTATCTTTAACATCTAGAGGCAGAGCATTTCACGCCACAGGACCAGCAACATCAAAAACCCTGTCAATACCCCGTCATATTGGATCAATTTGGAATAATCAATTTATTATATGAAGATGGAATTTACCTCAAAGTTATACTCGTGCAAAATTTAATTTCTTTGTCAAAAATTCTCATTAAATTGATAAGTTGTGAGACCTAATCACGACTATGTACTGCGTGAGTCAACGCTTTGTGAACAGATAAATTCAAAGAAATTATCAGTCTATCGCAATGTCTTTTATTCATTCAAGATATAGATTCATAACGTTTATCTCCGATAAAACGGAAAATTCCACTGGAGTCAAATTAATTTCCTTTGATTAAAAAATATAATAAAATGTATTTATTACACTATTATATATAGACAAAATATATATAGAGTTTTTTCCCCGAAGAAATTGAGAATCACATGAAAAACGTATATATTTACAATATTTAATTTACGACACAATAGTGTATTTAAAAAAAAAGTTCATATGACAAGTTAAAACAAACAGTTAAACTTATTCACAAAAATATTAAAAAAGATCTTAAATAAACATGTCGACACAAAATGCAGTAGGAGCAATAATGAAGTAATTACAATGTCATTGTTTTAAATTATTTCATGCTAATATGTATATTTAAATTCAATGTATGTAACAAAATATTATAAAATTTAGCCAAGTAGACTTCCAAGCAAACTTAGATTTGTTATTAGTAGAACAACAACTCTGGCATAAAACAGGAATAATTAAATTTTTCGAGATTATATGGATAGATCTAAAAATTTAACAAAGGTGTGAGTGTTCTATATTCCATTATTTCTAAAGGCATATTGGTTTGACTTATATGTTGATGATATAAGGTACGTTGTCTCAGATAATTATTCGGAACATAGTATACAAACCATGACTGTTCATAACGGACGGACTAACTAGATTGCTAAATATATAGTATAGAATAAAGTGGACACCCAATCCAAGATATCTTCCACTCTTAACGATCTATAATTAAGCATCGCCAGTAAGAATACATTTGGATAAATCATAGTTACCTACCTATATATATATACTACAGGCACTAGAATATACAATAAAAATGATAATTTAAATTTAATTACATTTTGTATTAAGAACCACGGTTTAAGTACCCCTGCAAACTATTCCCACTTTGTCTGTACTCCCGCATAGTACGTCCAGTGGTGTTCCCGGCGCCATCGATCCGACAAAGGCGACACAGAGGCGCCACACCGACGCCCCGCGAACCCGGGCGGGGGCGGCGAGGCTTTTAAGAATGAAATCCGGGACAACAGTTACGTCATGTACATTCCAAATTTATATTGTATTATGTAAAGAGAAAGATATTCTTTTAATTTATCTCTTTATCTGAATTTTGTATTGACCTTGCTCAAGTTTTCAAATATACATCAATTAGGGTCAACGAGTAAATTTGTTAATTTTTTGTCAATTACGTTTGGCGGTCGTCTCTACTAAGTAAATATTAAAAAATATATTTTTGTTTGAAAAATATTTCTTCACGACCTATATAACCTAGTTGGGAAGACAATAGTTGCGGGTTCGTTTATCGTTGATACCATTTTATTAAAGAGTACTAGATGATTTTCACTTAAGTCCTTTTTAACAACTTTGTATTATAATAAACTTTCGTCTTATACAGCACAATATGGCCGGCTTATTGCCAAGCGGTAAGCTCTTTAATCTTACTAGGAATATGTTAAACAACCTTATATTGACTAGACACAAATCCTTTTTTAAAATAATCTGAGTTCTAACAAGAATCGAATCGGCAACTCCTTGGTCGGAAGACGTCTTTTATCATCTAGATCAAGAGTTCCCAAATTTTTTTCGGCCGCAGACCCCTTTACCAAAAACTTTTAAAACCGTCGACCCCCTAGTGATTTACTTTACTTACTCAAATTAATAAGTTTGTACAGTACTCGATATTAAATATTTTATTAGATATTATACTTTTCATTTAAATCACTTGGAATGAAGGATTGAAAAATATAAAAGGACTACGGATTATGGCATTATCTTGTATAACATTTAATATTAAAAACTGCGCTCACGAAAATTAAAGCAAAAAAAAATATTTATAATGACACATTTTACCTATGTGTTTTTTTAAATTATTTTGAAGTAACAAATAAATAGCAGTAGTAAGGGGGTCTATTTTTGCTGTCGTCGACCCCCAATTTTTTTATTGAAACTATCGACCCCTAGAAAAATCAAATCGACCACTTTGGGAACTCTTGATCTAGATTAATGAGGTCGTATTTCATGCAGCTTGGACGAAATTATCACAAGCCTATAAACTCGTCAGGTTATACGAGTATATCATATACTGTATGCAAGAAAAGAGTATTACAATAATATCAAAGACAAAAAATGTAAAAATAGCTCTAATTATCATTAAAAACATACCGACGCGTGGTAAAAGTTTCAGGGGGAAGTTAAGCATAAAATACTTACATAACTTGCTTGATATTTTTCCTTATAAAGGTATCGGTGTACTGATTCAATATTTTCTTATGTACCCATATAATATTTACAAAAAGTATAGAAGGTACGAGAAGTTAGGGAACACATAAAAGAACATGGTACGACCAACTTAATAAAAATCTGAAAGAGGGAATAGTGGTAAACCTTTATAAAAAAGATAGTATTCATGAAAAGGTGTATGGATGAGGCAGGACAGGATAAAATGAAGTGGTGATCTTTTCTGTTTGCCTACGCTTATAAGGACATGTCATAATGGCGATGAAATAAATAAATACAGTTAAAATAAATAATAGGTTTATTGATACCGATATAGTATGTAAATAAATATCTTGAAATAACACATAATCATATACATATATGTTAAGGCAATGGAAAAGAAAATACTTTTAAGAGAAAAGCTATCGAAATGTCTTGGCTAATTTTATCCTTTTTCCCGGCCAATAAACACCCCTATCTTTGGCAGGGCGAGTCCGGCTGCGATGATACAATATGTCGTTCAGCCCACACCCTTGTAGACAAAAATTAAAATTAAAAATAAGCATACAAATAATAATTGTTAAAAATACAAACACATATACGTGTATGGACATAGAACCAGACGATGAAAATGTAATAATATCAGATTTTCCTGAAAAATAAGGGCACCCTATCAGTAAACGTCATTTTGCGGGTAGATAGATTCCTAGTATTTGTTTTATCTGCATACTACAAACATGTAGACATTTCGTCTACGTTGGTCTAGGTTCAACAGAAGTATGGACCGTGACGGGTCCGAGAGCAAAGAATCGGCGATATATTTAAATAATGTTCTATATATTTTCAAGAAAACTGGAGCAAGTGTTTTTGGGAAATAAAATTGGAATTATTCATCCAAGTTTGAAAAGCTGAAATAACTGTATTCATTGTATGGCCCATTCTAAAAAAATCTTCCAACTAACCAGAAATGTGTTGGACAAGGATGAAGGGAAAACCAAGCTGGAACCATTTATAAAAACAAAAAGAATATTTACAACGGGAATTGAACTCATGACCACCGGTTTGAAAAATAGACATCTAACCAATGAGGCTACAGATGTCGTAGGGTACACACAAAGAAAACCAAAAAACATTAAAATATTCAGAACAAAAATTACAAATTAAACTTCTTATCTCTGTAAAATCTATAACGCCTATGTTTCTGTTGTATAAGATCGTTCAGAGTGTTATAACTCGTGGTTTGGCTTATAATGCCAACGTTTAGAAAACGTTACAGTTTTCATCTTCAGGACTTTTTGTAGTTAACTCTGCCATAAGTGTTGCCAAATTTACCACTTATGGCGATGTTAACTATAAACTAGTCCTGAAGATGGCTATCTGTTTTTTTAAATGTCGGCATGATGAGCGCATTGTTCCGGCCTACCACTAGAAACCTAGTGCGCAGCTTTCACGCGACATTCGACGCGTATACACTTATGGCGAAGTCTACAAACAAGTATTGAAGATGAAAATTGCAACGTTTTCGAAACGTCGGCATCATAAGCCAAACCACACGGTACAATTATCCATAAAACCTTATACAATAGATCTTTTAATAATTAATAATAAAATGAAAAATTATATAACGCCATTTAGAGAGCAAACTCTCTTCAAGGGCGCTATTACTCAAGATTCAAACCCACTCATAAATTTTGATAAGACCTCCCAAAAAACATTGCCTTTAAGTACTACCTAAAGCTGCACACGCCAACTTTATAACTGACACTAGAAGGCGGACTATTCCACGCCACAGGACCAGCAATGGCAAAAGCTCTATCATAATACCCCGCCCTTATGGATTGATTTGGAACAAACAATTTATTCAAGTTTTCCACGTAGTAATCACGCGATACAATACCTTTTAAAACTGATACGATGAACTGCGAAAGCCTCATAAACATATTTGATATTATGTGTCTGTAGTAAATAAACATATTTGATTTTATGTGTCTGTAGAAAATAACAAGTTAAAATAATGGTCTATATTATCAAATAAGTTAAATTGGAAATAACCGAAAGGTTGAACGATATATTTTCACTCGAATCAAACTTTCGTATAAGTGGCCCCTTTATAACCTCACTTCTGACGTCAATCGCATATAAATAGCTTAAAAATTCATTTTTTTGGCATATATACAATTTTTATACACTCCTCCATAAAAAATTGTTACAATCCCGTTTGAGTTTTTTCATCATATTTTTTATTAAAAGCCTACAAAGTTTTTCGATTACTAGAATAAAATCAAAGGAAAATAAAATCCTTTTTATCGGAAATTTTACTTCTTCCATCCCCTTTTGAAACATGCCCGTGTATCTGACTTGATTCGGGGTAAAGTATTTATTACTCAAAAAGATTAAAGTTACAAGCTTTTACTTTCTTTATTTTTTACTTTTTTTTTAACACTTCATTGTAAAAACAATCTGGCCGGTTTATTGCCAGGTGGCATTTTCTTCCAACCGACCAGACAAAAGTAAATAAAGTAAGTTACATGGTTACAAAATGGATTTATATGATTATTCTTATCTTTAGCTTTAATATTGTCCCTTCGCCTTATTCAATTTTCGCGACCATCTGGATCAATCCGTAGACTACATTCTGTGGTTCTGGTATAAACACCGAGTCAGTAATTTCCCAAGGGAACTCCACTCAGCCTTACATCGGTTCATCTTCGGACCGATTGACTACTCCGATCTAGTGGCATCAAATGATGGTTTTGTTGCACTTGAAAATTTCTGTGAAAGTACTGGCAACTTGCTGGGCTTTTTGAACTCCAAGTTTTAAGCTTATGTGTCATTTTCTTTCTTACGTGATTTCAGACCTTAAGTCCGTGGTCACTACTATTATTTTTACACTCAGGTATGTCGCCACCGGATGAGTCTCTTTGGGTAATTTCTTCTTCAACACTACGTGACGTGGCGCTCATAAAAAAAAAAAGTTCGATCTTCTAGTATTGTTCGCGCTGGATGAGACCTTATTTTGTCTCCCATAAAAGCGTGGGTGATGGAAGGATCAAACTGATCTGATTTTTCATCTTTATGAAATTTATAAACATATACATAATAAAAGTTCAAGTAAGATATAATTAATCAAAGGAAAAGGAGGGGATGGTGGAGAAGAAAGAAAAATCAGGAATGAAACACGTTATGTTACTGACTAGAAATTAAGAGTTTTTTCAGTCGCTTCTTAAAGCATGCCAATGACGTAGCAAGTTTTACATTGGTTTGTAACTGGTTCCAGAGTTTCACTGCATGGACAGTTAAGGGCGACGTAAAAAAGAAGAGCGGCGAACTGGAAAGGCCAATAAACAATCTATGTTGACCCCAACTTCGAGTATCGTTTTACGGATTTTTTCAAACCACATTTGACACACACAATCACTTACTGCATCGCTATCACTTAAATATATATATTTTTTTAATTTATGTCGTGTTTTTTTTCTTTTTGCGGTAGGAAAAATGCATCACATATGGGGGGAAAAACAACTCATTTTGTTTCGTCTTCAAAATGACGCCACAAAAACCGCTCAAGCAATTTGAGTAAACAATGGCTGAAAAAAGCAATCTATTCCATTTCACAATAATATACATTCGGCACGGAATGAAGCTAGCAACAAAGTATTAATTTTCATAAAGAAATATTAGCAAAACAAATGTATTTGTCTTCTCTGACATAATATTTTTTAGATATTAGAGCTGTTAACCGTTAGAGCTTTGAGAGTCTATGATATATGTAGACGTTTTATAGTATGGACAAAAATGTCCAGCAGGTTAAGAAAGTGACTTCTTGGTTGGTATTTCAAATAATCACCATCTATGGTCACATGATTACTAAATATATTATTCATAATAATGTTGAAATCCCTTCCATGACGACCTCCGTTGCCCAGTAGGTATGTCGGTTGTCTGTCAACCTGGAGGTTGTGGACTCGGTTCACATTAGAAACTAGATTTTGGATAAAAATATTTCAGTTTAGACCTCTTTAATACCTTTTAGTTTATTGAAAGAGATTGCAATTACCGCAATAAACCTGCCAGGCTGTACTGTATTCAACGAAAGTGTAATACAATACAATATGAGGTGCATGACCGCACGGTAACGCACTGGACTTCCGTGCGGAAGGTTGTCGGTTCGAATCCTACGCTGTTCTACTCCCTTAGAATGACAGATTTTTTCTGCCTCGTATTCAGGGGTTGATGATATCTACACTTCGGTCATATTTATTATTTCAAAAAGAGAAAAAAAACACGGTAGTGTGTTCCGATCGTCTCATTTCGGTGTGCCTTCGGATCCAGTACAACGGTGTAGCTGGTGAGTTTGCTGGTGTGTAACGGATCACTCACTTTAAAAAATGAAACTCCACGACACAGCTTCGTTTTCCAATTAAATTGACGTTGGAATGGAGAGGGTACTACGAGGCCTAGCAACGAACGAAATATTGTACAGTACAATATCTAATTTTCGCATAATATTATCCTTAAGCTACCTTTTCTCTTTCAACCCTTTTAGACAATAACTTTAAATAATATATGAAGCTGGTGAAAGTAATTTCACCATAGAAAAAAATATCAGACATGTTTTCTTTTTATTGTATATTGCCTTTTTTCTAAGGGTTAGTTAAAAGCAAACATGATGAAAACCTCTTTTTTATGAAATTTTGTAAAAAAAAAAAGGTCGAGGGCTAACAGCGCGAGTAAATTTAAGTCAATATTGGTTAGCAATTTGCGGAATGAAAAGTTTTCAATTTTCGTGACCAAATTGAAAATGTGTTTTGCATTTTTAAAAACCGAATCGAATTATCTATGTTGACCGATTTTAATGGAATATTTATTGTCAATCGAATAATATTTTTGGTGATCGATTATTTCATAATTTTTTGGAAATGGTTGAGTGAGCACAATATAATTTTTTGGATACTGACTTAATTATCAATTGTACAAGTTTCAATAGATCTAATTTAGAGTGGAGATGGCATACAAGATAAGTTTCTAGAAGTCAAAGTGGGTGTGGAGAAGGCACATGAGATCAGTTTCCAGAGGTCAAAGTTAGAGTGGAGATGGCACATGGGACCAGTTTCTTGATTTCAAAATTAGAGTGAAAATGGCACATTAGACTAATTTCATAAGGACTCTACAAGGATTTATTGTCGTAGAATTGATCCTGATAAAAAATAAAAGTAATAAATTAATATAAATATAATATCAATATACATTTCCAAACATGCATGGCGTTTCAGTTTCCTCGACAAAGAAAGCTGTACGAGATACACAACATTTCAATGATTACACATAATCTTGAGATGAATATCAACATAGCAAAAATTTCAGATTACATAATCATAGGTGAAAATATCCACTATCATGGCATACTCATTTCCTAGACGGTGAAGTCTGTTAATTACAGATTTATGAATATTATTAGTACTTAACTATGTAATCATTTATTTATATATCCGATTGCCTCCTGTCCCTTGCTTGTACACGGAATGTAACAAGCTCTAGTGTAAATAAACATTCAATACCGCCTTGCGTGTACACGGAATGTAACAAGCTCTATTGTAAATAAACATTCAATACCGCCTTGCTTGTACACGGAATGTAACAAGCTCTAGTGTAAATGAACATTCAATACCGCCTTGCTTGTACACGGAATGTAACAATCTCTAGTGTAAATGAACATTCAATACCGCCTTTAATACTCGTACGTTTGTGAAAAAGTAGATCAAGACAAATCGTCTTACGGACAATTTTTGCAAGGCCCATTTCCCCTAGGACATCGTAATCAAGGTTTTATATGGGAATAGAAAATCTATAACTAATATGCCGCAATAATTTATGTTGAACCTTTTCGTTAAAATTTCTATTACATTAGAAAGTTATTTAATAAATTGCTAAAATATTTCTTGCATAATCCTTACTAATCTTGATTAAAATATCTTTTTTGCAAAATATCATCAACTAATTTCCGAGATGCGGTAAAGTAGAGATATTTCGTAATTTGGTCAGGATATATTTTAAATTAAAGTTAGAAAAGAGGAGAACTATCACCATCACGACGGAAATGAGCCTAGTTAAGTCTGTCGTCTTCGCTATATGCATATATGGCGCGGAGACTTGGACTCTGAGAGCAAGCGGGAGACGTAGAATAGATGCATTTGCAATGTAGTGCTGGAAAAGGATGTTATAAATTCTATCGACAGCAAGGCAAACTAACGCCTCCATTCTCGAAGAATTGAGAATCACCGATAGATTATCGACAATATGCCTTGAACGAGTCCTCCGATTATTTGGACACATTGCTCGTGGCGAAGAAAACAGTTTGAAGAGGTTTGTGGTCACTGGAGGCGTGTAGGGACGACGCACAAGAGGAAGAATCTTCCAATACGTTGGGCTGACAAAGTGAGATATGCAACTGGACTACCCTTAACAAATGCCTTTCGAGCCGCGGAGTGCAGGGATGATGAAGAATAGTCGGAGGCTATCATAAGAGTCACGATGCTTAGTCACGAGATACACGACAGGATGGATGGATATTTTTTAATTGACAAAATACCTCTCCTGTGTTGACGGAGAGGTTAACAAATATTTATAAGCTTGTTAATTGTATAGACCAACAAATGCAAGTTAAACTTTTGTAGAAATGTTTTTGTTTTTTGTTCTTTATTGTTCGAGTCTATAGTTTATTCGGCATCGTAGCTATTCGTAATATGTAGAAGTGTGAATTTTGTCGTGAAGTGTATCATAAACCTAATTTTTATTTCTTAAAAAAGCTAAAGATCCATTGAAAGCTGTATACAACTGATGAAAGATCCATTGGAAGCCGTATACAAGTGATAGTTTACAAACTATCACTAGTGTCTGCATAATCTTGTGCTGCCCGTGGGAGGCTGATCAAACGAAGTGTAATTATTTTTAATAATATTTATAGAGTTTTAGTGGTAACACTGTGGTTATTTTTTTATTCATGTTTCTCGAGTTTTAGCGTTAACATAGTCACTTCAGAATATCCCTTAAGATGAATCGCATGTGACTTAAACTAATTGAGTTAAATGTATATTTTCAGGTGGATAAAACAGTTATTCATTTTTTTAATTATATTTGAGTAATTATTTTTAAGTTTTTTTTTTTAAATTTTAATATTCTTCTAAGTGTGCTGTGTCCGGCCTCCCTGACATTGGCAATAACTCTTGAGAAAATATCTGTCTTTGGTGGCACGGAACACATGTTCCTTGGATACCTGTTCATTTGCAAATGTTGCGTAACCATGACAGGCGCTTTCTACCAATTCCACATCGATCCTCAATTTGGCTGATCAATATTAATTTTAAAAAGTAGCAAATAGGCAATCTCTCAGTATTCTATAGTATTGAAGACCTTTCGTTTTACACTTGCTCGACGCAGCATCTCGGGGTTGAGATACGATGAAATTAAGAAATTCTGAGTTTTCTCCGATAAATCCACGTTTTAAATGCTTCTTTACTTATTTAGCATTCCAGTCTTCATGGTACATTTTTTGCCATAAAAATAAATTGCCGAAGTTTAAGATTCAAGTTATCATTACAGAAAACTTATTTAATCAAATTTGAATATACGAGTATACACTGAATATTTGGACCGATTTCCACGCCGACTTATCGTTGAATTTCCATCTGTCCACCGGCCCAGTCCTCCACTGGCTGCTACTTCCATGTTCAATATAACCATGATGATCATCAACCTCCGAAGTGAAAAGGAGCTTTGAAGAAGTAATAGAACCTTCCACCGTATATATTTATATAAATTATTATTTTGCTTCTCTATGATGCTTCAGGACACTTGTGAACGAGTATATACATACGAGTATGTTTTATAAACAACTATGGTGAAATCATACAATCTTGTTGAAATTATTTATCTAACCACTCAGCCGTTCCTCGCTAACTCTCACAATCTTGTTTATATTATTACAGAAAGAAAATAATAATATATGCACTTGATTAGTATTTTTTTCAAGTACTTTCATTGATTGATTTCTATGATTCATATAAATCAAGATGTAATAAAAAGTATTAAATTATTTACTAGTAAAGTAAGTAAAAATAATTATATAAAAACAATTTTTATAGCACCGTTTACAGAGTAAACTCTCATCAAGAACTCTCAAGCTTCTGACTTAAATCCACTGTTATTAACACATTTCAATAAAAATATAAACGTTGAGTGTATGTATAATTGAGTATTTCTCTCATTTGTATATGTTTAGAAAAACATATTTGGTAAGAACACCGCAGAAAACTTATCATGATAAGAAAAACTAGAAGAAACCTTTCTAGATCTTTTGATACTTGATAGTATAGCTCGTTCAGCCAGAATACTCATTTTGCAATAGTGTGAGTAACAGTGCGTTTAAAAAAATTGCCTCTTTATTTTTTTAATGAAGGGAATAAGCAAAAAAATATAAATATAATATTTTATATTCAAACATAGAAATGAACACACACGTTTTGTAAATTAAAAATACTGTCAGCTTAAATTGTAATAAAATGAAAGTAAGTTTATTTCACATATTAATTGTTTAGGTATGGCATATTCTAGGAAACCTTAAATAACAATGATGAAATGTTTCAAGATTAAAAATAAATATGAGTATTGTAAAGTAAAAATGTTCGTCAGCTTTAATTAGATTGCACATAAAAATATGATGAATGTAAGATTATTTAACATATTAATGTATCATAATTACACAATTACAAAGCCAAATAATAAAGTTTTAAAATAATAGTGGATGGAGTGATACTAAATTCTAGGAAACTTTAAGTTATAACAAAGTATGTTACATTCTAAGCTTTCGAAAAATTTTGAATTAGACATTTCATTAGACAAAGATCGCACTCCTAATTTCGACATGGTAGTGTTTTTCTAATCACCGAGTATCTTAACAACAATACAATTGTGCGCTCTTCTCGAACCAATCGTGTGGCATTCTAAAACCAATACCACTACATAAGTTGTGTAATACAGAGAGTGTTACTCACACTATTGGAAAATTACTCTTCTGGCTGAACGATCTATAACACATCCGGTTTTCGGTGGAGTTTAGTACACATATAACATACATACGTGTAGTGTTCATATAAAATTATAAATTTTGATAATACGTTTCAAAAAGAGGTGTTTATCACGTTCTGTAAAAGAGACTGTCATGTCGTGAATTAAATTAATAAAATATGTTTTGTTAAAGAATTTCTTAACATCAAGACTAGAGATTGAGTGAGAAATAAGTTTCTCATTTATGACCAGTTAACTTGATCAGGTTCAAAGGAATCTCACCAGTTAATAAATTAAAACAAGAGAAATTTTGCTTTTGAACAAATCTGCCGGGACCAGCCATAGTGGTTTCGAGTTTTATCCTTTGCATTATTTATGTACCAGTGTTGATATTTCAACATTACTTTTGGCCTTTATAATCAAGCAGAAAATGGTCCGTTGAATAATATCTCACTGTTTAGTATTTCTTTATGTAGTCTCGTCTCATTTATTCTGTATTTTCTCAATAAATTAATATGTAAAATCTGACTGTCTCTTTGTTTTGCTGTGTTGAATTTCGTTTTTGTTTTCTCTACTTTCTTGATTATTTGACTCATTTATTATACCAAAATGACTATATTTCACTCAACACTAAAATGACTAGATACGTGCATATACGATTAAACCATCACCCTATGTTCCAAACTTTTCAATCACGACATAATTTATTCATCGTCTTCACAACATACAACCGCACACGCGAGAAATAAAGGAAACAAATTGTTTTAGGAAACTATTATGACAACCTCCGTACACCGGTCGGTAATCATCTTCCGACATAGGGGTTGTGGATTTGATTCCCGTTGGTACACAGTTTTTTTCAAATGTATTCGTGTCTGATTTTTATCTTGTCTCACTCCTTTGTGAGTAAGACCCCTTTCTCCAGTCTCTAGGGTTGCGAATTTTATTTCCGTTGAAACCCCGAGTTTTTAAATAGGTTGCCAGCTTATTGTCACATAAATCTTGTTTAACATATTTCTGGTTGGTTGAAAGAGATTGCCTTAAACATTCAACAAGTTCTGCTGTATACGACGAAAGTGTAATACAATAAAATAAATTAAAAAACGTATTTAAATTCGGTTATGATTATTGGACAACTTTGGCCACCTCACCATACTGTTGCATTTATACTCGTACGTACATATGTGTACATATGAACTAATGTGTCTGTATTTGTAATTGTGACATTACCAAAAAAGATTTTCTTACGTACCGTGGAATAACCAACGCTAATCTGTTCGACTCAATAAATGAAGGCATAATTTATTTCAAAATAATATTAAAATAACAATTAATTATATATAGTGCCATTTAGAAATCATTTCAAATATGCAACAGCTCGGGAATCGAGCTCACTCTAATTGAAAGATTAAAAACATAAAAAAATAAAATAAGTTGATTGTAAGAATAAAAGGTGGCGGCTGCATCCGTTAGATTGGGCATTTTCCTGAAGCTGCGTATGAAAAGAGAAAATACAGATATCATCAACGTTAAAACCCGTGATAGGCATTGCCTGCTTTCAGGATATGTTGCCTTTTATGTACTGCACTGTGTTATAATTTTGTTGTATACAGTACAACATGTTTTTAATTGCTATGTGGGTATCTCTTTGAACACACTAGGAAATATTAAAGAGACTTTAAGTGAAAACCTGACTAGAATCATTAAAAAAACGTTTCTAACGTGAATTGAGCTTTTCACCTCTAAGTTTGAAGATAGACATACGAGCCTACCGCAAAAAAATGTGCTAACGGTATCATAACTTATAAAGAAGCACACACCGAAACTGTTCAAGTTTGTTTTGAAAGTTGTGTGACCAAATTTATGAATTTAACACATTGTCCACGTTGAAATTCTTCAGGCGAAGGCAATTTCCCCGCTTATGGAGCGGCGTAGTTTTTCAGTTTTGTGGAAAGTTTTTTCATCGTGAAATATTTTCCTCTTCCACAATCATTATTGGCTTCCAGCTCACGTAGAAGGAACGGTAATTGAAACTAGTGGAACTGATGTAACAATGGAAGACTTTTGCAGCTAGTTGCCTTTACTTATAAAACATAGCTTCAAATCTCTTGTTTCACTGGGGTTTTATTTTCTGTTGTTTTGTTTTGTTTCTTCTTATAAATGATCAGTATTCAAAGACGACCATCCAGGCCTAGATGATGTGACGCTTGATTTGCACTCGGGGTTTCGGGTTTAATTCTCGATAGTTCCAAAAAAAAAGAGTCCGTGCTGACTACGTGCGCGAGTGTTGTTGTCTCTTCACGTGCGGTAGTGATATCAATACGTTCAATGGTGAACCGTGAGTTTGGCGTATAAACTTCAATGATTCTTAATTCGAAAGCTCGATTATTGGAGCTGAAGATAATGCTGTCTCCCAGCCACGCGTTTCAATATTTCCTCATATAATATCCTCGGAAGAGATGCAAAAGCTTAAATAATATAGTGATGTTATTTT
The DNA here is from genome assembly GCA_949825065.1 of Odontocerum albicorne. Lineage (NCBI taxonomy): Eukaryota > Metazoa > Arthropoda > Insecta > Trichoptera > Odontoceridae > Odontocerum > Odontocerum albicorne. The sequence goes on along the minus strand of OX463860.1, from coordinate 16,001,665 downwards.
GGAGTTATTTTATTTTCTAACAGTCAATAATCACATTGACTGTTTTCTAACAGTCAATATTCAAATAATGTAGTGCTGGTCTCACATCAGGATATTGGGAAAAACGATATTTGGGTTCGATAAAAAAAATAAGACATGCGATAAAAATGAAAAAGGTTGCAGAAAGACTGTAGAAATTAGAGGGTTCCATGTTGGAAAAACAATGTATGACAGAATAAAGACACTAGGAAAAAATGCGGATTGAAAGACGATACTTTAATTTGGTTTAATTTGAAGTACTCGTGTTGAGATGATCGGGCCACGTAAAAAGAATAATGATCCGTCTCTAACAAACAGTTATACCTTTGTCTGATAATTTCTCATTTTATCCAGTACAGTAATGCCAAATATTCTTCGCAATGTACGTATTTATTCTACTTCTATATTTTCCTTTCCATACCTGGTCCTAGCTTCTATACATCAATGTTGGAACTAGAACACCACTGTCCACAATTAATTAAGAAAATTTTGTGACTAATTTATTGGCAAAAACAGTCCACCATTATTAACCTTGTTTCTTGCAGCAATACATCTAATCTATTTTTCTATCTCACATGCTCCCAGAATAGCAAAATTCTTCTATTAGTTCTTATCATTCCATATTGATCCATATATTGCTATAATAACCCTTTTCAAAAATAATGATTTTCAACTTTCTGACATATTTTCACAACATACTCGTATAGTATAAGTTCAACAAAAAATGAAAATCCTGTATTCATAAAATAAACCACACAAAGGGCACAAAGCATTTTCAGCAGGGGAATTGCCTTAACCAAAAAAAACTCTTAAACAACCAGTTCGCATAAATAACGATTATTATATTGTGCGACCTGGTTTTATTTTATCTCTTTTTTCTTTTGTTATTATGCACTTAGCACATATTTAATTTATTTGTATAGGCTAACACATTGGTAAGTATCAAGTTTGATATATTGTTTATAGTTAAGGCATTAACGTTGAAGAGGTTTAAAGACATTGTAATTTGTTTTATCAAATACAAAAAGTGGAATAAACAGTGTTTGATAAAACAAATTACAATATCAAGTTTGAGTTAGGATTAAGTTTGTTAATAATATTCATACCTTATTGACACTTGTTTACTTACACTTGGCGACAAAAATCACACTAAATACTACGATTGTGAGGAAACTAGGCTAGATAGTTTCCTCACACACGATTGTGAGGAAACTAGGCTAGAACTATAAAACACACTAAAAACTGCACACTATGTTGCTTTTATGTTCTGCAAAAATTAACTTGTATTTGTTAGACTATAAACACATTTTATAGCGAATAAATATTTGTTAACCTCTTCATCAACATAGGAGATTTTTCCAATTAAAATTATATCCTCACTCAGAAAAACTGAAGCAGGTTTAATAAGATCCGCAGAGAACTTAATGTTATACACAACAACTGCGCAATATAAACAGAAACACCAAAAATGACAGTATATAATAGTGCGTTGGTGAAATAGTATGTATGTTCACCTTGTTGTATGGAAGTGAAACTTGGAGTTAGCAGAAAAAGGATATGAATAATATTAATGCTGTGGAGATGCGTGCATTAATGAATATTTGTGAAGTGTCAATGTTTGAAAGAAGACAGAATGAAGATACCATAAATGAATGCATGGATGAAATAGATATGTTAAGTAAGATGAAGAACAGAGCTTTAAGATGATTTGGACATGTGGAGAGAATGAGTAATGAAATAATTACTTAAGCGAGTATACAAGAAGGATAAGGTGTGTTGCTGGACCAAATGGACCAGGTTTTGAAAGACGGTAAATTGAGAAGTGTGAATAATGGAAGAATGTTCATGAAGATATGTATGAATATAGAGGAGGCGAAAGTTATGTGCAGTTATGTGCGAAAGTTGGATACAACATTTTGGAGTATACTCTGCCTAACCCGCAAGGGGCACGGCGTGATATGTATGTAAAAATATTATCTGACCAAATCACTAAATTCCTTGACTTAATCACATCTCGGAAATCGTTCATGATGATGTTATGCGAAAAAGATTTCTTAGATTAGACATCATATGTCACGAACATGTTATCGTCAAAAAGTAGATGGATAGATAGATTCGTTAGCAATTGGCTAATGTAAATAAATGCGGGGGTGGGTAGTATCAAAGAAGACATCAAAAAAGAACCGAGATTTTCCGGAACTATTTTAATTGCCAGTCCATCTATGAGTATGTAATATGAATGTATAAATTGCGACTTTAGTTTCCAGTATTTCTGCATTTGCATATAAATTACAAACAGATTTAGCGAGAAAATATCCTAACAAAAAAACAATTAAACATTAATACCGCTAACTGGAGTCAGAGAAATAAAAAAAATTATATTGGTATTAACTAGCGCCATTCGACTTACCATTGGGTCTTAAAAGGAAGTCTGCATTTCCATCGTCGTAGACGGATGGCTGGCATAATGTCATTTATTTGAACGGATGTAAATATGAAATACAAAAGCATATATAACGAGATGTATAGACGTAGACGAAGCACCATATACGTACATACCATCACGCCATTCTTCTGTCTGAGTAGACAGAGAGGACAGAGCGCCATACTCTCCTATACGCCACACATATTTAGCATCTTCCATACACCTTCTCATACAACTTTTACGATTTTCCTGACTTTCTACGTTTACTTCTTTCAGAATATCACTCACTTGATCCAACCATACTTTCTTTGGTCTTCCTCTCACACACCTTACACTAACAGTTACACTATATATCTGTTTTGTTAGTTTTTCTTCATTCATTCGATCTACATGCTCAAACTCTTCTTCATGTTACTTAACACATCAGCCTTTAGTTCACATTCATGCCTAATCATTTCATTCCGAATTCTGTAATACATTATCATTCGATGTATTCTTGTCAGTACACGCATTTCTACAGTGTTTATTTAGCATATATCAGGTTTTGTCCACTGCTACGTTTTCCATAACAGTATTTTAGCACCAAATCGAAGTTGGTACTAAAATACTGTTATGGACTATCATCTACGATAGATTTTGATGATGTCCGATCCGAGTATATATGTTTTAGTGTCTCATTGATTTTCCCTATCCTGTAATTAAATTCAATAATAAAAAAAACCTTTAAATTTAAGTTGAATTTTCTACAACCTTTGAGGGCAAAATAATTGCGATTTTAATGAAAATTTCGATGTATTTAAATTGAATTCATATTTTATAGACCTAAGGGTAACCACAAGTATTCACCCTTCTTTGGTATAACATAATAAGTATTAAATGGCATCTCCGCGAGTATTAAACCTGCTCTTGTACAATAAGTATTAAATGGCATCTCCGCGAATATTCAACCTCCTTTAGAATAATAAGTATTAAATGGCATCTCGGTTTAGATTACTATCATTTTGGCTTTATGCTTCTTGATATTTAAATGTCACATATTCCTAATGGTTTAACACAATAAAACGCACGCCTCTCCTAATATCACTTAAGTTTATTGACTTGGCGTTTTCAATTTTGTAGAAAGCCACGCTTAATGGGTTAACTGTGACTCATATTTTACGTTAAATGTTTTTTATATTTTTTCTTATTATACTGTTCGTATAAATCGTTTGTCAAAATTATAGAATTTTGCTTGTTAATACATATTATTGTTTTTATCTTCGTCCTAAATAATTTTATACTCTATAATGATGCATTAAAATTATAATATACGGTAAGTAGTTTTTAGATTTTAAACGTAGATTTTTTTGTTATTTATTTAAACACTTAAATGTACAATGTACAAATTGGCGAATATACTACCGATCACTATCAAACGAACAGAAAAATAGTTTCAGATTTTGGTTATGGTTGTTGCGTATAAGATTTTGGTTATGGTTGTTGCGTATAAGATTTTGGTTATGGTTGTTGCGTATAAGATTTTGGTTATGGTTGTTGCGTATAAGATTTTGGTTATGGTTGTTGCGTATAAGATTTTGGTTATGGTTGTTGCGTATAAGATTTTGGTTATGGTTGTTGCGTATAAGATTGTTTTATTATTAATAGGCTATCAACCCAAACTAGGATGATTTATCATGAAATATTTATATTTGAGCTTTATACAATAAAAATTAAATTATTAAAAAAATGTTAGTTTTAAAAAAGACAGGATTAATTTGACGCTACAAATGTAAGAAAAAATAAATAAAAAGTAATTAAACGATATAATACCCATTAACCTGTGAGTATAAACGCACGGGTGCGGGTGAACCTAACTTATCTCAAGTTAGTACGAACGCACCGGTGCGTTTCATATTAACATCCGAGAAAAGCATCGACTATACCAAAAAAATTAATTGTACGAGTATATGGCACATATCTATGGATAATTTGTCATAACAAATTCCAATGCGCAATACAGTTTTCGCTTTTACCGATTTATAATAATAAAACGAATATGTATCATAATTCTTCAACCTCACAAAAAAATATTTAAAAAAAACTTACTCCCTGGGTACAATTGTTCCTATATAACTCACTAGCTTACAGGTTAAAGAGGCTTGATATTTATATTTTTTCACCTACAGCAATAATTAATGATTTTTCTATATTTCAAACCAAAAACGAGTCTCCTGAATTGGTTCATTTTGCATATCAATATTCACGTGGAAATATCTTCCAACTAACCAATCTTACAAAATGTATTTAAAAGATCTTAAGTGAAATCAGATATTTTTTAATGAAAATATTTGGGTAATAACGGAAATCGATTCATTATGCCCCGGGTTGGAAAACCAGCTACGCCACTAAAGTCGTCATTACGCATAATTATGAGTTGACTTATTGGCAATGAAATGTTTTACATTTATCATCACGCCATTTCCCTAGATAAGATAGAATGCTAGATTTTCTACAGCAACACAAAAAATATATTTATGGTACATAACAAAGAGCGATTATCCAAAATATGCTCATCATGTCAAACTTCTCACGGTGTGTAACTAACATATGATATAGAAGCCTCGAAACAAGAAGGCAAAATAATCCATTGCGATATTCCTACTAAAGGTTTTTCAAGGTTGCTTTAAATGTCACGCGATTCTAGAAGCACTAAGTTTATATGTACCTAATAAATATAGCCGTGCAAAGAATCATCCTCTGTTCTACACATCAACTTACACAACAAATATCATGGCTAAACACTCAATCACGCGTGGTATAGAGATATTGAACCAATTGAATGACACTGTGGATATATTCTCGACACCGCTTAGCAGTATGAGAAGAATCCTGACTGATATTCTTCCTTACGAATAAGCTAACTCTAGAAGCAGATTATCTTTGTGTAACATGAGAAATCCGTGCAAAGTGGATAAAAAAATATCTCTCCACTACGTACATAATTAATATATTTTCTTACACAGCTCTTACGATTTCTCTGACTTTTTACATTTTCTTCTTTCAAAACATAATTTACTCGATCCATCCATACATTCCTGGATCTTACTCTACCACGCTTTCCACACACATTTTCACTGTATATTCCTTTTGTTATCCTTTCTTCATTCATTCGTTCTACATGCCTTGTTAATAAAAACACTTCCTTGTTTACATAATCTTTATCTTCAATTTCAAAATGTCTTTTTACCCTTTTCAAATAAGTACAAAAGCATAAATAAACTGAAGAATTCAAATAACCCAAACTTAAGTTTAATTAAAGTTAACTCTTGTTTTCGCGCTATTTTCTAGACATCCAGACACTTTCAATATAATCTCTTTAGACCAACACTTGCAGCCGGTCTATAAATTGTCTCAGCGGTTAGCCTAACTCACTTGAGGCTTTAAATTCCAACTCAGTTAACCTTCTGACTCAAACTTAACTCGGAGGCAAAATAGTATTAAGTTGCGGTTTTTTTAGTTTTCTACACTCTGTAACATATATCTTCATCAACCAAAACTTTTTTTTTGTTTTTTACCGTTTGCTCAATGCTGAACGTCGTGATCCTCCCCTTAGTTTGAAACTTCGTGCACCACCTGTCTTCATCCTTTCCGATCCTGGGTCATGTTGAATGTAGCATCCTGTTAGAGGATCCTGTTAACTAATTTATTATGTCCATCCATGTTATAGAACACCTTCCTCTTGTTTGTTTTCTTTTCACCGTCTCTGTCATCGCCAGCTGACCGTTACACTGCTGACTTGTATATTTACTTAGTCATTCTTTCGTCATTCATTCTCTTCAGATATCCAAACCATCTAAACACTCCTTTCTTCATTTTACTTAAACATCCATTATATCATATTCTTGCATTCATATCTGATGTATATTCCACCTTCTGTGCTGTTAAAAAAATAAAAAAGCAAGTGTAATTCCTCGCCCCGTCCTTGGCATGCTTTAAGAAGCAACTGAAAAAACTCTTAATTTTTAGTCCGTAATATAAGTGTTTCATTCCTAATTATTTCTTTACTTTCCACCATCCCTTCCTTTTCCTTTGTTTGATGATATCTCACTTTATATGAAAAGGAATGTTCGGGTGATTGTGGGCGGATGCTCACGTATGTACTCATGGATTTCATGGGGATGGATAGTCATTTGAATGTTTTTTGCGACCATGTACTTGCTTAATTTACTTTTGTCTGGTTTGTTGGAAAAGATTGCCGTCTGGCAATAAGCCCGCCAGATTATATTTGCAATAAAAATATTTAATAAAAATAAATAAATATAATTCATTACCATATATAACCCTTTCAAACTTTATGAGTACCATAAGGCCACTCTGGACTCACTTGAACTCACAGAAATTGGGAATAAATTGAGGCGTTTAGAGCATCCAACAAAAGTTTATATGGATGCCTATAGGCGTTTTCAGCATTGAACGTGCTTTTACTGAGGATGAACTACAAACGGATATTTTTATCATATGATTTATTTTGTAATTAACAAACATTTCAAATATGCTCCAAAATGTTAAATAAATAACATTTGAAACCTTTCTTTGTCAAATGAGAATCATTTTTTATCCTGAAAAACATATTTGGTAAGAAAAACGCTGAAAGTTCGACTAAACAAGACGTATCGTCTACGTCTACGAAAAGTGGACATATGAAATGACTTATTGGACCCGAATAAATGCTGTCGAAATGCGTGCATTGAGAAGAACCCATGGAGTGGCAATGTATGACAGATTATGGAATCAAGTGTTGAAGTGAACTTAACTTGAGAGATGAATGTGAACTTAAGGCTGATGTGTTGAGTAAGATGAATAAGCACGCGCTGAGATGGTTTGGGCATGTGGAACCAATGAATGAAGAAAGACTAACCAAACAAATATATAGTTTAAATGTGAGTGGAAGGCGTGTGAGAGGAAGACCTAGGAAAGTGTGGTTGGACCAAGTGAATATATTTTAAAAGAAGATAACGTAGAAGAAAGTCAGAGAAATCGTCCCAGTGTATGAATGTGAATGTGGAGTAGGCTAAGGATGTGTGACGAGATAGGAAAGTCTGGCGCTCTGCCATCTCTGTCTTCCCCGACATATAAATTGGCATTTGGTTAAAAAAAATTAAATCTCTTTAGTATAAATTATTTTGGTTGTTTATTATCATTATCGCGACTTCTCGAGGGGTAGTTTTGGACCTCCTTATTTTAACTTCACACCTTTTCGACTATACTTAATATAATGGTAATATATTTTTCTTTAACCTTAAAATACAGGCTTAATATAGACATTATGAATTATAGATCGTTTAATCTTGCATGGTTTACAATCATATCCTTTATTCGTGTGTATTATATTTACTTAATTTTAAGTTTTCTTTGAAAGGGCGATTTATTTCTAAGAAATATATGATCTCAGTGTACTAACTCTCTAGATTCTAGAAGGTTACGTTTCTCTAACACACAATTGAGGAGGTAATATTTTAAAAAAGAACATGCCCACCAAATCAGAATGTTGGGAAATCGCAAAAAAACTGTTTGCATTGAAAATATATGACAATAATTCATTGTAAAAATATCTGAAATCCTTTAAATCGGTTAAGGTGGCTTGATTTGTTGTTTGAAATCGAATTAAAATAGTTATTCTAGTTTAAAATATGGACATGATCCTTTTTGAGTGAACAATTCTACTTGAATCTTTTTTTATTGAATAGGTCTGGGACATGATGTTTTTTGTTCGTTTTCAAAAATATTATACAGGTGTTGCAAAAAATAATCAAAAAATAATTGAGTAATTTTATTTTATTTTAATCAAATAAAATAAGTAAAGTGTTACAAAATATAAAGAAATATTACAATAAAGCTAAATATATATAGGTAAATAAACAAAATAATATTAAAAACTGTCAGTTGCTGGTGAACTGGTATGAAGACACAATCGGAAAGCTATGATTGGTCAATTTGGACATGATCTTTTTTGATTGGTTTGAAGCCTGGACAAGATTCTTTTTGAAAAAATACTGGTTTTTATTATGATTTTAAAATGATTTATGTGCTTTTTTCATTAAAATGAAAATGTTAAACGATAAGAAAACATCTGCTTTATCAACTCATTTTGTGTATCCGATGGACACGATGTTTTTTTAATGTTACCTCCTCAATTATGTAAAGTAGTACGGCGCTTGACCATTTATGGCTTACAAAACCATTGACTATCTGGCAGTTGATCTTTCGTTTCTCGTTTGGGTCTCTCTAAGAGTACTGTTTTAGAAAACCTTGAAGTGTCCTGGTTGTTAGTTCATCGCATCGACGACCTGTCTGCATCATCATTGCTTTACACTGCCAAGATCTGCATCTCTCATTTTTTTTACTATCCACTATAAAATATTAACATCGTTTTAATGCATTTAGATACTTAACTCCCAAAAGATCACATACATAATTCGAATCGCATCATAATTTTATCTCAACCGCATTTATATCTATGGTAGATAAAATTTAGACAAGAAAGTTACCGAACTGGACTATTGAAATAGATATTGAAGTCAATGCTATTTATTTTATTTTTCATTGTTTTGTGAATAAAGTTAAACATGTTATACCTGGCGGGCTTATTGCTATACAGCAATTTCTACCAATCAACCAGCCCATCTTGGAAACATCAAACTGTTAATCCATGGCAGATTTTACAAAAAAGTAGTACGAGTATATTCGTTTAAATGAAGTAAAACACAAATAAATTATCTCTATCAAGAATGGTAGAACTAGAATAAAGGAGTTCATTTAAATGCAAGGAAGGGAATCAATGGGAACTACGGATAAAAGGATATTCTGAGTAATTTAATATTTTTTAAATTATCTCTTAAATTTCAATAAATGATGGTACATACGAGTATCTGAATAATTCTGCAAGTTCGTTCCACAGTCGCGCCAAGTGAACCGCAAATAAATATGTGTTATAACATGTGTTACATGTGGTGTGATGTGTTGCATGCCAAGGAATATATCATCGCCTGATCGAAGAGAATGTCCTTGTTCTGGATTTTTTGCGATGATTAAAGGAAAATAGGGGTTGTTAAATGATAATGGATTATTTGTACTATAATTTATTAGTTTCAATAAATATCTCAAACTGTATCAAATTGTTCAATAATCTAATTTCTTTTTTTTTTGTTACAGGTAATTCATTGGAGAAAATATTAATTCTGAAACCAGCTCGACTAAGTGGTTGGCTATTCATTCTAAAATAATACGGTAAAAAATCATATGTACTAAATATAAGTAAAGACGACCGTTTTTTATTTAAAATGTATGAAATTTATTGCAACTAACTAGATAGATGCGAAAGGTTCTTAAATGCCATTTAAAAACGACTTTCAAACGCTTTGGTGGAAGTTGTGTACCAATGACCCCTGTAGCATAGTTGGTAAAACGACTGTCTCCCAAGCCAATTGTCGAGAGTTCGATTCCCGTGGGAGGTCGATTTCTTTTACAAAGTTTTTAGCCTGGTTTTCACTTACGACATCGACAACATATTTCTGTTTAGTTGGACGAAATTGCTTCGTGGCAATAAACTCGCTAGATTATTATTGTATACAATGAAAGCTTATTACAATAAAACATGTACGAAAGGATTAGAGTGACAATACGATTTACGCGAAAATTGATTCTTCCGGTATGAAAAAGTCGTAATAAATAGAAGAGCATATACATGCATGGATAAGAGGCAAAGGCTATGTACGTGAATAGGAAAGTGTAGAGCAAGCTGTTGCACTTCAACAAGCACACATATTTAACGGATCAATACCCAAAGTTCCAATGTGAAGGAAATTACTTCCACAACGATTGAGAGGTTCGATTTGTTGCAGTGTTGACAGATTTTTAATACCGTCTTATAAGTATTTATGATAAGTAACTTATAATCTACAGCTAACAAGTTAATGTGTTATATTCTCAAAAAGAAATACTATTCTGGATGTGAATTAGTCAGGAATCGAACCTGTAGTGACTTCTTACTTAACATGAATTCTAAGGATTATACCACGACCATTGATAATGTTTCTCATTAAATATCGGTAAAATAACAAATTAACCCAACGATAAAAATATTGGTTAACCATAAACAAATACTCAAACCCATTTATTTACCAATGCTTTCGTAACATTCTATTGAGTTCATGAAACTAATTTCGGATAATAACTTCATAAAGCTGAATATTTCTTAAAATAATGACGTTATTTCGAGTATTCGTGAGCAACCAATTGTTATTATTTCATCTGATTACTGACTTTATCTTGCTTCGTTTCAATTTCTTGTAAATTTGTTATTTCATTTATGTATATGTTTTTTAAACAAACATCAATTCGTGCGTCATGTAACTATGAACTTTATAAAACAAACAAACGAATTATTCTCGAATTTAACGTTTTCGACGTACAGTCAGATGTAACCAACACATTGTTATAAAATATAACAGTTTAAGTTATGTAATTTTAATTACTGTTAAAATTTCTTTATAGGAAACAGAAAGTAAACTGGCCCAATCTGGAGTTTATAAATTAAAATGTAATGACCATGTTTTTACATAGGCAAAACAAAAAGAGTTAGGGAATATTTGAGATGTATTGTATTGTATTTAACTTTCATTGTATACAGTAAAACCTGGCGGGTTTATTGCCATGTGGCAATCTCTTCCAACCAACCAGAAAGCTGTTAAAGTGGCCTTAAGGGAAAATCAGACTGGAATCCTTTACAAAAATCTGGATTCCAACGGGATTTAAACCCGCAATTTCCGGGTTGGGAGGCAGGTTTCTTATCTACTAGGCCACGGAGGTCGTCTAAATAATAAGATTTTTTTGAGTTCCCTAACCTCTTAATTGAAAAAAACATTCGTTTGATGTTGATTTGTGGTTTACGAATTTTGCACACGAGCCGGGGGGATTGCAGCTAAATAACTTAGAAATTCTCAAGATTAAATAAATCGTTAAATTAAGTCTTACATTATTAACAACCAAGTTAATATCAATAATAGGTAAATATGAATTCCGTTCAAAAGCCATCCTTTTGACGCCTGTCTACTCCCCTTTCCTCATTAGTCACTACTCCCGCCCGTCTTTCCTGTACATAATTTAATTTATCTTCATCTAATGAGGAAGACGAAGGTCATTAAAACCGGTAGTGAATTAAAAAAAAACGGTGGTAAATACAAAAGAAAAAAAAAGTGTTTTATTTATTTTATTAAAAATTAATAAACATGACACCATAAAGGGACAACTGTATTTTCTAATATTCAAGGGATAAAAATGTAGTTAAGTTTTCTTCAAGGATAGTTTATATTTCCTTATTTATAAGAAACAATATATTAATCTAATTTAAACAAATCCCTTCAGGCACTTGTCGCAAGGATCAGGTAGATTTCGTATGTATATGAAAAACAAAGGATATTTCTCGATTTATGGTACCCTGTAAATACTTGACCATATTTGTATATTTTTAATGGAAACATTTCATTATGAGCCAGTATTAAAAAAAAACCGGAAGTTGCGTCATGAGACTCTGCAATAAGTAGCATTTCTATCGAAACTTACCTAAAAAAAATTTTTATTTCTCTGATAATTACTGTTTTACCGCCTCCGTTATATTTTAAGTATCAGTTTTGGAACCCATCTAACGCTCACCTTATTCATACCGAGATAATCGTGCAGAATTCATAGTACTATGGTTTTTGGAAAGCTCACCCATCGCTCCTATTTCTTTTGATCTTTCTCTTCTATCTTGTTACATTTGCTCTTGCACTAATAAAACTTTATGTGGAAGGATTGCTTCTGCTGGTCTGCCTTGACGAAGGTTATATTAAATTATCTGCCCATAAGCGCTCTAACTTGTTCAAGCCAGAATCTTTTGAACTGTATTTGTATATTTATTCTAAATACTACAACATTATGCTAAAACTAGATCCTTTATACTCCGCAATTACATCCTTACAAATACTTAAACTCCAACTTTATTTTTTTCTGTTCGTTATTTGAATACTTAAAATAATAAATATACATTTTATATAGCATTGTTTGTGTTTCAATTCTCCTGAAAGGCGCGCAAGTATGCGAGTTTGAAAAATTAAGTATTTTCTTATTCCTAGTTGAGAGTCCCTGATACTCTTAGATATGATGTCCATGCTTCCTAGACAAATAGTTGAAGGCATCTTAGCTCGGAGGCAAGACCGAGGACCACCCAATCTGCCCATTAGGATTCCTCGAGGATCACTCCTCCACGCGCCCTTCCTTCTATGCGGGTGGCTTCATGATCCTCGACACACCCACCTAAAATCAATCTTCCTATTATACGCACGGATCTATTACCTTACACATAATGCATCTCTTAACTTGCTCCAAATTTAAGATGTATTCTTCTTCTTCGTGTATGGACGGTTTGGTTTACTGATTGGTTTGTATTGTAGTACCGTAAAATTGTTAATTCACTGGACTACGTATTAGTGTGATTATTTGAAAAATTATAAATTATCAATCACAAAATATTCCTTGTCCTTAACACCCGTAAATAATCCACCCTAATCCATTGTCCTTGCGATTTATTTTTTTGTATAAATTTATCTATTTTTTTCAAATATTGTTTTATTTATCATCTCTGTGGCTTAGTTAGCAAGATCTGTTTTCCAATCCGGTGGTTGCAAGTTCGATTCCTGTTGGAACCTACGTTTTTTTTAAACTACTGATTTTCACGTAAAACCCTTATTTTCACGTAAAAACCATATTTCTATTGGCTGTAAGAGATTGCTACGTGACACCAAGTCCGCCAGATACAACGAAAGTGTAATTAAATAGTACAATTGTTTTCACGCACCAAGTTTAAGACACAGTCAAGGATACCTATAATCATTTCGAATCAAAAGCTGGTTTATTGGAAAAAAAATATTTGAAGTAATAAATCCGCCAGATGTATTTCTATAAAATATTGTATATCTCATTTTTTTCGAAAGTTTTATAAAATATAACATCGAAAACCATTTTTTTAATGTTAGAAAGCAATTTGATTAACTCTAATAATTTCAGGTGTAACGATATCTGAAAATAATTTGATACATGTATGTCAATAATAAATAACAAGTCTACTATTGACACTGGAAAACCTGCCTGTGATGGTTAGGCAGATATCTAAATTACGTCATAGCAATGATAGTTCAATAAGGCTAGTTGAGAAACCCCTAAGACATATTTTCAAACATTGTTTCACTAGTTATTTGCCAAATTATTCATACGAAGAACATGTATAAATTGATAGCTGGTTTATTGCTATGGTGTAATATATTCCAACCAACCAGAACGTTGTTCAAGAGGCATTAAGATAATACTGAGCCATTAAAAAAAATGGTAAACAACGTGAATTTACTTTTCCGATCATAGTAAGACCTTCGCGGCATTGTTGGTAAGACGACTGTCTACCAGCCCGGTGGTTGCCAGGTCGATTCCCGTTGGTACCAAGATCCCGGTCTTGTGTTCATTTAAACTTTGTTTAACGCCTTTCTGGTTGGTTGGAAGAGATTACCACATGATAATATATCATGTCAGGTTGTACTGTAAACAATGATATTTGTACTGTAAATAATGATGATTGTACTCGATAAAGAAACTTGAATTAATAAAATGATCAGTCTCTTAATGCTGTAGAGATGTGTGCACTAAGGAAAATTTGTGGAGTGTCAATGTTTGAAAAAATGTTGAATGAAAACTTCAGAAATGAATGCATGGTTAGATAAATGTTTTAAGTAAGTTTATTAAAGTAACTTTAAGATGGTTTGGACATGTAGAGAGAATGAATGACTAGGCGAGTATACAAGTCAGAAATGCAAGATGTGCGTGGAAGAGATAGACCGAGAAAAACGTGGCTGAGCCAAAGGGACCAGAGTATGAAAGAAGGTAAAGTGAGAAGTATGAATAATAGAAGATTGTGCATGAACGAGATGTATGAATATGGACGAGGTGAAAGTTGTGTGCGTGGGTAGAAACATTTGGAGATATGCCTACCCTGCAAGATGTACGACATGATATTTATCATTCTCTTCATTTGCTCCATTTCGTTGACTAGCCATTTATAAATACTATACTATTATTAAAAAAAGACATTTAAAAAAATGTTAATTCTCGCACTATCAAGTCTTGTTTGCGGCTTAAAACGTTTCGTGTATCTTTTTCACTTTGATCCAAAGATCAAATGTTCACACTACGTTAACTTTGTGTTAGGAGTGTGTGAGTTATACTCGTATGTTTCATTAATACAAAGCAAATTCAACAGGGTTACTTATTTTCTAGTTCTTCTGTTAATAAAATTTAAAAGTATTTTATTGAAAAGTTGCAGTTTTGACATAGTGATTTTATATATTCCAAGAATAAATACTTAATAATATTTTTTTAAATGTTATTTTAAGGAGCATTATACTGTTGATGCACAAACAAATTTTAAGAAGAAATGTCAAATCGTGTACAAATATGTTATACTACTCGTATTAGATACTGAGTGACACGAAGTAACGAATCTATCGGGTTTGATTCGTGAAATATATACATATAATATGTAATTGATTGCCACTCTTTATCCAGTTGATGAGAGTATACAATGGGGTGTTGTATAATCGAAATTCGGAAAGAAATATCTATTTATTTTTTCATGCTATATGTCCTCAGTGAGATACAGGCAAAACCTAGATTACCGAGTACACGACAAATGAAAGACAACACACCCAGATACATTAAAATTGTGGGTCCACATTAAAATATTTTGAATGTTAAAAATTTAGGTTGAATGCTAGAAATAGACGCCAAATTCATATAGTCACATAGCATCCTTAACTGTCCCGCCGCCCCCTCTTATCTCGCCGAAAATTTTCAGCGTCTTTCCAATCATGGATTAGCGCTCAAACAGATATTGTTTATTGTCCTTTCCAGTTCACCGCTTCTCTTTCTTTACGTCGTCCTTTACTGTCCATGCAGTGAGACTCTGGAATCAGTTACAAACCAATATAAGACTCGCTCCGCCCTTGGGATGCTTTAAGAAGTGACTGAAAAAACTCTTAATTTCTAGTCAGTAAAATAACGTGTTTCATTCCTGATTTTTCTTTTCCTTTCCTCTCCACCATCCCTTCCTTTCATTTTGATTGTTGAAATCTCACTTTATATGAAAAATAATGTTCGGGTGATTGCCCCTCGTTGTGGGGTTCGTGGGCATGTGGGCATATATGTTTATAGATTTCGTGGGGATGGATAGTCATTTGAATGATTTATGCGACCGCGTAACTTGCTTCATTTACTTTTGTCTGGTTGGTTGGAAGAGATTGCCGCCTGGCAATAATCCCGCAAGATTGTATTTGCAATAAAAGTGTTAAATAAATAAATAATAAAATACCCGTTTTTTTACTAATTATGTATTAATAAGATTTTTTGCTCTATATTATTATATAAATTTAAAAAAAATTGAAAGAAGGAAAAGTAAGAAGTGAGAAAAAGTGTCGGAACTGTATGAGAATATGTATAGATGTATAAAAGACGACATATGTGTTTCGAATAAGGAAATTCTGGCGTTGTGTCTTCTCTGCCAACTCTACCGAGGAATTGACATGGTGGTACGTATGTAAGTATCAAATGGCGCGCAAGTATGCTACTAGATACTGTGTAGGAACAAATTTCACAAGAAATTACAAATCGTGATAAGTATGCTTCTAGATACTATGTAGGAACAACTACTAGATGCTGTGTAGGAACAAATTTAACAAAAAGTTACAAATTGCGACAAGCATGCTTCTAGATACCGTGAAGGAACAACTACTAGATACTGTGTAGGAACAAATTTCACAAGAAGTTACAAATCGCGCACAAGTATGCTACTCGATACTGTGAAGAAACAACTACTAGATAATGTGTAGGAATAAATTTGACAAGGAGTTACAAATCGCGCACAAGTATGCTACTAGATACTGTGTAGGAATAAATTTTAACGTGCTTCTTCAAAGAACCTCATTTATCTTTGTTAACACAATTTATCTCTCTCAAACTCAAACACACAAAATATCAGAAAGGAGTACGTACATGTTCACTTATATACATACAATACATATAATATGTACAAGCATCGACAGACCAGGGCTTAGGAGACCCAAGGCCTTTACGAAAAAGAATATATCTGTATAATTTATTCGTTCAATATAAAATAAACGCATATCAAAATATATATTTTTTTAGAGATCTTGGAAAGTTTCAGAGAAAAATTCCAACTAGAAAAAGAAGAAGAAAAAAACAACGATAGTCACGCTGCGGTGCTGGATTTATGATTCAAATAAAAACCCTCTCTGAGAGAACTTTAAAGGCATAAAAACTATCTCCAAGTATGAGACTGCAGTATACTCATAACCCAACTTAAAGGTTTTGAACGAGACTCGATAGTTAAAGGGAAAAAATCCAGTATGGATGCAGAGAAAAGGTGTGCGATATAATTTCGGAATCCTGCCTCTGATTATGCTAGGGTGATTATGTGATGGAGGCCAAGCCAAGCTTTTGTCTTGGCTTGATTTCGTTTTTTTTCCTTTTTTATTTTTAATGCTACACGAGGCGTTTAATTTTCTTTTATATTATTTTTATTCGTTTTTTGGGAAACTCCTTTGTGCTTTTTTTAAATTAAAGTCTGTGTTTTTTTAAAGATAGATAAGATTAAAAATGTATTGTAATCTGCAAGACGCCTATCTTTTGCTTCATTCAGTGTTCTTTTATGTCTCTGTAAATGTCGAGATGAGATTTGTTGTGGCTTGATTCAGGGCTCTTTACTTCTGGAAATATGGATTAGTGAGATTTGTCGTGGCTTCATTTGGGTCTCTTAACATCTGGGAACGTGGATTAGTAAGATTTGTTGTGGCTTTATTCTGAGCTCTTTTACGTCTGGAAACGTAGATAAATAAGGCTTGTTGTGCTTTATTTGGGGCTCATTTACGTCTGGAAACGTGAATATTAGGTCCTTACATATGAAATTGGCGTTTTGCCGTACTGGCAACTTTGATCTCAAATATCTTCTCTTTGGTTAGGAATTCCAAATTCAAATTTATACAGCTATTTACTCAAGTATTTGTGTTTCGAAAATTATAATTCATTTGTTTTTTCCTCAATTGTTTTTTTTCTTTGCGTCACTCAGTTTACAAAATGGAAAACTTGAAATATCGCGTTATTTACGAGTACGAGTTCCACCGTGGCACCAGTGCTGCAGAAACGGCTCGAAGGATTAATGATGTGTATGGCGACGGTGCCGCAAAAGAAAACACAGTGCGTTTTTGGTTCCAACGTTTTCGTTCTGGAAATTTCGACCTGCAGAAAAAGCCCCGTGGACGGCCGGAGACCAAAGTTGATAATGAAGAATTGAAGGCTATTGTGGAAGCGGATCCATCGCAAACCACGTCCGAGTTAGCTGCAGGCTGCGGTGTTAGTGATAAAACTGTTTTAATCCACTTGAAGCAAATTAGGAAGGTGAAAAAGCTTGAAAGGTGGGTACCTCACGAATTGAGTGAAGCAAATCAACAAACGCGCGTTGACTGCTGCGGTGCATTACTCAACCGGCACAATAATGAAGGGATTTTGAATCGAATCATTACCTGTGATGAAAAGTGGATCCTGTATGATAATCGGAAGCGCTCATCGCAATGGCTGAACCCTGCCGAACCAGCCAAACCATGCCCCAAGCGAAAATTGACTCCAAAAAAGTTACTTTTGAGCGTTTGGTGGACTAGTGCTGGTGTCGTTCACTACAGCTTTCTTAAATCTGGCCAGACGATTACGGCAGATGTCTATTGTCAGCAACTGCAAACCATGATGGAAAAGCTAGCTGCTAAACAACCGAGGCTGGTTAATCGCTCTAGGCCACTGCTGCTTCATGTTAACGCTAAACCATACACTGCACAACAGACGGCTACCAAATTAGAAGAGCTTCAATTGGAATGTCTAAGACATCCACCGTACTCTCCGGACCTTGCCCCAACAGATTACTATTTTTTTCGAAATTTGGATAACTTCTTGCAAGGGAAAAAATTCAACTCCGATGGGGCAGTCCAAACCGACTTCAAAGATTTTATTGATTCCCGTCCGAATGGTTTTTTTAGTAAAGGGATCGATGAACTACCTATGAGATGGCAAAAGTGCATAGATAGCAATGGTACATACTTTGATTAAATAAATATATTATATTAAAAAAAAATCAACTTTATGTTCCTCCCAAACAAAACGCCAATTTCATATGTAAGGACCTAATAAATGAGATTTGTTGTGGCTTCATTTGGGACGCTTGCGTGTGGAAACGTCGATTAGTGAGGTTTCTTGTGCCTTCATTTGAAGCTCCCAGTCAGGAAACGTTGATTAGTGAGACTTGGTGTCTTTAAACTGGACTAAAATATGAGTATTTGAAAGAAATTCAATGTCCACTATCTAAACTAAATTAAATAATACCTACTATTCCGAAAATTACATTGAAATCAGTCAATATTTAAATTAAATCGATTGTAAAAAAAATAGTGCCAACCCTATGTTCAATCGCCGCGGATTATTCGCAGACGCGTGGGCGCCCAGCGTTGATAGATTCGCCATATTTTACTTCAAATACTTCATCCTCTTTGCAGATAATCTGAAGTAATCTCTAAAATATCCCTCGTACTTCAGCGTGGATACTGGATATTGGATAGTGGCTACAAGCTTTCTCGCACAATTTATCGTGCCGTATCCACTGTAAACAAAATTCCGGATTCACTTTGAGAGGCGCTAATTGAGCGCGTTAATCTCTTATTTTTAGCTTAAATAATGTTTTGTCAACATGACCTATTTTTTAATTTATTTAAGTAAACAGTTTTTTCATGTATTCAAACCACAAATCACACTGAAAGTTAGTGTTAAACTACTCAGAATAGTTTTGTTTCCTGAGTGGGCCGGAGTGAAACCGGTAAATATTTTTTTATTTATTGACAAAATAATCGACCCTTAAGTTTCCTTACCATATCAAAGTAACAATTATAAAAATAGGGATAACATATAAACATTTCCGAAAAAACTATCAATTCAGGATACATAAATCATAAAATATTTTACATAAAAATACCAATGTACGAGAGTCATCTAGATATTAAGGTTACAAGGGCTCCTAAGGCTGGGGGAATATTTTTGTTTCAAATTTGGCGCACCTGGCGTGTAGGGGGGATCCTAACGGTCAGTTTGTTTGGTCCCTCGTGTTTGTTGGCCATTTTGTTTAGTCACAGTAAATTCTTCCGATGGAGAGGTCGTCGCGCGCTCCCGCCACTTCCCGTCCATGCGAGATCCTCGCGGTCATATCCATCGGAAGCTCGTGGAAGTTTATGGTAGTGATGTGATGAGTCGATAACATGTCACGAAGTGGGTTAGGTTGTTCAGAGAAGGCCGTACTGATACTCACGACGAGGCAAGACAGTGATTTCTGACGAACTTGTGCAAAAAATTGAAGAACAAGTGCGAAATGACCGCCGTGTGACGCTTGACGACCTTTACGAAGAAGTTCCTGACATTTCTCGAAGTCGCCTTGGATAAATTGTGTCGGAAAAACTTGGTTACAAGAAGTTGTGTGCGAGATGGGTGCCCAGAATGCTCGCATCGGAGCACCGTCAAAATCGCGTGACCGCCGCGCGTGATTTTTTGGATCGTTTTGCACAGGAGGGAGAAGCTTTTCTGGACTCGATCGTGACGGGGGATGAGACGTGGGTGTGTCACTACTACACCCCAACAATTTTCCAACGATCAGGAGGTCGAGGAAGCTGTGAAGAAGTGGCTGAAAGAGCTGTCGGCGGAGGTCTATGACACTGGCATACAAAAGCTTGTGCCCTGACTACAGAAATGTCTCGATCTCGACAGCGATTACGTTGAAAAATAGTTTAATATATTTGTGAAGTATCCTGTGAATTTCAAATACAAGCATTTTTCGATCCTACATAAATGTTATAACCTTACTTTCTGGATGACCCTGGTATATTTTTACAACACGAAAAGTAAGAAAAAATCAAATTCAATTAATTAAATTCAATGTACAATACTAGACTTGAGAATACAATAAAATAAAATCTCTCTCAAAGGTAACAATACGAAATTATGGGTCAAATAATGCCTTTAGAAAAGAGCAATCACTTCTAGAAACAAGTTGACTTATATCTACAATATATTTTAAATATGGTGCCACAAAGTGATTTTTTAAATTTTTAATGAATAAATAAACAAATGATTACAAAACATTTGAAAAAAATGTTAATCTTAAATTGTTACTCATAACACAAAACAAACTATTTATTTCTAACTATTTTAACCCCTACGTCAGACCTGTCAAATATGTTGGTTAAAGGGCCGCATCCAGAATTTAAATATAAAAACTGGCCGCCAAATAAACAACGGTTTTTTTTGTGGACGCAATTTATTATTAAAAAAGAAAGGAAATAAAATAGCAAAATCAAAAGTGTGAACTCAGAGGTTCGAGTGAGAGTGTCTAGTTGAGTATGACTAACATATATCATGTATATTGAGGTGATCAGGAAAGTGATTTCGTATTTCTCAGATAGATAGATTAGGACAACATTTTCGTTGCTAACTTTATTCCAAACATATTGAATGTATATTATTAAGAAACGTAATTGTTTAGCGCGTTTTTTCGGTTTTTGTTTACTTATATTGGTTTATTTGGCGTTATTTTGAAGATAAAACGAAATAAGTTGTTTTTTCCCCTAATTTCGATGCTGCGTATCTGGTGGTATTGGAAGGGAAGTCTCTACTACAAGGATGCGTTTGGAACTAATAAATATGAAGTGCGTCATCCTTCACTGGGACAACGGCAGACCTCATGTATCTTTGCAGACAAAATAATAATAGAGATGGGCTGGGATGTCTTACCCCACCCGCCTTATTCACTGCACCTAGCACTCTACGATTACCATTTATTCGGTCCCTACATAATTCCCTTAAGGGTTCTTACCCTTTGCGGGTTTTTACCTTAACTTGCCTGGAAACCTGTTAATGAATTTGTATTTGACTTAAGAATACAAAATTGCTTTCTGGATCGTCCAATACAAATTCTTGGTAATATAGTCAAATATGTTTCACATACGACTACACAAGTCACACAAGCAATACTTACACATCAACTCTTATACTGCTAAAAAAATATAATTTTTGGTGGACGCAGGTTATATTTCAAAAATATATTTACGAGTATCGTCATCGTTGCTGGCCGTCGCAGTCGAGGATCCCCTCGCCATACCAAAGTCAATTCAGTTGGAAAGCGAAGATGTGCCGTGAAGCTTTTTGTTTATTTTTTTTTAGTAAATAAGCCGTTTCACCAGCAAACTCACCGGCAACACCACTGTACTAAATCCGATGGCACACTAAAGTATGACGATCGGAGCACACCGGCATGTTTTTTTTTCTTTTAAAAAAAAATTGATATGGCCGAAGTCATAGGTATCCTTATAGCCCCGAATACTAGGCGGAAAAAATGCCTGTCTCATTCGAGGGGAGTAGCACAGCGCGAGGTTCTTCTGCAAGGAAGTCCAGTGCGTTACCGCGCGGCTATGCACGTCAAATATAATTACAAAATTTAGTTAATATTTAGTTAATTCTAGCTCGTGCGCCACATTATAATTCGAGGTGAACCATATAGGGCCCGCGGACCGTAATTTGCTCAGCACTGTCTATATAACATCTCCCTTCTTAAAGTGAGTATGTTTCCGGATTACAAATTCAATCCCGACACGATCTCTATATTGACAAGTGTCCAACCAAACACAAACACTGATGTAAAGCAAACAAGCACAAACACTGATCTAAAACAAACATTTAGGGTGTTGGAGTGGAGCTCCGTTCTCGTGGTAAAATGTTAGGTCGATAAACACTTTGCCGTAATAAGCAAGATGTTTATATTTGAGGACAATGTCTTCATGATGCTGCCGCTGTGTTTCGGTCCAGAGTGGTCTTTATTATGCCAGTATGATGGTGAAGGTTTGTTTTTATTAGCAGACGGATCTTTTGTCTATTTTTGTTTGTTTGGGATTCGTTGTGAGACTTATGGGGGTCTGAGATTTGTTTAGTCAATTGATTTTTGTTTTATTTTAAGACAATTTGAACTTGCCATTCTTTCCTGAATTTCATTTTAATGTTATCATATCAAAATAAATTAATCACTTAAGTAGGTTCTCCATTGTCCTTTTTGGTTTTGCAGGTGTTTTAAAATATTTGAATCGAAAACATATTTTAGGTGTTAAGCTGAATTTTTCGAAATTCCATTTATTTTGTTTCAATTTTACGTTTTATAATTTAGAGAAGACGGTAAAGAGGGAAAAAACACACTTTTAACACGAATTACAATGCAGCATATCACAGTGGAAGTGAGCTGGGCATATCGCCCGAATAACGAACCATCGTTGGACGCATGAAGTAATCCAGTGGTACCCAATATGAAGAACTAGGTCTGTAAGAAGACCGAAGGCATGCTGGGTGGACGAAATACGTAAGCAAGCAGTGATTACGTGGCAGCACCTTGGAGAGACCTATATCTTGCAGTGGATGAATATAGGCTGATGATGACATGACGATGATATCACAGATATATATTTACGGTCCGAAACGTCATAGTGGCCTCGTTTGTCCCTAGTGCAAATTTACCTAAGTAATTTAGGCCTTATGTACCCTTAATATAAAAATTTTTGGTGAATGAGATGTCTTCATCTCTTTTCAATTGAGAGTGTTAGAGTAAATTTAAATGTGGTCAGATAACATATATTTCGGATAAATAAACTGAAACTTCTTTTACTACGGACTAGGAAGCTATTCTAGAACAAATTAAGACAACGATAAAATATTACGTTTAAGAAATCTCTAATGACCGGCATGGATTCGTGTGATAAGACAGGTGACCCTCGGGTTCACTATATGGACTAAACAATAGGATAAGCGTAGGCAAAGATAACATATCTTCAAACTTCTCTATCCAAGCATACAACTTACGCGTCCTCCACATGCATATATCTTGTATTGCATAATCTACTATTATTCATACTTCTCACTTTACCTTCTTTCAAAATCCTGTCTTGATTCGACCACGTTTTCCTCAGTCTACCTTTACCACACACACCATCTTTAAATAGTAAATATATGTAGTCTAATTTATAGATTAACTTAGTGTTTCAGCAATCACTTTTAATAATTCAATATGTGTTGTATTATACTTAATGTCAATAGAAATATATGTATTGTTATATGAAGGAATGAACTATTTATTGAAAAGAAAATCACTTTCGTTATACACAGTACAAACTAACAGACTTGTGACAATCTCGTCCGACTAACCAAAAATATGTTAACGAGGACTTAAATGGAAACTTGATTGGGATCCATTTAAAAAAATGGATTTCAACGAGAATCGAACTCCGGACCCCCGGTTTGGAAAAGTCAAACATGTTACTAACTCGATGGGAGTAGTCAGAGTCATTATTTTCAATATTACTCTTTCATTTTTGAGTTTAGACAACTGTTGAATACTGAATATCATTTTTAATGATATCAAAATTGAAAACGAATAAAACACTTAAACAACGCTACAAAATAAAACAACGCTACAAAATTATGACTAAGACAGTTTTTGCTTGTTATAGAACAGTTTCATACAATTTAGCAAGAGCTGCTGACGCGCTTCTGAGTCGACTTCAGTTTATCAAAATATTTTTATAACACTTTCGTTGACTACAGTACTTGCTGGCGAGTCTATTGTGATGCGGAAATTTCTTCTAACCAACCAGAATATTATTCGAAACCTGAAACAAGACTGGGATTCCTTTTTTGGGGTCCAGAATTCAACCTGAAACCACCAGGCTGGAACCCAAGCGTTCTAGGATCTAGGCCACGTAGTGTATTACATGTTTGATTTTCGTTGGTATTCAGATTAAAAAAAATATTTACAGTTAAGTTTTCCTTAAACGTCTTTCTGATCGGATTTGTTAAAATTTGAGGGTGTATCTCGACTAGAGCGATGTTATAAGACGAGCCCAGTTAAATGTTTTTTTTCGGTACCATTGCGTTGAAATACCTACATGTAATTTCAAGAGAATTACGTTTATACAATAAATAAACCTATATTCATTATTATTAAATTTGTTTATTCCTAATTCATATGTTATTATCTTTTTCCATAATTCTTCATGGTAGATCGTCATTGCTACGTTCTTCGTAGAATTTGTACGCCGTTTAACGAAGATTTTTCTGTAAATCAAACATTGCAAACATGGCCTTACCCTTGTATGTGTGATTTCAATTTATATTAATGGATCGACTCTTGCTTAGCTATCAGGGTTAGCTACGATATCTCCAACTACTATCTGTAGTACAGGCAGACAGTTCAGCTTTCTCGAGCTGTGGGTTCTATCACCCTGATACGATGAGGCTCCCCATTAACAGATATAACCAGAACTGAGGCAGATAACACTCTAGTTAAATTGTGGTTCCAATCTGGCTAACTCGATATGCTCGTAAACCGGTTACTTGCTTTTAGCATATTAACTGGAATAGGGATCGATAACCTTAACGTTGTATTGTATTAAGTTTATTTTACAAATATCTAATGAGGTTTTTTATAATTTTCATTTATGTGCCATGTTTTTTTTTTCTATATTGTACATAAATGTTTTTTTTCCGTTTCGATGGTGTGTTTAAGTTTTCATGTTTCTTCAATTTCGTTGTTGATTCTCATTTTTGTTACGTGATATAATAGTAAAAAAATGATATAAGTACAATTTATACACCGCCGTTCAAAGAGCAAACTCTCCATAACGGTGCTTTAACTTGGGATTTGAACCCTCTCTTATTGACAGATTAAAAATGTTTTTTTTTAAATAAACAATCCACCCAAATAAGGATGATTTGTGCCATTAAATTCAATTCATAATGCAATTATATGGGTCAATATAAGAAAACACTTTTTCCTTTTTTTTTAATTACAATTCTAGACTATATAAAATTTCAGCTGATTAAGCTTCTAAAATTTAACAGTCAATCTATAAGTGGAAAAATTCCACGAAGAAAGAAGAAACGCAACGGTCAACGGTAAATCAAACCTGTCTCGCAAAGGATAATCGAAAAATATTGTATATGGTCTATAGTTTCATCATCCAAACTATACACGAAGCCGGAATTCTCCACAATACCCATTTTGTAAAGGAGACTAGGCACCACGCAGTGAGTGACTCGTCCGCAAACGAGACATGACAGACACGTCTATCTTGCTCATTTTTATTATATTAAACCACGGTTTTAAAGGGGTAGTTCGTTGTATTGATTTATATCTAGAGCTCTTATATACACCAATCACATGCCAATCCATCGCTTATCGGTGTCAAGTATTATATTTATTAAAAATGTTAATAAAACAAAATAAACATATTTATAAGTTGAGTGTAAAGATAAGAAGGTAGGGGCTGCGACCATAAGATTACATACTTTTCCCCATCTGTATATGTTCAAAAAACATATATGGTAAGAAAACCGCAGAAAATTTACCAAGACATATTACAAAGAAACCTTTGTAAATCTTCCGATGTGTGTTAGTATTGCATTTGGCATTACATGTAGTGTAGTATATGCTATGTGTGTAGTGTTCATAAATTTTGGTAAGACTTCACATAAAGAGTTGCCTAAAAGTACTTCCTAAAACGGCACACGTCACCCACATCCCCTAACTCTTAGAGTTAGACCATTCCACGACACAACAAGCAACCACAAAATCTCTGTCATTATACCCCATCCCATTGGATATGTTTTGAGATTAGTTAGATTGCTGTTTTCATTTGAATTTTGTTTTTTTTTTAATTTTTTTATATAATTGTTTTAGAAGTGTGATTTTTTGTAAGGCTTGGACCTTTAAAAATGAATTAATATCTGTTGATAGAACGAGTGAATAAGCATACAAAAAAAGAGCATGTGATAGAGATATGGATTGGATTGTGGGAAAATTGGACTTGTTGCCTGGCAAAAATCTCTTCCAACCAACCAGACAAAAGTAAAAAAAAAAAAAAGTTATTTGGTCGCCAAAAATATGTAAATATTCATCTTTATGAAATTTATGAACGATATACTCTATACTCGTAGTAAAAGTAAGAATGAGATATCATCTATCAAAGAAAAAGGAAGGGATGGTGGAGAGGAAAGAAATATCAGGAATGAAACACGTTATATAACTGACCAGAAATCAAGATTTTTTTTCAATCGCTTCTTAAAGCATGCCAAGGACGGAACGAGTCTAACATTGATTTGTAAATGGTTCCAGAGTCTCACTGCATGGACTGTAAAATACGACGTAAACAAAGAAGAGCGGTGAACTGGGATGTCCAATAAACAATCTCTGTTTGAGCGTAGCGTTGAAGTCCATGATCGGAAAGACGCTGAAAAATTCCGACGAGATAAGAGGGGGTGGCAAGACAGTTAGGGATATTAGACATTCGAGATAGTATGTGAGATGTTCGTCTATTTAGTAAGAAAAGTTTAAAAAGAAAAAAAAATGTTATCTTTAATTCCTAGATGATATATGTTACACGTTGGCACTCCTTGCGGTCTATGAGATACGAAGCATTCGCCTTCAAAGCCATAAGTTTTAAATAAGAAATTTGACTTACAAAAAAAAAAATGTTTTCCTCTCTGATGCCACTGGTTGGTGACTCCCTGGAGTGAATGTACCACTTCTAAAGAACTATCTCCAGATTGGATGCACCGCACACCGCACCACACAAGTGACATTTGCATATCTATTTTACTAATTGAATAACGGGTTGTTGATTGTTTATTTATACTTGCTATCGTGAGAATAAACACACTCTTTCACTGTCGACATTTATTATACGCAAGATTACTATATACACATAGGAAAAATATTTATTTATATCATCAACGGTGCAATGTACCTTACAACTTACAACATTTAAAATATATAAATTGTAAGTGTTTCATTTATTACAAAGACAAATGTTCCTAAAAAAAACATTTTCCATTTAACTAAATAAAAAAATTTATGGGGTGTCCCTGTAAGAGCACCGGATTCAAATTTCGCGCCATTTTTTTATAAGGTTGGCAGCTATAAAACTTTCGTATGCGCCAATGGTCCAAATGAATCATCAATTCGAAGGTTAATTTAAAAATTTGAAGGAACTGATTCCATTCTGGACAATAAGTCCCCCATGCGTCCTCGTTCACTCGAAAACATAGCCGCAGTGAGAGAAAGTGTTACTGAAACCCCAGGGACATCGATTCGTCATCGTTCACAAGAATTAGACGTTTCAAGAAGCACCTTACAGCGAATTCTCCCGAAAGATCTGGATCTGTATGCCTACAAGAACCAACTGACCCAAGAATGCAAACCAGCAATTTATATCCGGCGCTCTTATTGGGACACTATATTAACATAATAAAACAATTCAATTAACGCATAACTACACGAGTCAAAATTATTTCATACATATCATTAAGCCGTGTCCCTTGCGAGGTAGGTAGAGAGAACAGATCTCCAAAATTTTCCATACAAACACACAACTTTCGCCTTCTCCAAATTTATACATCTCGTCATGCACAATCTTATATTGTTTATACGTCTCACTCTTTACCTTCTTTCAAAATCTGGTCCATTTGGTATAGTCACATTTTTTCCCTCTATCTCTTCCACACACGTGTTGCACATAGACGTACATTTTTTAGCTATCGCAAGTTCTCAAATTGATGACCGCTTTGGTTCTTGCATTGCTGATAACGTGGAATAGCAGACATCACGAATAATTTGTTTTGGTATTTGAGCGCATTGTTTTTCAATGGCAGCTCTGAATGTATTAACTGTTGCTGGTTTTGTACCATACACATGATCTTTTATCAGTCTCGAAAGTTGATTGGCATGAGGCGTGATCAGCTCTCGGGAGGTATTCAATGTCACATCTACACCCGATCCATCTGTTCGGCAAATTTTCATCAAGAAAGGCCCTCGTATCTGGATGATAGTGGAGAGGTACACCACACCATCTTGCTGGAAATAAAAATCCTTCATATCATTAAACTCTTAACGAATGCGTGGTATGACAAATACCTGCAGCAAGTTCAAGTAAACGGCACGGTGTTAAAGTTTTTACAATTTTTATGGAGCACCCTATGGAATAATAAATTGAGTGAGTTCCGGACTATTGAAATACGAGCAGACAATATCAAATGATGTTGTAAGGTCAAACATTTTTATTCTATCTTACAAGGTTGTAAAACTCATCACTTCCAACAATAGACCATAGTCCAAGTCAGTTATCCAGATGAGCATAAGACAAGCAATTGCGGCCAGGAGACCATTAATTGGCCAAGATTGGTTCTCGGAATGGTCACAGATTGGTAGTAGCGGCAAGACAATGTGCTAAATTGATATGCGTCTTGGCCATTATCAGTCCAGTCACTGACCGCAGCCCGCAATGTCGAACTATCTCAACCCGCAACTGTACTGGGTTCAAATGACATATCACTATGTATTATTGATTTAGCAGGAGTTATTATTTTTAAACTATATCATTGTATAAATTAACGATAGTATATCGCAGTAACAAACTGTCACTAAATAATTTGAATCATGGTCTAGAAGTGGTTATTGACTTTATTTCCTTAGGCTCCAGTATAACCAACAATGGAGGATATGAGGCTCAAATGAAAAGAAAGACTTAAATGGCAAAAAATCTCAAAAAGAGCTTAGTATCATCATCACGACGGAAATGTTCCTAGTTAAGTCTCTCTTCATCTCCATATTCATGTATGGCGCGAAGACTTGGACTCTGAGAGCGAACGAGAGACGTAGAATATATGCATTTGAAATATGGTGCTGGTGAATGATGTTACGAATTCCATGGACAGCAAGGCGAACTAACACCTTCATTCTCGAAGAACTGAGAATCACTGACAGATTGTCGACAATATGCCCCTGACGAGTCCTCCGATTCATTGGGCACATTGCTCGTGGCCAAGGATATAGTTTGGAGAGGTGTGTGGTTATTGGAGGCGTGGACGGACGATGCACAAGAGGAATAGTCCCAATGTGTTGGACTGACCAAGTTTGAAATGCAACTGGACTACCCTTAACAACTGCCCTTCGAGTCGCGGAGTGCAGGGATGGATGAAAAGGAGTCGTCAGAGGCTATCATCGGAGTCACGATGCTCAGTCATGAGCTACACGACAGGGTGGATGGATATCATGGTGTAATTTATATCAGTGTAGCTGTATATTCTTATTGTTTCGATATAACATAATACTATAGCTTATACGATATAACATAATACTATAGCTTATACGAGTTAAGCTAAATATTCTAATGGTTACGAGAATACGAGTTAAGCTAAATATTCTAATGGTTACGAGAATACGAGTTAAGCTAAATATTCTATAATATTATAATATTGGTAATGTAAGTATAAGTACCCGGCGGCAAGTAATACACATCGGGCTTAAGAAAGAGACTGCCGGTATAATCGGCTAACTTCGGCTTTGTAGAGCGTCGTCTCTGTCGAATGATGCGCTAACAGTCCGGTCCGGTAACGACTGACAAATCGCGACGGAACACATGTATGAATGACAGAAACGACGCTCTACAACGCCGAAGTTAGCCGATTATGGCCGACAGTCTCTTTCTTAAGCCCGATGTGTATTACTTACCGCTGGGTACTGTATGTATATCTTTACTTTCCTATTCATTCCATCATTTATATAGTGCTCCTCAACATATTCACATTGGTGATGACGAAATTGAATGCATGCCCGGTAGACATTATTTTTTCCGCCCCGTTATTATCGAATAATAATAAAATAACAATTTATATAAATAATAATAAAATAATTCCGAAAGAAGGAAAAGTAGAAAGTCAAAAAAACTGTATAGGTTGTATGGGAAGATGTCAGTCGTTCTATGCTGGGCCTCGTAGTCGAGTATCCCCTCGCCATTCCAACGTCAATTTAATTGGAAAGAGAAGCTGCGCCGTCGAGATTGTTTTTTTAATTAAGTGAATGAACTGTTGCACACCAGCAAACTCATCGGTCACACCGCTGTATTAAATCCGATAGCACATCGAGGTGAGACGATCGGAGCACATCGGCAATTTTTTTTACTTCTCTTTTTTGAAAGAATATATATGACCGAAGTCATAGATATCCTTATACCCCCGAATACTGCGCGAAGAAAATGCATGTTGTCATTCAAGGGGAGTAGTACAGTGCGGACTTCGAACCGACGACCTTCACGGAAGTCCAGTGTGTTCCCGCGCGGTCATACACCTCATAAGGAGGTGTATGAATTGTATAATATCCTTAACTGTCCCGCCGCACCCTCTTGTATAATATCCTTAACTGTCCCGCCGCACCCTCTTATCTCGCCGAAAATTTTCAGCGTCTTTCCAATCATGGATTAGCGCTACGCTCAAACAGAGATTGTTTATTGGCCTTTCCAGTTCACCGCTCTTCTTTTTTCACGTCGTCCTTTACTGTCCATGCAGTGAGACTCTGAAATCAGTTACAAACCAATATAAGACTCGCTCCGTCCTTGGCATGCTTTAAGAAGCGACTGAAAAAACTCTTAATTTCTAGTCAGTAAAATAACGTGTTTCATTCCTGATTTTTCTTTTCCTTTCCTCTCCACCATCCTTTCCTTTCCTTTTGATTGATGATATCTCACTTTATATGAAAAATAGTGTTCGGGTGATTGTCCGTCTTTGTGGGGTTTGTGGGCATGTTCTCACGTATATGTTTATGGATTTCGTGGGGATGGATAGTCATTTGAATGATTTATGCGACCACGTAACTTGCTTCATTTACTTTTGTCTGGTTGGTTGGAAGAGATTGCCGCCTGGCAATAAACCCCCTCCAGATTGTATTGCAATAAAAGTGTTAAATAAATAAATAAATAAATAAATATGAATATGGAAGAGGCCAAGGATGTGTGTCAAGTTTGGAAAGTATGGCGCTCTGTCATCTCTGCCTACCCCGATATGGAAATGGCGTAATGATATGTATGTGAAATGAAATAAATACATTTATTGTAGGTTTATTGATAGCAACATTGTACGAGTATGTATAACCCATATGTACTGAAATTGTATATACACGTATATTTGAAGATAATGGCGAAAAAAATACATTTAAGAGAGATGCCATCAAAAGGTCTCGTCTCACCTCATAACACTCCTCTCAGTCGAGATACACCCCCACCAATAGAAAGCGAGCCCGGCCGCGAGGACATAATATGTTTTTCAGCCCACAGCCTTGTGCATGTAAATATATATAATGCCGTTTAAAGAGCAGTCTCTTCCAGGGCCATCTAACTCGAGAGTCGAGCACACTATTATTGATATTTGAAACATTAAAGGAAACCTTTGTATATCTTCCGAGATGTGAAAGTACAATTTGGCATAAGGAATGCAGGATAGGAATTAGAAGTGCTTCTTTATCCAAGCCATTGATCTCCGAGACTCATAAGACAATAAAGGGAAGAACCAGATGCACGGGCTGTAAAAAAATTCCGGGTTTCCAATATAATCCCAAAGCACTTATCTTGTTGGGTCATCGTTTGATCTGCTCAAAAATCAAAAGCTGCCCAATTTATTTAATTTAAATGAACCATTTACATCTACAAAATGAATACCAATTACAACATATTAATATTGATTGAATCATATCTCACTCACTTCTCATATCTTTCTCCTGTTCACAGCTTTTAATGGACCACGTCTCAACTTCTTGTCTGAGCACTCTTAAACCGCAGGATTATGTGCTTAAGTCCTCAACAACGGTGCAATTTATTTACAAGTGCTTATTCATCACGAACAATCATAGTAGACCTATTATTCTACGCCATACCCAGGATCTCTGTATGTACAGTCCCTGGACATATTATAAACGCTCAGAAGGTTTTAAACGATACTTGAAATAATTTATTCTATTTTTCAGAATAATATTTTAATATGATATTAGATCAAAATAAATAGAGTATTGTCTAAGGTGTTAATTAGGGATACTTAGTCAGGCACACTTTCAAAGAATCTTTAAGCTATTGTTGTGCTATTGTAGAATGCTGAGGGTCAAATGGGTTGACAAAATTCGTAATGGTGACATCTTAATCCAGACGGTGACATCTTAATCCAGACGGTGACATCTTAATTAATCCACCATCAAAAGTAAAATGTTCGAGAACATTGGACATATAATGCGAAGATATGTGATATTTCAATACAGAGTAAAAATAAGGTCTGAAGAAGTGCAGAAAGAAAATGCATCTCTTGGTGAAAAAGCCTTCGGGAAAAACTTGTTTAGAGCACACCTTTGTTGTCTCATAAGTGTGGTTTGGACGATGATCGCGAACCTCCGCAGAGGAGAGTAATTTAAAATAAAATTAATCTCGTTTATCAATAGCAAAAACATAGCAAAATATATGTAGGTTTCACAGGATTCGTATATAATATAAGGTAAATCGGATGCTATCAACGGTCTTGGCTCGTCTTGTACGACCCTTCCGATCAGGCATGCCCCCAGGATAAAGAGCAGAAACCCGATCGAGGGTATAACAGTGGTTTTATTGCATGCTTAGGACTTGCCGGGCTAGACGCTCATCCTTAACCTTATTACGGTGCTATGGCAGAGAGACTCGCAATCTTGACATGGGAGGACGTGGAGTGCAAGACGGGACCGTTCTTGATGTAGACGTTTTATGGCATCCCTATATTCCTGATGAAACGTATAGGGTGACGATGATGATGCTACCCTGAGAAACTGTTCATCAGCATTTAAAAAAAGTTTATTTTGTTCTCGGGCAATTTTTAGTTATTCATTTGAAGTATTTATTTTCGATTAATTAATCAATTCTATTGTGTTATACCCAATAGAATTGATTAATTAATGTTTTTGTTCAAACTATTATGAAATTGCATTGGCAATATGTAGCTCTATTCTATATGGTTTTACCAGAATTATGTGTCACAGAGATTAGGAATATTATTTTGTAAAATTGTTTGTGAAATTATGATTGTATATTGTTGTATTGTAATCTATCATCATGGCTATATACCTGTATCAAATCAAATGTTCATTATGCATGGCTGGGCTTCGCAAGTGATCAC
This sequence comes from Odontocerum albicorne, assembly GCA_949825065.1. Taxonomy (NCBI): domain Eukaryota; kingdom Metazoa; phylum Arthropoda; class Insecta; order Trichoptera; family Odontoceridae; genus Odontocerum; species Odontocerum albicorne. Next base: position 15,968,010 of record OX463860.1, on the reverse strand, counting down.
TATAGATGATCGGCACCCCCTACGCGCGGACGGCGGGTGGTATGCGTGGCGCTTGTAAGCCGTGACGGCATACACGGTCAAATCAAGGGGCTTACGATAAGCGATGAGCAGAACATGAGGAACGAAAAACGGAAAAAAATATTCTCACCTACTGGAACGTCAACTGTGTTTTTATTTCGACAAACTTGAGCGGAGCGGCAGCCATCCACCTATTTTACAGTCTTTGTACCAGTGCTGTGCAATGGAGATTTAAAATAATTTTCTTTCCAAATTTCTGCTTCCAAATCATAGATTGTTAACTCATTTCGTTTAATTTGTGTCAGGAATTCCTTAAACATCCACATACTTAAATCCCGAGCTATTACACGTACTCGTATAATAACAATCACATAAAAAATCATATCCCACAATTCCTCATCCCACGATCTACATTCGCATCAGTCATTCACTCAAATGCCTATGTGAAGACCTCCAAAAAGTTCTCACTCCGCGCAAGGAACGGCGTGTTTCTCTTCCCAAATTTATATGAACACGTGGGGTTGAGAAATCGAATTCAGTGCGTCGTCACCTCGTGTTATAAAATATTTGAGATAAATCCTCTGAAACATAATCGATAAAATTTTGTGTACTATTCAACGTCTTTAATTATTTTAGTCTGAACGACAGGTATTCTCGCGGTAACACGGTGAGCTAGCTTAATTACATTTAGATGTAACTGAAAGAGGTTCCTCCGGAGGGAGTAGAACTTTGAGGTTGATTTTGTCTTCATTAAATAAATTTATTGTTCCGAATTCATCCAATAGGGCAAGTATTAAGAAAAGGCTTTTGTCGGTGCTTGTCCTGTAGCGTGCAATTACCAATAGTGTTAGAGATATGGGTGGTGTATACAGCTGTAGGAAACACTTAAATACAACGTTTTTGGGGGTTGTTATGAAAATGTTTGATTATGTACCAATATTACATACATACAGTACATTTCACCTTATGCCGAATCTGTTATTATCACATATCGGAAAGTATTTCATTGGTAAGTTTTCTGCGGTTTTTTTTAACCAAATATGTTTATTTACACATATGCAGGTACTGGGAAATACCTAATCTAATGGCCGTAACCTTTAAACTTAACTTATATACATTTAACGTTACTTTACACTCAACGTATATTAATTTAACGTAACTTTACTCTCAAATTATGTACATTTATTTTGTAATATTTTTAATATATTAATAAAAGGGAGTTCGAATCCCGCGTTTGAGTGCCCTTGAGGAGAGTCTTGTTTTCTAAACGGCGCTTGATAAAGTGTACTTTTCATTATAATAATAATTATTATTATTACAAACAAAAACTAAAGGAAATTTAATTGTAATATAATACAATATCAAAATAAATATTTGCCCTGGGGGCTTACGAGAGTAAATCCGACCTACCCTCCCGTTGTAAGCACAAGCTCCCGAAGCATCATCTGTTGCCTGACTAGTCCACCTACAGTATTAGCTGGGAGGGCCAAGGTCTGAGTGAATGTGATGGAATACAATTAGCTTGAACGAGTGGACTTTTTCTTGCTAAATTATTAGTTGTAAGAATTGTTATCTAGTGATATGAAGGTGTTAATTACTTCTAAGAAATCGTTTATTGAGATTATAAAAAATGAAAATAAAATGATATGTAGGAAAATAAGATTAAGTTAATTATAATATATAAATAAGATATTTATTTATTTATTTATTTATTTAACACTTTTATTGCAATACAATCTGGCGGGCTTATTGCCAGGCGGCAATCTCTTCCAACCAACCAGACAAAAGTAAATGAAGCAAGTTACGTGGTCGCATAAATCATTCAAATGACTATCCATCCCTACGAAATCCATAAACATATACGTGAGAACATGCCCACAAACCCCACAAAGACGGACAATCACCCGAACACTATTTTTCATATAAAGTGAGATATCATCAATCAAAAGGAAAGGAAAGGATGGTGGAGAGGAAAGGAAAAGAAAAATCAGGAATGAAACACGTTATATTTGTACCACATATAACATTTGTACATATAACATAAGATAATATTTGTACCACATATAACTTTGTTTAATTAAAAAACTAAAAAGTTTTATTGCATTAAATTTTGTATATCTTATTTTAGCTCAGCCTGTACTCCAGATATAATTTCTTATGAATACATAATCAATTCTATTAGTGAATTCGACTTGATTTATTCTCTACCATTTTATTGATCTCGAGGTATATTCATGGCAGATTTCAAAAAAATAAATTTTCAATTGAACGTTCTTCTTCTTCTGCCTGAAAGCACTTGACCCTCTCCTTTCAGGCATACCCTCGAAGTTAATTCATCCTTTGGCTCTTTTCTCCTATCTTCAAGCATCAAATTTATTTTATTTTATTTCACCAACGCAATTAACGTTTTTTTCATTTTCTTTCCGGACAGACGGTATATTTCATTATTCAGTGTGACTGGGGAAAAGATCACTGAGCGAAGTTGAAAAAAAATTGGAAAAGCCCTTCTGGTACTGGCCGCAAGAATCAATAGATTTCGCCTGTGTGAAAGAAAATTATATTTCCCGTTTTATGGTACCCTGTAGGTACTTGAACATTTCACTCGAATAAATTGCATCATTCTTTGGAAACATTTCATTATAAATACATACCATGGCTTAATTTCCATGTCGGAGTAGGCAGAGAGGACAGAGCGTCAGACTTTCCTATCTCGACACACATCTTAAGCCTCTTCTACATACGTACATTCATACACATTCTTATACAATATATATTTATTTATTTACACATTATAAGAAATATACATAATTTGCGAAAAAACAACAGGTAATTTAATTTGGTCATACAATTTTAATGGATCTGGGTTGGTTACCTTTCATTTGTTGTGTCCCCAGTAAACTAGGCTTTTGCCTGTATCTCACTGATGATATTTAGCATGAAAAAATAAATCGATACTTCTTTCCGATTTTCGATTAAACAAAAACAAAACCCCGTTGCACATTCTCATCAACCTGACTAACAGTAACACTCAATTACAACTGGAAACATCATGCGACATCAAACTCCTCTCACATTATCACTCCAGAAAGACCAAAAATGTTCATTCCATAATATACCGCACACAATCATAAGAATAAAAACACAAATATATGATTTCTCTGACTCGATCTTTCCTTCTTTCAAACTATCATTCACTTGATCCAACTGTACTTTTGTTGGTCTTCTTCTCACATGCATTTTACTCACATTTGCATTAAATATTTGTTTTGTTGGTTTTTCTTCATTCATTCGTTCTACGTGCTCAAATAATGTCAGAGTGCTCTTCTCCATCTCACCCGTCAGCCTTAAGTTCAGATTCATCCTCTATCACTTCATTACACACGTTTTCACCCCATGTATTATTCTCAAAACGAAGAACCTCACAATATCTAAGACCCCGGTGAGATGCAAACTAGCGATAAATAACAAAATTATAGCTAGTAATGGAGTTTAGGTATCTTGGAGTGAGCATCAGTAGCAATGGAAATCTTGAGACAGGTCAATAAGGCGGCTGCAATATCGGGATGCCTAAGAACACCGGTGTGGAATAATAAACACATGAGAATAGAAAGTGAATTCAGAATATAAAAAACATGTGTGAGACTGATAGCCACCTACGGAATAGAGACCAGAGCAGACACATCTAGAACGAAATCTCTCCTGAGAACCTCGGAAATGAAAACACTGAGATGTATAACCGGAAACACACTAAGAGATAGAATCAGAAACACCGAAATAAGAAGAAAGTGTAGTACGGAAGACATCATCAGGTGGGGAAGATAACGAAGCCGATACTGGAACGAACATGTAAACAGAATGCAAGACGACAGACTTCCACGTGTCGCCCTTCAAGGGAACCCAGCCGGAAGAAGATTACCGGGAAGACCTCCGAAGAGATGGTGTGACAGCTGGCAATCCACGTCACAAGAAGGGGAACAAGCGGAACAAACAGATCATGATCTATAGGAAGAGGAAGAAGAAAAAGAAGTATTCTTCTCAGTGCTGGCATTTCTACAGCATTAATCGGCTTCTATTAATTTGTATTTTTATACGTTCACGGTTTCCTCCCATAGATTATTATACGCCTGAGTAGTTTCGAAGTCACCTGGTCACGATCGAGGAAAGTGTATTGAAATATTTCGTAAGTTGTGACATAAGACTCATGGAGATCTGTTATCTCTAGCTCCTCCAAAATGTACTTATGATAATGAATTGACTTCGCCGCCGTTGTAGTGTATAAATATATAACGAAACTATATATACGATAACATCAAATGTATGACGTAGAGAATAAAAAAAAATTAAACACTCAGATTTATAAATCAAATGAAAGGTAGCTATAGTTCTTGAAGTTCATCCACCATACAAGTCTGGTGCCTTGAACCGGCGTTCAACCTGTTATCCCACACGAAGAGATCTATCTACCGGCTGCTGGCTTGTGGCACCCACGCAGCCGATGGTCGATGGAACTGCTCGAAGAAAGCTGTGCATCGGTGCAAGTGTTCTAGATTTATTGCACTGATTTCAAGATTTATATATTCCTTCCTACGAGGTGCACTGACTGGTTGGCATTAGCTGTATTATAACCTGTGCCTGTCACAGTTATTTTTTTATCCACCTTTTCGTGATAATATTTATTTAACGGGGCTCTGGTAATCGCCATGATTCAAGAACAAGAAAATTCAACATTGATACATGATACTCGTATCACGACGATATCCGTGGTCTAGTTGGTAAGACGCTTGTCTCCCAATCTGGAGGTTATGTGTTCGATACCCGTTAGAACCCAATTTTTTTAATAAAGGGTTACAGTCTGGTTTTCACTTAAGGCATCTTTAACATATTTCTGGTTGGCTGGAAGATATTGTCACATGGCAATAGGCCCATCAGGTTGTGCTGTAAACAGTGAAAGTGTAATACAATACAATACAATCACGCCGTTTTCCTGCATGAGGCAAAGAGTACAAAGCGCCAGACGTTCCTTTCTCGACACACATATTTCGCCTCTTCTAAATCCATGCACATTCTCGTATATTAATATTTGATTAATTGTATGCACTCAGTTACAGTGGTAATACTTGCAATATCCTGTTATAACAACACGTGCAAAAATGCATATTCTGGCTACAATCCAAAGCTTAATTTGTAGATCGCTAATAATAATTGTACTGTTCCAACAGTTTCGACCCAAATACTCGTACAACTCTATGTCTGTCGATACATTCGTTTCATTACTTCCTGTGTTTCGAACATGACAAGAGCTCTTAAATTTACTTTATTGTCTAGTTGATTTGCAAAAAGAAACATGTTTATAAAGGTGTAGTATATTATACCAACTCATACTATCACGCCAAATCCCTGTTGGGGTAGACAGAGAGGACAGAACGTCAAACGTTTGCAAAAAAGAAACGCATTTTTGAAGATGTTTTCTGTTACACCAACTCATACATACATACCATCACGCCAATTCCCTGTTAGGGTAGACACAGAGGACTGAACGCCAGACTTTTCAATCTCGAAATACATGATAAGCTTTTTCTTCATCCATACACTTTCACATACAACATCTCTGACTTTCTAGGTTTCCTTCTTTCAGAATGTCATTCACTTGATCCAACCATACTTTCCTTGGTTTTCGCGTGTAAGAATACGTCTTCCACTCAAATTAGCACTAAATCTGTTTTTTGTTAGTTACTTAACACATCAACCTTAAATTATACCAACTTTACTGCATTAAAAAAGGTGATCATTTTATTATCGACTTTACTTTCGTTGTATACACTACAACCTGACGGACTTATTGCCATGTCGCAATTTCTTCCAACAAACCAGAAACATGTTGAAGTGGCCTTAAGTTAAACCAAACTGGAACGTTTTTAATGTGGTTTAACGGAAATTGAACCCACAATCCCCGGGTTTTGTCCGATCATTATTCGTGGCCCAATTGGTAAGATATATTGTCTTTCAACACGGATGTTGCGGGCTCAATTTGTTAGACCAATTTTTATTTTCTAACGGTATCCTATCTGATTTTCACTTAAGACCTTTTTAACATTTTTTTGTTGGATGGAAGGAATTGCCATATGACAATAAATACGCCACGTTTTTCTCTATACAGTGTAAGTGTAATACAATAGTCTTGTTATAATTATTTCGGATCGAGGATGCAGTGTTGCCTGCGCAGATTTCCACATATCTCGAGTTTTGGCAATGATCCATTTATTAATTAATTCTTAAGATATTTCTAACTTTCAAGAAATCTCAATTGGCGATTCAGACATATTGATGAGCGTAGCCGGGAGATAACATTATCTTGATTGATTTTCATACTTAGAACCACTCGAGTAAGATTGGTACTACTAGATCCCAACGCGCACGTTGGCAATACTACTCCGCACATGAGGAGGCAACAACACTCGCACACGTCTAGTCCATTTGAGTATTAGTACCAGATAATGTTTTATACCAGACTGAGATTTTTTTTTGTGGCATCATCGGGAATCGAACCCGAAATAATAATAATAAAAGTTGAATTTATATATTGCCGTTTAGAGAGTAGACTCTCTTCAAGGGCGCTCTTGCTCGGGATTCGAATCCGCTATAATTGACAAATTAAAATACTATAAAATAAATATGAGTTGAGAGTAAATAGAGTAAGGTGGTGCTTCGTCCATTAGATTTGGTATCCTAAGTAAAATATTTGACAAGAAAACCGCAAAATTAAAATTTAAGGACAATTTATATAGCGCCGTTTAGAGACCAGACTGTCCTCATGGGCGCTCTAACTGAACGGAAAACTTTACAAGGGAAAACGAACCACAAAGAAACCTTTGTAGTTTTTCATGTGTGATAGTAACACATTCGGCTTTATGTGTATTATACTGTATATACATACATATGTAGTGTTCATATATAATCATAAATTTTAGAAAGACCTTAAAAATATATCTAATACTTAGAAGTAGACCATTCCACACCACAGGATTAGAAAAAGCAAAAGCCCTATCATAATACCCAGCCCTTTTAGATCGATTGAGAACAATCAATTTGTTAGATGAAGACGTAATCGATTTCAAAGTTCTACTCGTCTTCTAAGGAGCATCTCTCTGACACTGATTCAAAAGATACAAATAGAAACATACCATTAAGGGATTCCATTTAATTGATAGAAAACAAGAAACAGTGTACTATATCTATTTAATAATTTGCATAATGCCGTGATGTCAAAAATTAAACAAAAAATACTGTGATCGTGAAGTGAAAATTAAACAAAACATATGCAGTAGCTACTGCATTACATAAGTATTCCAATTTTAAAACACGTGCTATCAAATTGAAAAAAACAGGTTCGCAATTGGAAAGTAGACACTTTTTCTTCTTGAATAATGGCCGTGAACTCATATATGAAGGAGTATACAAGACACTTGCAATATTTAATTAGGTCGTTTATTTTTTTAACTTAACATTTGATTTGTACGTTTTTACAAAACAAATTAAATTACATTTTAATTTGTTTTATTAAACACTGTTTATTCCACTTTTTGTAACGGTATAACCCTGCCGGTTTCAAGGCTTTCACCTTATCATCAGGGGAGCACAATTACATTTACTGTCATTCCCATGTTCGACTACACACTAAAAAAATAGATAATTGTTACGTGAAATTTCGCACAAATGAATGATATTTAAAGTGATCAAGTGCGAAAAAAACTCAATTGTTTTTGACGTGTTTAATACATAAAGATATTAATATTCGGAGCAACTGTCAACTTTATACAGAAAAAAACCACTTTGAAATGATTGAAAGACCCAGATTGTCAGAAAAAAGCGTATTACTGTAAAACGAAGAAAAATAAAACAACACCGGCTACAGTGACAAACAGAGGATGGGCTTTTCAGCTAGTATCCTTATTATTGAGGATACATCCAGTCGGATACATAAATACAATTTGACAATAGTCAGTCGAGATATTGACATTATCTTCGTGATATCACCTTCCAGTTGGAGCCGATGCAATCTCCTTGCTAGTCGGCGCCACGGTTAATATAATGTATTACAGTATTGGCACACATTCCAGGCTGCAGTCAATTTGCATGCAGTTGCATACTTACGCTCGTTTGAACTCTGGTGACACGAATTGTAGAAGCTTCAAACGAATTGTTTGATTTATTATCGCTGTTATGATATTGTCCGAAAGTAATATGCGCACATTTTGCATGTTGGCGTTCCAGCTACGAAGATGAAACCAACATTGTTTAACAAAAGAACGCGTGTATATTTTCTTAGCATTTTCAAGATTAATTTTCAATACCGAATTCAATAGAGGCAAAAGGGGGCAAAAAGTTAAGGCAGTAGATCGACGCGTGGTTATTATTGCAACATGAGTTTGAATACTTGGGCTTGCAGCAGGAATGACTTGTAGAAAGGGTATGTGTGAACTCTTGATTGTTGTATGTTTTTGGTGATTATGTGCGACACATTATGCCACGGATTTTTTTGTCTGTATGGAATGATGAAAAATGCGGGGTTTGATTCGCGTGATATGTTATGTACATATGTAATTGAGTCTCTGTTTATCGAGTTGATGAGAGTATGCAACGGGGTATTGTGAAATCAATAATCGGAAAGAAATATGAACTTATTTTTCCATGTTATGTGTCCTCAGTAAGATACAGGCAATATCCTTATTTACTGGGAACACGATAAATAAAAGGCAACAAACCCAGATCCATAAAAATTGTATGTCCACATTCAATTACCTGTTGTTTTTTTATTTCATAAAATATGTTATATAATTTCTTGTCATATATACGAGTAAATACATATCATGTGCTGAAATTCCTCCTATCGTGTGTTGAAATGAATATAGAGAAACTGAAAAAAAATCGAATGTATGAGTATTTAGATATGTTCAACATGTGAAAGTTGACCTGTTTTGAATGGTCCCGTTCAGTCCTTCCCGAACGCATTACTCATGTAGACTGACTGTGCAATCGATCCAAAACATGGAGTTATATACTCGAAATAAATATATAATACACAGTGAGTGATTTCTTCACTTATTTTCCAATCAATACTAAAACAGTTGTGAAAATCCCTAATTACTCAACGTATAAGTTGTCTATACTTTTTAAATATCCCAGAAATAAAATGGACACAAAGTTTCCGCCCACCACATTCATTAATTAATTAAACACTAGTAGGTAAGACATTTCTTACATTCCGGGGTTAGCGGCTTGGATACAGTTGATACGCATATTTTAAAAAGATTTCACTCCGATTTTCGTCTCTTTCATATTCTTATAGTTGATTGAAAGATATCGCTACATGGTAATGAATGTGTTGATTCCTTGGCTAAGGAAGCATGTTGTCTGCCTTATATCATTTTTTACAGCCAGTAACTGATCTTTCAAATATAAATAAACATGATACTTGGCACCGATAGATATGACTGATGTATATAAAAACTCGAGATATAAATCAATCCAATAACCCATCCCTTTGAAATCATGGTTTAATATAATAAGAATGAGCAAGATATACAAGTAAGTGTTTGTCTTGTGTCATTTGTGGACAAGCCACTGCGTGGTGGCTAGTCATCTTTACAGAATGGGTATTCTGGTAAAGAAGGAAAGTGGTCTGGATGATGAAACTATAGACTTTGTATTTTTCGTTTGTCCTTTGCGAGACATATTTGATTTACTAAAAGTCGTATCTTTGCCGCGTCCAATGAATGTTACGTTTCTTCTTTCTTCGTGGAACTTTTCCGCTTGTTAAATTTTGAAATTGAAATTGTTAAATTTTAGAAGCTTATTCATTTGAAATTTGGAATTATCTAGGGTTGTCATTTAAAAAAAATAGTTTAATTATTATATATTGACTTATATAAATAACATAATGACTTGAATTTGATGGCCACCATATTTTACTGTCGACAACAAACGCGTTATGTAATATATATTTGTAATAAAACTACACAAAAAAGTTATTTTCACATTATTTTTCCGACTTGTTTACGCCACCATACATTAACAGATTTTCTTTGTACATAATGGGAAAGCTATTTCACTTCTATTTTCTGACTAAAATACACTGAAAGAGTTTTTCTATGTTTTTTTTACACTTTGAGATTATTTTAACACGTAAAAGAACATTTTTACGTCTTTTGAAAACTTTTTTGCCTACAAACTTACAGAATTACTGTCAACTCGCCTCAGATGTCATCTTTGGTAATATCTTCTTCAGTTGACATTTGACATTCATCCTCTTACCTATTACAACAGCGATGTTCAACATTTTTTAACTTACATAATTCGGAGCTAAGAAAGCGAATATGAAAGCATTCCGACATGCACAAAAGAGTGAAAGCATTAATAATATGTTTATGCAAAAAAGATACATGGGTAAAGCAGATAATAAAACTATATTATATTACACTTTCGACATCATCACTATCACGCAATGTCTCTATTGGGTATGCAGAGGAAAACATATCTCTATCCATTCTATTCTGGCACAAACGCTTGTGCCATGTCCATACAACTCGTCATACATAGTTACTAATTTTATACAAGGACTTTTTACACTGCCCACTTTTAAGATTTGTTTGATTTGATCGTGTCATATTTTTTTAGACCTTCCCAAGCTTGTTATATCTTCTATATTTTCTTTTTAGTTTATTTTTATAATACTTGGATAATTGAGGTGTACGGTCGCACGGTAACGCACTGGACTTCCGTGTGGAAGGTTGCCGATTCGAACCCCGCGCTGTGCTACACCCCTCGAAAAACACAGGCATTTCTCCGTATAGTATTCGAAGGTATAAAGATACCTATGACTTTGGTCATATCTATTCTACATAAAAAGAGGGGGGGAAACATAGTATGCTCTGATCAACTATCTCATTTCGGGTGTGTCATCGGAACCAGTATAGCGGTATGGCTAATTCGTTTGCTGGAGTGCAACAGCGTACTCACTTTAAAGAAACAAAAACTCCTCGGCACAGCTGCGCTGTCCAACTAAATTGATGTTGGAATAGCGAGGGGATCCTCAACTAAGACACCCAGCAACATGGACGACGACGCATAAGTACGTGGCATAACTATTTGAACACACCTTTCTCCATCTAAAGCTCTGTATTTTCCTTCAATTACGAGTATTTTTTCTGTCGTACATTGACTGTCTACATATTCTATGCAATGCTCTCGTTTCTATTGCTTTTATCTTACTTACTTTATTTTGTTGCCACGTCGAAATTTCTCTTGCATATATATCCTTATGTTGGACAATTATGAGCATCCAGCTTTGCTTTTATTGAAACGCTCCGGTCGGTCAGCACATTGTATAACTCATCATACACTCTATTGCCTGATATATTCTTCTTGCACTTTCGTTGTGTATATTTCAATGTGGCAGACATTTTGTATTTGCTAATATCGTCCAATCAACCACTAAGACTTTTCTTATTCTTCATCGTGACCTCAATGCTGATGAACGTGATCCACAAATTGTTCGGCGTGTGATTTTTTTGGGAAAACTATTGCGGTGGTTTCACATTGCCTTCTGTACCGCAGTATATATACAATAATATTATAGGAATTGTATACATGTTGTATATATTGTGAGCCCTGTTGCTAGCACACAATATTTTTTAGTGTAGTAGTACTAGGTCACAGATTAGATGTGCACTTGTGCATGTGGAGAGAAGATAGGGAAAACACAGCAGCAGAAGTGACCCGCCTTTGTGCTCCTCTACCAAGATTAGCCTGCGGGCCGACGTAATTTCCGGGGTGTGGTCGCTGTTTTTGCACTAACAGCTACTTGGAGCCAAAGGTGTATAACTCAAAATGTCAATGGAGAGGAACTGAGTACTATTTAGGCGTCCCTAGACTGGCCAATACTATTTACAAGGTACTGCCGCTAATCATCTCGCTACACCTCATCAAGAGTTTAAAAAGGTGAAAACCTTTAAAACCTGCCAAAATGGTGTACCGTGAAAATACACAAAAGCTTTTCATAAAATAACACATTTTGTGGTACTGGGATGAAAAAAAATCACTAATTTTAGCAAGGAGCATCGCGGTACCTTCAAACTATTTTCGACCCAATAGGTTACTCTGACTTGGTGATGTTCAGGGATGGGTTTGGTTCACTTAAAAAATGTTTCGAAAATGTAGGTACTGTTTCAGGCTATTTACAACGAAGGCCTAAGGGATAATGTTAAACGTGCTTGCACACCACTGGGCACGAACGTTTTCGAAAAATGTGCGAACGATTTAACAATAATAATAAAAGGACAATTTATATAGCGCCGTTTAAAGAGCAGACTCTATTCAAGGGCGCTTTAATCCAGGATTCGAACCCACTTTTATTGACATTAAAATATTACAAAATAAATAGGAGTGTAAGGATAGGAAGGAAGTGGTTGCTACTAGTAAATTAATTACCTCCACGTATATGTATATTTTATATTTAAAAAAACATATTTGATTTTAAAACCGAAGAAAACTTACCAAAGGAAAACGAACTAAAAAAAACCTTTGTCGGTCTTCCGATATGTAATGGTAACAAATTCTGGAGTATAATGAATTTATTTATGTAAAACTTCATTGAAAATACAATCTGGCAAGCTTATTGCCAGGTGGCAATCTCTAAAAGATTGAGAAATAGAAATAAAAGTTAGATATCATTAATCAAAGGAGTCATTGGGGATTGGATTGTAACACGTTAACAAAAATTGGGAATGTAACACGTTACATTACTGACTGAAATTAAGATTTTTTCAGTCACTACTTAAAGCATGCCAAAGACGGAACGAGTCATATATTGGTTTGTTACTGGTTCCAGAGTCTCACTCCATGGACAGTAAAGGACGACATAAAAAAAAGCAGTAAACTGGAAATGCCAATAAATAATCTTTGTTTGAGCGTAGTGCAGTGTATGTGTGTAATGTTCATAAACAAATCAAACAGAATTAAACCCGTAATCTCTGGGTTGGGAGGCAGGCGTTTTACCTCCTAGGTCACGGAATACCTCACTAATATACCTATGTGGAAACCACCAAAAGTGCTTACATTCTCCTTGTCAGAGTTTTCTTTTCACGTTTTATTTTTAATTTGATAGTCGCAACGTTATAAAAATCACGACTATCGCATCTCACCTAAACATTCGAATAAAGGTTAAAAAGTTTGCTCCTGAAAAAAAAAGATGTTTATGGACAGAAATTACGCTGGCTGATTCGACATGTCTTCCCTCAGTATTATATTAACTTAAGCCGAAAGAAGACACGTTGTTTCGTTATTCTTTAAAGGATAAAGTGCAATTTTATATAGCGTCGTTGAAAGAGCAAATTCTCCTCAAGGGCGCTCTAATTCGGACTCCTCCTTTGCTGGTGCCACACCGGTGGGAATAGTATAACGGTGGCACGGACAAAAGGTCAGATATCATGGACAGAGATGAAATTTAAATTGGAATGTTAAAATAGCAATTATAAAGGCTTAATGATTCATGAATTTCCGATGGAATTCTAAAAAAAAACAGTCTGGTTTTACAAAGACCACCATACTTATTTCAAGTTGGTTTTAAAAATATCCCTTGAGACATTAAGTTCTCTAGTATTGTATACAAATGTCTTTTTTTCGTATGGTACTACTCAACATATTCGAATTAGCGATTAGGACACATTGAAGAGCTTGGCCGGGAAACAACATATTCTTCGGCCTCAGTTAATTGAGCCTTTGGGCTTAGAACGACTGGTGCGAACAACTCGCGGTTCATCAATCATATCACGGATTCGAAATAAAACCGCACATAGCAAGAAATCCGCCCACATATTCGCGATTAGGACCCATTTTTTTTTTAAATTTTCATTTTGGTACTATTGTATTATATTAATCTTGAGGTGTAAATGATACATGGTGAGCTTGTTGATTGATATGCGGCAATATCTTCCAACTAACCAGGAAGATGTTACTGAGGCTTTAAATGAAAATAAGAATGGAGCCCTATTTAAAAAAAAATACGTACTAACTGAAATCAAACCTGAAATCCCCAGTGCGGAAGACATGCTTATAGGCTGTTTTTATATAATTGGGAATTGAACTTAGAACTCCCGGTTGGAAGATAAGCCTCTTACCTTATAGGTCATGGAGGTCGTCGGAGGTACGACGGTAATAGTATATAAAATATTACAATTGTTTTATTGGATATTTTATTTAAAATACTGCCATGTTAAAATTCTTCATACGTATCATTCCAAGAATTGCCATCCCCTTGTGGGCGAAGGACTGTCTGCTCATCACAAATTTACATAAACACAAAAAAAAAGTTTCTAAGAATTCGCAAAGCATCCACTCTGCGTCAGCAAAACGATAAGATGTTGCAAATAGTATTTTATATTTATTATGTATTACATGTTTCTTTATTAATTTTAAGGAGTTTAAGCATTTATATTTTCTATATTTGATTTCTCAAGTTTCTTTCTTATTTACAAAATGTTAACATTATATAAGTAAGATATAAAAAAATGTAAAATTTTGGTGCTGTGCAACTTTTGATTTAAACATACATACCATCACGCCATTTCCCTGTCGTGGTAAGCAGAGAGGACAGAACGCTTGCTCAACTTTCCTATGTTGACACACATCCATCGCTTTGTATAGCATGGTTAGCAAGGTAAATCAACGAGTCTTATCATCCAAAAATTAAAGATTAGCGAAATATTTCGGACAATATGTATGAAAAGAATCACGACACTTCCCTCTCGGGATACGTAGAGAGAAAAGAACGCTAGACTGCCTTCTCTCAGCATGTATAATTCACCTTTTCAACACCTTATGCAACTTCTACGATTTCTATAACTTTCTACATTTCCTTGTTTCAAAATACCATTCACTTGACCAAAATATACTGTCTTATTCTTCCTCTACCACGCCTTTCACTCACATTTGCACAATATATTTGTTTTGTCAGTGCCCACATGCCCAAATCATCTCCGCGTGTTCTGCTTCATCTTACTCAACACATCAGTCTTAAATGCATATGAATCCTTTATCACTTCATTCCATATTCTATTATACGTTGTCAACCCATGTATCTTTCTCAATTCACGCATTTCTTCAGCATTTATTCGGCTCCTTTCAGTCTTTTTCCACTTCCACGTTTTTCTCCCATACATTAACGTTGGTACTAAAATACTTTTGTGGAATATCCATCTTACCAGGTTTTGATACTCTCCGTTTCGAGTATATGATATATGTTTTAATGAAACTTTTGTTTATTTTTATTTATTGTTCGTTGTATGTGTAAGCAAGTTTTCCCAGAGCCTCCTAATGCATCTCACTCAAACTTTTAATGTGACTGCAGTTTGTTGAAAAAAATGACAATGTGTGATAATAAACATAATTAAAATATATATTAATAGCAGTTTGTTTAGTAAAACTCTGTTTATTTAACTTAACATAACGGTTTAATCCTACTGGTTTCAAGGTTTTCACCTCATCATCACGAGAACACAAACAAGACTTCTTATTTAGTAAACCTTAAAACCGATAGAGTTATACTGTTATGTTAAGTGGAATAAACAGTGTTTTACTAAGCAAATTACAATGTATTTTTAAACCTCCACAGTGTTAACGCCGCGCCGTAACTACGAGGGCCATCCAAGTAAGGTTACAACATTTATGTAGGATCAAAAAATGCTTGTATTTTATTTAAATTCACAGGATACTTCACAAATATATTGAACTATTTTTCAACGTAATCGCTGTCGAGATCGACACATTTCTGTAGTCAGGGCACCAGCTTTTGTATGCCAGTGTCATATACCTCCGCCGCCAGCTCTTTCAGCCACTTGTTCACAGTTTCCTTGACCTCCTGATCATTGAAAAAATGTTGGGGTGTAGTAGTGACACACCCACGTCTCATCCCCTGTCACTATAGAGTCCAGAAAAGCTTCTTCCTCCTGTGCAAAACGATCCAAAAATTCACGCGCGGCGGTCACGCGATTTTGACGGTGCTCCGGTGTGAGCATTCTGGGCACCCATCTCGCACACAACTTCTTGTAACCAAGTTTTTCCGACACAATATTACCAAGGAGACTTCGAGAAATGTCAGGAAATTCTTCGTGAAGGTCGTCAAGCGTCACACAGCGGTTATTTCGCACTTGTTCTTCAATTTTTTGCACAAATTCGTCAGAAATCACTGCCTTGCCTCGTCGTGAGTATCAGTAAGGCCTTCTCTGAACAGCCTAACCCGCTTCGTGACATGTTGTCGACTCATTACATCACTACTATAAACTTATACGAGGTTCCGATGGATATTCGCGGCGGTATTGTTTTGCAAAGTCAAAGAGCGCACGACGACCTCTCCATTGGAAGAATTTACTCTGACAACAAAATGGCTGACAAACACGCGGGACAAACTGACCGTTAGGATCCCCCATACACGTCAGGATCCCCCATACACGTCAGGTGTACCAATTTTGAAACAAAAAAAATCCCTTGGCCTCAGGAGCCCTTGTAACCTTAGTTTCTGGATGACCCTCGTATAAATAATATTTATTAATTCGCTTCACGACACAACAGTGTCATATACAGAACATGTACATGTAATACAGAACATTATAAACACACACAGACAAATTATTGAAATACTTTAAGAAATCCATTAGTACAATACATAAGTTTTATCTTAAAATAACATTAAGATACAATAAAAACTTGATGACCATAATGATAAAAAAAATAAGTTAAATTTCTCGACCTCCGTGACCTAGTTGATAAATCGCCTGCCTTTCGACCCGGGGGTTGCGGGTTACATTTGTTTTTTGAAATAGTTTAATCTGGTTTTAACTTAAGGCTAGTTTAACACTTTTTGGTTGGTTATAAGATATTTTCACATTGCAATAAACCCACCATATTTTAACCACCACTGTATATATAGGTACAACTAAATGTATTTGTGTCAGTATATATATTTTTTATCGAGATTTGTTAAATCTCACTAGAAGCTGCAGCTTGAAATGTTGGGATGTTTTTCTTATTTATTATTATACTTTAATGTAAATATTATATAATACATCTGGTGGATTTATTGCTTCAAAGCCATTTACTCCGACCATATTTTGTTTAAAAAATATTATCGGTATGCATGACATTTGTATTAATTATTAAATTAATATTTCAACGACGCTATATAAATTGTCATTTTATAACATAATTTTTATGTTACATCTTTTTTTATTAAACAAAGTAATATATTGTATAAATATTTATCAAGGCTATACATATATACAAATTTATTACTTAACTAATCTTAATTATATGTTATAATTTATGAACTTACTTAATCTTATTTTCCTACATGTCATTTTATTTTTATTTTTTACTATCTTAATATATGACTTCTTAGAAATAATTAACACCTTCATACCACTTATAACTAGATAAAAAAAATTACAACTAATTATTTAGCAAGAACAAGTCCACTCGTTCAGGCTACTTGTATTCCATCAGATTCCCTCAGACCTTGGTTGTCCCAGCTAATACTGTAATGTGGACTAGTCAGGCAACAGATAATGCTTCGGGAGCCTGTGCTTATAACGGAAGGGTAGGTCGGATTTACTCTCGAAATCCCCTAGGGCAGCTACAAAGGGATTGCTGTGATTTTGTTGGCTTTTATAGAACTTCACGGTCCAAGCGAGGATGTGGTGTTGTAGGGTTTCTTCTCGCTGTTCGGCGTGAAGTCGGTTGTTATTATGTTACAGTAAAACAAGCGAAAAATAGGGATAAAATTATATAGAAGTCAGGGACGAAAAATATTTTCAAATGAATAATGCAGTTTTAGTTTTTTTCTTAAGAAAAATATAAGGATACTTGTAAATCGAACCTGATTGAGCTAGGAAGATCGTTTAGGTGTGAATTTTCGTGAGTGTATTTCAGCTGTCTCAGAACATCGAACCTAAAAAGTCAGCTGATATAAGCCGTTAATCGTATGTATAGTTATGTAATAATTTCAATGAATAAAAATGTTTAAATCAGAAAGTCAATAAATAAATATTGGAAAGTTAATATCGATTTAAAAATAACTGAAGTTGTGGCCATCCCTGTTCCTGTTTATAAATAGTGTCCTGGTTTCAGAATATATTTCAGTGTGTCTTGGTAACTCGTGTTAGCATATGGTGGTGATAATACGTCCCCGTGAACATCACAATCGATACTTTGTCTGACCTACCCTGGAGGCTTGAAAGGCTTCTCCCAACCTACACGAAAACCCTTCTTAGAATTTTCGCCCTTCATTCTCCCAGTTGCCAACTCTGATGAAACTACTTTTGAGTATTTTAAAGGGTTTCTGTTTCGAATGTCTCCGTTTTTTGAAAAAGTAATCGGCGTTTAAAAGTAATACTCGATAATTATGCTTTTTGAATTCTAACAGGGATTGGGATTAATTCTTCAGTTATATGGAGTTATATAACTGAAGAATTTTAAATAGTTAAGGGATGATATATGGTGCCGCAGAAATTACGCCTAGTTTTTTTTTTTATAAATGTCAAGGTATTAAATTTGTCTACGAATTTTTTTTTGCAATATGAAACAACAATATTACATTTTTCGTCTTGTTTTAAAAATATCAATCAAATGCCGACCTTAATTTGCTACAAACGTCTAAAGCGTCATTTTGGAGTTCCGCATTTCTCTCTCTTAGTTATTTCTGGTATTGTCCAGATTTCGTCTCGGATCGCATTTATTAAGTATATTAAAATGAGTAGCATTTACGTATGTTTAGAACCACGCAGATTTGAATGGAAGCCTTTGAAATGAGTTTGCAATATTCGTTTAGTTGGCATTTTTTGCTGTGTAGAAATTTATTTAAATCAATTAACAAATATTTCGAAAATAAATTATCTTAAATGTGAATTGTGTTAAATTTTGATTTAACATCTAACTCAACACACCAGCCTCACGTTTATTCCTAATCACTTCATTCCGTATTCGGTCATGCTTTGTCCTCCTATGTATTTTTCTCAGTGCACGCATTGCTACAGCATTTATTCGGCTCCTTTCATTCTTTTCCCACGTCAACGTACATTTTCTATTTCTATTTATTTATTTTACACATGACAAAAAATATACATGATTTGTGTAAAAACAACAGGTAATTTAATTTGGACACACAATTTTAATGGATCTGGGTTTGTTGCCTTTCATTTGTCGTGTCCCCAGTAAACAAGACTTTTGCCTGTATCTCACTGAGGGCATATAGCATGAAAATATAAATCGATACTTCTTTCCGATTTTTAATTTAATAAACCCCTGTGCACATTCTCATCAACCTGACAAGCATCAAATTTGATACTTATACTAGTGATAAAATATTGTGAACTATCATCGTAGCAGATTTTAATCCTATCCGGTTAGAGTGTATATGATATATTTAAGTACCCCACTGAATTTTTTTCTTATCGCTACACGCCGTTCGATATCCCTCGTAAATCTTCAATCATCTGTGAAAATATTATCCAAATAGTAGAATTCTTCAATGTTCTCTTCAATATTCAATGTTCTCTTCAGAATTCTTCAATATCATATATCACATTTACATTGTTCACCCACTACCCCTGTTTAAGCCTCTTTATAAACGTTTTTTTTTTTACCGAAAACGCTAATAAATCATACAAATTTATCTTTACGCAAATTTAGCTTAAGTATTTTTTAGCCTTTTTATACAAATTATTTGTTCAGCCTTCGCAACGGTTATTTTAGCCCTTAGGCTCTCAGTAGACGAGACAGTACTGTCGCAGGATACCCGGGCACAATTCTGGAAATGCTAATAAGCATGGAAGAAAAACAAATAGAAGATGTAAAGATCTGAGAAAATAATATGAGATGGAAAACTCTATTTGACTTTCAAAGGAAATTGGTGGGTAGAAACGGAAAATGTAAGCGACAAAGAAAACATCTTAAAGAAAACATTTTTTTTCTGTTATATAAATTTTTGATGAACCGACAAATTCTTTCTGTTATATTATTCCAATTTATTGTTTCGAAAAGAAATCAAAGGACATTTTAAAAGATACATTTTTGTTGTTTTGCAATATCAAAAAATATACGGATAGTGTTTTTTTTTAATATTCATAATAAGGTTATATTTGGATGATTGAGGACTGGAAACTACAGGGACGTCCTTATAAGGCATCGCTTCTTAATCTAAGGTTTGCAACTCTAAATTGTATCGGTTGGCATTTTGAATGGGTCGTGAAATATTTTCGATAATAACAATATATTCACAATAACTCACATACTATATATTGTATACTAACTATAATAATAACTATTATACTCCTTAACTGTCCCGCCGCCCCCTCTTATCTCGCCGAAAAAATTCAGCGTATTTTCGATCATGGACTTGCGCTGCGTTCAGACAGAGATTTTTCCCTGCCAGTTCACCGCTTTTCTTTTTTTAAGACTTCCTTTACTGTCCACGCAGTGAGACTCTCGAACCAGTTATAAACAAATGTTAGACTCGCTCTGTCCTTGGCATGCTTTATGAAGCGACTGAAAAATATCTTAATTTCTGGTTAGGAATACAAAGTGTTTCATTTCTGATTTTTCTTTCGTCTATCCTTTCCTTTTCCTTTGATTCCTTTCCATCCTTTCCTTTTCCTTTGATTGATGATATCGCACTTTTACTTTAATATGTTAATGCCCATTAATTTCATAAATATGATTTTTTTTAATATATATTGCGACCATGTATCTTACTTTATTTACTTTGGTCTGGTTGGCTGGAAGAGATTTCCACCTGGAAATAAACTCACCAGATTGTATTTTCAATTAAGTGTTCAATAAATAAATAAATACATTTGCATACGACACGTTTGAAATATACAAAAATAATTTTAGAAACCTTCCGAGTTCCTGTGAGTCGAAAATAGCAGCTTCTTAACATTCAAAATTCGCATTTATACTCGTATGTTATCCGTGCAGAGATTAAATTATGTGTTATTTTATCAATCTTCTTTTGGGTCCCCAAACCAATACTAATTACCCTTATCTGGGTCATATCTCAAAAAAGTTAAGTAACACTGTTATAAGGATCAATACTAAGCAATTATAACGCGCAATTATGCCAAATGTCAAAAATAAAGTATTCTCTGATAATGTGTGCGTTTTATCATATCACTATTATAGCAGGTGAGCTCAAATGTACGAGTATAACATAGATCAAATCGCTACCATTTTTGATACGCATTTAGTAAAAGTGTTGTATTATATCTTAACTCAATGCTTCCCAACCATTTTTTTGCGTCACGGAGCACTATTCCAATTTTAAAAAATCCCGGCATACTGAAGAATACATACGAGTCGTACATACATGACAAGGCAAAATATATAATTTATCTGACCCGAATATTATCGAATTGTTTAATGAGTTTTATAAAATACTCGAACTAAAAGCTTAAAACAAAGCTTTGTTGAAACCTGCGTTTACAGATGCACGTGAATCATGGACAATGGTCACGATATGATCCATACGCCGAAGACGATAATAAAGAAAATATTTAAATATTAAATATAAAGACTCAATCCAATCATCTTATACGTCTGGTTTTTTTTTTGTATTCCATCGCAAAGCCTAGCACTGAAAGGTGGATTTCAGCCATGAACCCACATAATCTGGGAAGCTTGCCCATATTGAATTGGAATCCACAGAAATCCCTCGCCTGAAGATGGCCATTCTCGTCTACAGCCTTTTTACTTTTCGTTTCGGTACGTCACTTCCTTTTCCAGAATGGCGTTATTTTTTTTTTAACAATAATATTAAAATTGTGACTTGAATGTCGATATTTAGTAATCAAATATAATTTAAAGAAGGTTCCTTTTTCATTTATAAAAATGTAAATAATTATAATTGATGCCATTTAATAAATTCAGGAGGCTAAACGTCTCCCCTGATTTTTAGACAGAAAGCTAGAGAGTTGCTTTTTAAATCCTTAGTTTTGGATACATCTCAAAATGTTTTGAAGTAGTGTAGTACTTAAGCTCATTTGTGTGTAGTTTTGAAGTATCATAGTGTAGTATTTAAGTGTTTTGTAAGTTAAACTCTAAGCATATATGCGTTCACATACCCGTATAATATCTTCCGAATAACCAGAAATATGGTAAAATACTAAGTGCAAAACCAGACTGGCACCCTTATTTGTTTTCCATCGGGAATTGAATTCAGTAAATACCATTATTCATACATACCATCATTATGTTTCTCTGTTAGAATAGACAGAGAGAATTGAGCGTCAGACTTTCCTTTCTTGTCACACATATTTCATTTCTTCCACATCTGTACACCTTAACATATACAGTTCCTACAATTTTTCTTCTTACATATCCTTTTTTTTTAATACCGTTCGCTTGATCCAACCATATTTTCCTTAATCTTCCACTCCCATGAATTTAACTCACATTTGCACAGTATATTTGTTGCGTTAGTCTTTCTTTTTTCATTCGTTTCACGTACCCAAATCATCTTCAATATTTCTATTTATCTAACTAAACACATAAGTCGTAAGTTCACATTCATTTTTAATCACTTCATTCTTAATTCTATTTCCCATACATTATCAAGACACATGTCTTTCTCAATTCACGCATTTCTACAGCATTTATTCAGCTCTTTTTAGAATTTTTCTACGTCTACGTTTTACTCACATACATCAAAGTTGGTACTAAAATACCGTTATGGACAATCATAGTAGATTTTAATACTGTCCCGATTGAGTAGATATTTTTATTTCCTATCGCAACGTGCCGTTCAATATCCTTCGTAACTCTTCTATTATCTGAGAAAACTACCTTAACAACAGAATTCTTACTTGTTCTAATATTTCATTACTTACTAGATTAACTAGGCAAACGTATCGTATTAAGCAACAGATAATATAATGCAATATACATTTATTCTCTTCTTAACCTACTTTATCCACGATTCATCAATCGTAACTAAAAATTCTCTCATTTTATCTTTAATTCAAGAGATAAAATAATCCAACCGAATGAATTCATTACTCGAATCACAAATGTAGTATAAAAGAATTATAGGTAAGTATATTTTTGAGAGGTCTCCAATTTTCCCTGCTGAATACATTTGGACCCCTTCCGCCGGCCGTGAGCTCAGGCGACACTTAGAGGCTCCGTTTAGCCCTCTAATTTGTCTAATCATCCCTTCCACTCTATTCGTTTTCTCGATCAATATACAGGAGTTTCCTCTTTTTCCCCATTGACGACGTTCGTAGCATTGTATCATACTTTAAAACTCGTCTTCCAATCGGGAGTTTCGAAATCTATATATTTATTTATTTTTATTTGATAGAAGACAACAGGAAGTAAAATATACAGTGCAAATGTGAGAGTGCAGGGGAAAAACGTGATGGTATGTATGTTATGTATATACATATATAAAATTAATCAATACATTCACACATACATACCTTGACAATCTCCGTAACGTAGTGGTAAGAAGTGTGACGCTCACCGTTTCGAGTTAGATTTTCGATGATGCAAAAAAATTGAAAACGGATCCCGATCTGGTAAAAGAGTTCGTTTGGTAACAAAACTTGCACGCGCCGAGTTGGGTGTTTTTGCCTCTTCACGCGCGTAGTGCTACCACACTTGCAATTACGATAACTAGGGTCGAAGAGTAAATGGAGCAAAGTCTTATTCATAAAAAATATATCATATGAAATAACCAAAAATATTCCAAGTCACATAAAGCCAGCTTTTTACACTAACTTTAATCTCCGGAAACTCTTATTTAATGGGAAAGGCAAAAATGGAATACTTAGCAACAGTGGTGTGTATAAACTTTTATGTGCTGACTGTGATAATTTCTATATAGGAAAGACAGGAAGATCTTTTGAAAAGAGATTTCGTGAACACAAATCCGCCTTAACAAATCCTCTAATTTATTCTGAAATGGCTAATCATTGTCACCGTGAGAATCATACTTTTTCTATCGATGATGCCAAATTCTTACATATTAGTGGCAACGGAAATAAATTGGACAGATTAGAGGCCCTAGAAATTTCTAAGTCAGAATACCGATCGGAACATCTGTTGAACAGTTATTTCCCCAAAAACTCCCCGCTCTTGGCCGAAATTATCCCTAGCCTTCCTCACCCCCCAGCCTCCAACCGTTGAAGCGTCTATATCGGTACCAGTTCGAACAGCATTTAGTCTTGTTTGCGCTCCCCTGAAGATGGGGTGAAAGCCTTGAAACCGGTAGGGTTATACCGTCACAAAAAAGTGGAATAAACAGTGTTTGTTAAAAATAAATTACAATGTCTTTAAACCTCCACAACGTTAATGCCTTAACTATAAACAACTTAGGGTCGAAGACAATATTGTCATCTGGCCGTGTTCTTATGACACATTTTTTTTACAACAAAAATAAAAGTCTTAATAAACAAATATAACTTAATAATTAAACAATTTATATAGCGTCGTTTAGAGCGCAGACTCCTCAAGAGCGCTCTATCTCGGGATTCGGACCCACTATTATTGACAGATTAAAAATATTACAAAATAAAAATATAATATATAAGTTGAGTGTAGGGTTAAGTGGTGATTGCGGTTATTAGATTCGGAACTTCCCCGCATCACATATTTTGAGAAAAATATATTTGGTAAGAAAACCGCAGAAAACTTACCAAGGGAAGACGAGTAGTAACACATTTGTTATGGTAACGTGATAGCAATATGTTATATTCGGCTTTAGGTGTGGTGTTGTGATGTGTTTCAAATGCATGTTGATTATGAGATTTCCTAATTTTACGATGGTGTATCCCTCGTGATCGAGTAGTGATCAATTGTCAGGCATTGTGTGGAACAAAAACCCATCTGCTTGTATTGGTTTATTGTGTACAAATATTGCATTTCAGCACACACAACGTCTTGACATATGATATCCAGCTTTTGTAACACATTCAGCTTTGGGTGGAGTGTAGTGTAACATATGTGTGTTATGTTAATAAAAAAAATCAAACATATCGCGTCTGTTAGTTACAGTAGTGACAAAGATATACCATACAAAATGCGATTCATTTTCCAAGTCCTGTTAACTGCGGAAAAAGAAGATGGACTGTAATCTAACCCTAAATGAGAAGTTATTCTGAAAGTGTAATGGCACTTTTTCATTTTGGTTAAAACCACGTTTTGCTGATTCGAGAATATAAATCTTTATTATTTATGGCTCCAAGGTTCTTAATGTGTGGAAAAACAATGTATGACAGAATAAGTAATGAAGACATTAGGGCATATTGCTGACTAAAGAAGATGTAATGCTGAAGATCAACGGATCATTGATATGGTTCAGTCACGTAGAAAGAATGAATGATACAATTTTGTATCTTCAAAGCGTCTTCAAATCGGATGGTTGCGTTATGAGTGATATTGAAAAAAAAGTTGTATCACGCATTAGAGTTAATAGTAGGTTATACAATGTGTTTACCGAACATTTCAAGAGAGGCAACCTCGGCTGCTCATAATGATATATTCCCAATATCAGGATATATACCTCGGACGTGAACTTATAAATGTGAGTGTAGCGTAGAATGCTTGGTCAATCAATGTATAACAGAATAAAGAATGAAAATATTATGAGATATTTCGGTTTGAAAGAAAATGCAGTGCTTAAGATGGCGAAAAGAGCATTGAAATATTTCGATCAGGTAGAAAAATTGAACACGAAAAGATTTTAAATCTACACGATTATTATAGAAGGTACGCAAAATTTGGAAGAATCTCGAAAAATATGGCATGACCAAATTTTTCAAATGTAGTCAGAAGGAAATCCTTTATAATAGGAGTGTGCATAACGAGGTATGGACGTGGCAAAAACGAAAAGTTTTGGCCAGAATAAAATAAAGTGAAGATCTGTTATTTCTGCCTACCAGAATAGGAATATGATATGAGAAATTATGATGTCCTTTATTTAAGTAAATAACAATATTTAGATTCAATAAAGTTTGTCTCATTAATTTAATAAAGGCTTCGTTTTTTCCTTTGAGGAACTATATTTTAAAATATTTAACAATAAATTAGTTTGTTATTTCACTTCTAACATTAATCCTCGTTCCACGTGTTTCATTGCTACAAGTATCTTCAAGTGGAACTTCGGGATAGGGGGTAGAAACACGTGTAATGAGATTATTATAATTAGTAGAATAAACAAAGTAATTTATTATTAAATATTTTTTTCTTTACTTGACATCACACAGACGTTTTACGTAAATAGTGGTAAATAGATGAGGGCTGGAGAGTCATCGCGAGTATAAGGCCCTGCCACCTTGCCCTAAGCTGCAGCGCTAACTCGGTCATTGTGTTTCATTGCATACCAAACAAACCTTATATTTCTAAGGTGACCCACAGGATGCCTTTCTTCCAAGCTAACAAAAAATAACTAAATTATCAAATGTTATTTTGTAATATTTTACAAATATTGTCATAAATAAAAAAATGTTTATTAGCACTCAACATTAAAATGGTGAATATGGTTTTATAAAACAATTTTGAATACAAATTAGATTGACTTTTCTCGTTAATAGAATTTAATGTATTTTTAATGTTTTTGTGAACATTTTTCACGAAATCGTAAAATCTACGTGTAATCGAAAAGCGATTCAAAACAAATTAATCGACTAGCATGAAAACGTATCGCGTCTTATGTTGATTTTTCAAATTCAAAATGGTTTTATTTCGACTTCGTTAACCTCATTTTGAAATTTATTAGAAAACGAGAAATTTTAAATTTAATATTACAAAAATAAAATAAAATTAACTAACAGTGTGAATAATTGTTTTTATTTATTTAACATAAATTATTTATTTATTTATTTAACACTTTTATTGCAATATAATCTGGTGGGTTTATTGTCAGGTGCAAACTCTTCCATCCAACCAGACAAAAGTAAATGAAGCAAGTTAACGTATTATACGCATTAATTTCAACGGTGCTCAACATGATCGAACTATTTACTAAATCAAATATACAGCAACAAAATAAAAATAAATCTTTCATAAATCTTATAAAAGGATAACATCAGGTAAATCAGAATCTAAGGTTTTAGAATAGGTAGAGATGATAGAGATATTAATATCTCGACACAAATCATTTGCCTCTTTTATATCTTACTTCTTTTAATATAACTCCGACGATTTTATTTATTTGTCCGACTTTCTACATTTCCTTTTTTTTTTCAAAATTTCATTAAGTTGATCCAAGCAAAATTTTCTTGGTTTTTCTCTACCACGCTTTACACTCGCATTTGCACTGTATATTTGTTTTTATTCTTTCATAGGATATGGCAAATAAACTATATACTGTTATCAATAAAATTTTACTTTTGATGTGAAAAGAAAAATCTGAGAATTGATGTTGCAAAATCCAAAGTAATGGTGATTCAAAAATGTGAAATGAAAAGTAAATGCAATACATGGGATTAATAATTAAATATTGGAGCATGTTAAATTTTTTTGTTATTTATGTATTATTTTCTTAGATGATGGAAGATTTGCGAGGGATATTGAATGGTGTGTAGCGATCGGAAACAGATTCAATGGGACACAAAAACATATATACTCGAGCCGGACAGTATCAAAATCTGCTATGACATATTTCAAGATATATTTCATTTTAGATATATTTCAAGAACACATTAAAAAGAGAATATATTAAAAAACAGAAACTATCAAAAATTCTGGTACCATCCCCCCGTCCAAGATACATCCCACCAATATAGGGCGAGCCCAGCTACGGGGACACCAGATGTTTTTCAGCCCACACCCTTGAACATGTAGAATAAGAAGAGAAAAAAAACACAGAAAATAAATAGATGACAAATAAATACATTCAAGAGAGAAGACATTAAAAGGTCCGAGCTCGTCCCACAAACATTCCCCCGGTCGAGATACACCCGACCAATGTAGGGCGAGCCCGACCGCAAGGGCATCGGGGGAATATTGGAATATGACTCGTCTTCTCGAACTGGGCAGTATTAAAATCTGCTAATATTTTCTACGCAGTAATATAGTACCGTTAAGGAAGAGGAAAATTCCCTAATTTAAGGTTCTTGTTAAATATAACGGTGAGTGCATTGGCCAGTGTTGAAAAACAACGTCTCAAGAAAATCGATAGAACATCATCAGGCCTGGGATACTTTTTATATCAGCTGAGCTTCATTTTCATACTGTTTACATTGAAACTTACATGAGTTATACTCAATTGATTGGCATACATGACCTCCGTAATGTTCATGTTTTCGCTTAAGTTTGCCCATAGTTGAATGTGTGATGAGTTAAGACCTTACATTGAGGAAATACTGACGAACGACTCTCCCGAACTCAACAACTTCTACCTATACATATAACCAATCCAGACACTATTAAATAATAGTGCGCAACTGTCGTTAGCAAATCGCTATTGATACTTTGAATTTTATAAGATTCCTTATGTGGAATGTGGAAAGCAGACACAAATAAAATAATTACGCAAGTTTTCTAAAATTTTATCGACTTTCCCGATCGATAGGATTTTTTCTCGTTACATAAAAAAAATCAATTATTCCCATTTGCTCTCTGGACGAATTTCACAGGAGAAAAGGGAAATCCTCTGATTTATTTTTTCCAGAATCAAGGCACAAAGTCGTATTTTGTTCCCCGTTTCCAGATTCCACGACCCTTCTCCAACAAGTGACATGGAGTGCTGCCACGTGGCGTTCCACGTCCACGAACGATAGGCCAGTCTGCTTTCCTTCCACACGCATTAAATATACATATTTGCTAAAAAGAGCCAACCGACGGAACCCTCGGTTTGTATTAAATAATTTGCTTAATTAGGAGTATTTCATTAAAGGACCTGAATTCCTGAAGGGTTGTTCTTGATGTATGGATAAGGCAGCTTTTAAAAATGATTTTTATTTTAACACTTTTTAAGTTAACATATACGTCGTAAAATTAAGTATCATAAGTGTGACTACCGTTACTAAAAAAGTAACTAGTGTTAACGTCATTTTTTGTATTATACTCATCAACATATCCGCTCTGGAGATACGACATCGTTGAAAACCTTGGTCGTGAGTCAATGTTGGAAGACAATATTATCTTCAGTCCCATTACTCGAACTACGGGTTTAGAACCACTGGAATAGACACGTATCTCACTCTTCGTGGTAGTACGTGTTAGTCATTTTACCGAACATCGAGAATTTACATTCACCAGTCTGAAACCTCTTTTATAGGTACCATCTGGAATCAAATCTGAAACATTCGAGAGAGAAACAGAAACTATACAATGGTAGGAAGTGAAAATAACGAAATGTTAAATAAACATTATTATGTCATTCTCCTATGGGGGTAAGCAGAAATAACAGATATCCACTTCATTCTATCGCGGGGCAAGTTTTTTGCTTTCGCAACTTTCATCCACCTCGTCATGCATAATCTCGTATTATTAAGGAATTTCACTGTTTCTTCTTTCAGAATTTGATAAATTTGTTAAAAAAACATTTCTTAAAGAACCTTATTTAACCTCTAAATTATTACTAATCGTTTAGATTTTAACTCATTATATATCTTAAGATTTGCATGACAATTGGTGTTTTGCTTTTTAGACCCCTGTTTTTTGTTTCACAATTACTTCTATATCATTCTTACCTTAACTATTCCTTCAAGTCTAGTTGGTAAGACGCCTGTCTTCCAACCTGGAGGCTACGGGTTCAAATCCCGCTGGAACCCAGATTTTTTAACAGGATTCCAGTCTGGTTTTCACTTACGGCTACTTTAACATCTTTCTGATTGGTTGGAAGAGTCAAATGACAATAAGCCCGCTAATTTGTACTGTATACAACGAAAGTGTACTACATACAATACAATAATTCTTTAATCTCAATAGTCAATGAAACATATTCTTAAATATTTCAAATAAGATTGTTTGACGATTGGATATATTATGCTTAAGTCCGTCCAAAACTGTTTGTTTTAGTTTTGTGTACAAAACCGGTTTAGTGGAACAGTTTCGTTGAACCATTTCGTGTTTCCTTCCGTTTCCGTGACAAAGGTATACCAGGAGGCTAGACAGATGGTGAAGGATTAATTACTTCAGTTTAAGTTACGTTTTACTTCAAGTATTTCAATGCCATTAAAGTTGAACCTATATACATTGAGTGTTTCATTAGTTTGTGCGACAAGACTTTATATCAAATAACGGAGAAACAAGTATCGAGCTCAATATCGTTTGGAACTATACAAAATCGGTACACAGCCTTACACCCTTGAATGAACACAAAATGGTGCGCAGGAATATAAACATTAACTTGACTCATACCTAAAAAAATACTAGAAAAGTGCACGTACATGCATACTTCCTACCATAAATACAATACAAACATGAGATATGCAAGAGTTCAGGAAGTCCAAGGCTTTAACATGAGACTGGCATATATCCACTCAATAATATGGTATACACATGAAAAAAAACATAAATCAAAATTTCAATATACAATATTTTTATAGCACATCTGAGTATCAGTCTCAATTATCATACATTTATTTTACGTTTGATAAAGGTTTAATCCAATAACCTCAAATAACAAGGAAAAAATATGTTATTAAAAGTCTAAATATAGCATAATGATGACAGGAATAATGTTACTCATGATTACTTGTGAAGTGACTCAGTTATACCTACAAGGTTTATTGCGGAGTTTAATCCTCAAATCATCCACCACACATGTGGAAGATATTGATATCAAAAGATTCATTCAACAAGGTCGTTCCGTGTACAAATGGTGATGTTCTTAACAGCTCAGTTCGTGAATACGGTACCAAAAACAATCTTATTTCACGATGTCATAAAAAAAATGTCTGGTTCATTTAAAACCCTTCGCGGTAATGTGACACAGAAGGTTAGTAGTAGTCTCATATACCTGATCTGAAAATTGATACGCTCATCATACGGTCACAAAAATAAATAAATAAATAAAACACTTTCTATCCTCCGGCAGGTGAATACGGCTGTTCTGTCTGACCCTGGTCTGGATGTAGTTCTGAATGTAACATGCCGTATGATCACAGGTTGCTTTAAACCAGCACACCCTCAAGAGCCGTAAGGATGACTCTTCCGACTGTCAGCAAACTTTTTCGTTTAATCTAGTCCCTGCGGCCTGTTGCATTTTATGATATGTGGCTACCCAGGCCACATTTTCTGAGACGGAGAGAATCTCTTAACAAAGGGAAGTTGTAAAAAATGTCCAGGTGGCAGAATTGTGGACAGAAATAATTGTGTCTTTGGCACGAAAAAGTAATCTATGGAAACTCCGCTATACTTGGACAGGACCTTAAAATTGAAAACTCATAATAATACAGTATTTATAGTTAAGACATTAACATTCTGGAGGTTTAAAGACATTGTAATTTGTTTTTATCAAACACTGTTTATTCCACTTTTTAAAACGGTATAACCCTACCGGTTTCAAGGCTTTCACCTTATCATCAGGGTAGCGCAAACAAGACACGAAAAAGTCGAATAAACAGTGATTTATAAAACAAATCATAATAATTCATTGCATAGTATAATTTAGAAGAACAGCATTTTGGTTACGTTTTTTGAACATACTGACTTACACGTTTGCCATGCCCGGCCCATTTATCGGAGTATATCATAGATAAGGAATCAAAAAATATTTTTCCAGTATTTTTTTATCTAATTCGCTTTTTTCTTTTTGTTGCAGGTAATATTCGCGCAGCGCAGTCTTACACGGAAATTTAAATATTTGTTACATACATTAAAAAAGGTATTTAATTATAACATTCTTCTTTATCGTGTACTCAATGCTGAGTGTCGTGGTCATCTGCCCTGTATCGAACTTTGCGCATCAACTGTCTCCATTCTTCCCGGGTCATGAGCCATGTTGAATGCATCTCAAAGAAAATCACGTGTACTCCTTTATTTGATCCGCTCATCTCATAGGGCACCTTATATTTGATCTGTCCTCTTGCTCGCTATTCCCTCAACTGTCCCCGTGATCACCAACTTTAACCATTTTTAACATTACTAGGAGATTATCCCGTTCCAAGCACAGTTTCAGTTTCTTTCAAACGTTTCTTAACTGTTACATTATAAAATGGTGCTTGAGGACAAATACACTAAAAATATATTATTTACATTGTAGTTTAAGCGTTAACACTGTGAATATTTAAAGACATTGTAATTTGTTTAGTCAAATACTGTTTATTTTACTTAATATAACTGTATAACCCTATAACGGAAACAAAAACAAGGCTCATGTTTTTGCTCTCTTAATGATAAGGATAAAACCTTGAAACCGGTAGCGTTATACCGTTATATTAAGTGGAATAAACAGTATTTGACTAAAAAATAGAAACGAAAAGTCTATGAACACGTACGTGTATATAGTTTCAAAAACAAAATGCCAAATTCTGTTAATGTTCGTTCCAAACAAAAACACTGTAACATGCACTATGCACTTTATAACAATTTATAACACAATATGGTAAAAAATATTCATTGGATTATCTGTTTACGACTCCTATAAGCACATTTTGTATCAATTCACTAAGTCATTTCAAAAGCTAGGAGTATTAAAAATCATAGAATACAGAATATTTGTTAGTGGTACATAGTTAACCTAACAAAGAACGACCACATCACGTCTTCCTGGAAGAAACTTAACTGGTCGAGTATAATAAATTGGTTGCTAGTGCATGTATAGCCACTTCTATATAACGTTTTTAAACTTATTTTGCAATATTGTAAATAAAGCATAAACAACTTTTTTTAAATAATTTTGTAAGGTATATTGTGTCGTCGATAAAAAAAATACATTCTTAAATGTCGCGCCGCCACCTCATATCTCGTCGAAATTGTTCTCCGCCTGTATCACTCGCGCTCTGCTCAAGTAGAGATTGTCTATTAGCTTATCCAAGTCATCGCTCTTTATTTTTCACTGTGGATCTGGAACTAGCTGTCTACTAACAAAAGACTCGCTACGTTTTTAGCGTGTTTCAAACAACAGTTCAAAAAACTGTATTTCCCTTCAGTGACGTAACTTGTTTCCCTCTTTTATTATTTTCTCAATACCCCGTTCTATATCCTAGCCGCAGATGAAATCGTTATATTTGTTATATTTAAATCGTAAAATGAATTCATTTTCATTGTGCATTTATCGTGTTATTTAAATTATCTTTCACCCAGCATTAAAAACATAATTCCTAAATATTTTATCTAGTTGGTTAGAAGAGATTATGCTGTGGCAATAAACACGCCAAATTATACGCTAATACCTTACTATTATTTTAATCTGTCGAGAATAGGGGGTTCCAGTTCCGATATGAGGCGCTCTTCAGGACAGTTTGTTATTTGAACGGCACTATATAAATTGTCCATTATTATTATTACTATTATGCATTGAAGTATTTGATAAAAAAAATGTCACCCAACGTAATATCACAGCTGATAATATATTCCACACAATTTTTATCAGCACTTACATAAATGAAATTTCGTACGTTACATCTTGTCTTGGCCACCTCGTCCAAGTTTTCATCTAATTAATTTGCCCACAAGTTCACCCAGGAATTCTGGAGCAGCAGTGCCTAAATATGTCACCCAGCCCACATTGGGAACGGTAGTTAGCCTAGTTTCGCCCTTTTGCTCGCTAAAGCAATGAGTTTAACGACTGTAAAATTGCCTTCCTCTTCAGTTTGTCTGTGTCTTAGATTTAGTGCATCTGCATATTCAAAGCCAGAAGTAACCGAAATGTGGCCTGCAAAGTGAGCACAGTTCTTACTATTTAGTAAGCCAGAGGTTTTCAAAGATTAATTTCCAAGAGCGCCGCGGGATATTCGAATATTTAAATATTTTTCTTTATTTATTTATGCATTCATCGACGATACAATGTACCTTAGGTATTGAGTGTTTCATTCATAACAAAAGACAAATTATCCAAAAATAAAAATAAATTAAAACCAAATAAAAAGGTAGTCATAATTCAAACATATAAATATGTAAGTACACACGTCAAAACTTACAAAAATACAAAAAAAAAACAATATACAAAGTTGTAAATATGATATGGAACCGCCTCAAAACGGACAGCCCGTTCCGCACCACACCCAGGATCACTCTTGACATTCATGTAGGAAAAAAGTACAAACACAAAAATTAATTTTTTTTACATACTCATATTTTAAGCACACCAAGCATCAAAATGTCAATGTCAGATATGAAGCATTGTCTGATACATTGCGAATCACTTGGTGCATCTAATATTCTTTGTCGTGACCTTAATACAAAGGAACGTAATCCATAAATTGTTGAGTGAAGTCATGTGGTTTTCTTGGGAAAAATAATGTAGTGGTTTCCCATTGTGTTCCGCACCACAGTAGGAATTATATACATGTTGTATATGTTGGTTGAGTCCTGAATTAAATTATCCTTTAAGAGAGTCTGTTCTCTAAATGGCACTATATAATTTGTTTTTGAATTATTATTATTATTGTTACAAAATGAGTTTCTTTTTCTCAAGGTTTCTTATTTTACATATTTCCATGCGTCGATCTGTGTCAATATATATTGGCTGCGAAACAGCCATTATAATCGTGAACTAGAATGGCGTTGCAAAATTTACTTAGCAATAAAACTAATGTGTGTATTTATGTGCGAGTCGAACAGTGAATGCATACTAAGATCGTATTATGAAGCGAAAATTACGTAAATATCTTTAGGAACCCGTTTGTTTGATGTTTTGTCGTATCTCAGTGTCACAAACTAAGAGTGTCTACTTTAATTGCAACACTAGTGCATATTTTTCCATACTTAATGCATTTTTATAGTATTTGACATCAATTGGAATAACTTGACTTGGATTTAACAAATAATTTCTTTTTATGAGTTACTCAAACAATTAACCTGAAATTGAATGAAAAACACTTAGGGAATTGGAGAACTATCTTGGATTCCTTCACACGTTGGTATCACTGGTAATTTATTTCGTATCTTTCATATCCTTCTGGTTGATTAAAATATATCGCTACATGGTAAGGAATGTGTTGATTCCTTGGCAAAGGAAGCACGTTCAACCAGTTGTCCCCTATCTAATTATTCACGGCCAGTAACTGATCTTTTAAACTAAATTAAACATGATACTTGGCACCGATGGACATTGGATTGGTATATAACTGGGCTCTAGATATAAATAAATCCAACAATCTATCGCTTTGAAACCATGATTTAATATAATGATAATAAACAAGATGGAAGTGTTAGTCATGTGTCGTTTGCGGACGGGCAACTGCGTGGTGAGTTTACAGAATTTGTATTGTGTAGGATCCTGGCTTCGAGTGTGGTCTGGATGATGAAACTATAGATCATGTATTTTTCTATTGTCCTTTACGGGGCAGATTTTATTTACTAATACCTATATTATTTAAATCTTTGCTGCGTCCAATGAATATTACGTGTTTTCTTTCTTCGAGGAACTTTTCCACTTCTTATCGATTGTTAAATTTTTTGATGTTCAATCAGTTGAAATTGTTAATTTTTTAAATAAATGTTATTATATTGATTCATATAAATGGGCAGTGACTTTGATTTGGTGGCACAAATCAGCCTATTGTGGGTGAATTGCCTGTTTAAAAAATACGTTTTTACTGTCATATGTTAGGTTTGTTTTTTTAAGTATTCAATTGTAATCGAATGATGTTTGTTATTTTAGTAATTTTGTTAAAACGACTTCGAAAAGCTTTAGACTACAAGTGTATTCCATTTTAGACTTCAAGTGTATTCCATTTTAGACTACAAGTGTATTCCATTTTAAAACGAGATAATTTCAAAATTCTGAAAAATATAACTAACTGTATGAATGAAATAGTGGCGAAAGACGTGTGTTGCGAAAGAATGGTCTGGCACTCTCTCGTCTCTGCTTACCCTAATAAGGAAACGGTATATGTGCATATGTATATACAAATGATTACACGTAAAAACAAGACCATTGTTTCTACTTATTTATCTTTACAAACTCGTTTTATATTATTAATAATCCTTGAAACAGTTTCAATTCTTTCAATTTGAAAGCAATTATGAAACGTTCTTGAAAATGTGTCACAAATTTATAACTTGAAAATTTCATCGGAGATCGAACTCGAAACCCCCAAGTAGATGAATCTTACAAAATATGCCAAAAGTCGCCTTTATAGGGGATTGTTATAAATCATATCAACATATCTCCAACAGTTGAATTATGTCTCCAATAAATTAAATAAAGAAACATGAACAGCGTTTACTGAAACCATTTATTATGACAAGTACGTATAAGTGAGCCATTAAATGTAATTTATTACAATTAAGCATGAAATGGTTACATAATTGTTATGTAAACATTGCTATAATAATTATTAATGAAAACTTAATAATAGTCACCTTAATAATTATTGCAAATGCGGTTACTGCATTTATTGCAAAATAAAGGGTGCCGCTTTAAAAGCAGGTGTGGTAATTTTCTTCTTTTTGCAGTAGATTCTTTATATGTCTCATTCCTAGTATATGTACTGTCAGATATCCCTCCATCTCTTAGAGTATCGTTTTGCAACCCCCCTCCCCACAAGATGTCGCGGATATATATCGAGGGGGGGGGGGGGGGTGGATCGCGAAAATAGGGATTGCAGGTAGCGCGTGTTCACGCATGAACATGGCGCACTCGCGGAGGTCAAGACATGTGCTTACGCGGTGTACGTGACAAGTTCAAACTGGTAAGGTGCACGTGTTTGTACATATAGCATCTAAACATTTTGGACTTGTCGTTTGTATACATACTCGCGGTAAGCTCAAACTGTTAATCTGCCCTCTTTGTGATGTAAAACAGTAGATATCCTTACCTGATAAGGCTTATCGTCTTTGTGTAAGTACACTATTTGATGACTTCTCGTGTAAAGGCACGTTTTTAACTTCCTCTGAAAGTTTCCACATTTGTTCAATTCGTAACTCTATATGCAGACTGTTTCATGCTGAGCAAAAATATGATATCAGTTAACTTTGACTTACTAACCCTGTTTGGTTCAATTCACCCTTCTTTGTCTCAAAAACCTATATTTGGGACTAAACAAGTCTTACATAAATTAAAACAAACCAAATGATTCTTCCTTCCTTTTCTTACACTCATTTGCACCCAGTCGAGTTTCCCAAAGGATCATCTGAAACCTCAGCACAATTCAGCATTTTCTTTAGGTTGTCTTATAAGGCTGATACTTTACATAAAGGGAGTTACGGCCTGGCAAACAGGGGAGGGTGCCTTACGCCCTCACTTGGGGTACTCAGGAGGTCCCTTCCATGTTGTGATTAATGATTTCTTTGCCTCTATTAATAATTCACTCGACTGGACAGTGGTTTAACGGGATTCGTTTAATGTTGA
Source organism: Odontocerum albicorne (assembly GCA_949825065.1). Lineage (NCBI taxonomy): Eukaryota > Metazoa > Arthropoda > Insecta > Trichoptera > Odontoceridae > Odontocerum > Odontocerum albicorne. The sequence goes on along the minus strand of OX463860.1, from coordinate 15,930,479 downwards.
CAAAGTTTGTTTTCTAAGTCATATTTATGTTATACACATCATCACGCTATTTTTTTGGTCTAGATACGCATTATTTTATTTTTGTCAGCGCTGCAGTACTGTAGTATATTTGGAATGTTTCACAGCCAACTTTATGAATTAATCTTCTGACGGAAAAATGGTAATTGTAGATGGTTAACTTGTACCAGTCTCCACTAAGTTTGTTAATTTGATAGAACCTCTCTGATTATTTTAATGTTACGAATCACTTATAAAAAAACATTAAAGGCTCACTCGAGTCTTGAATATTTTTTACCACTCCAAATATCCTGCGATAGTGTCAGAAAATATGATGTAAAACAATGTTTCTTGTCGTGGTCTTGATGACTGAGGGTTGTGAACTTTCATTACTCTTGCTTCCACTTTGCGCCTTATTGTTCTCCTCTATCTATCTCTATTGACACTTCGTAGTCCGCAGCGCTTCGACCATTGTTGAACCAATCGCAGTCTTGAATCGGTCTATTTTGTAGAGGATATTCCTCGCCATCTGCTCCCCTTTAGATTTCCTACAATGACCAGCCTCTCTAAGTTGTCCTGGTCTCACCTTGCAATGTGCCTGAAGAACTGGAGAATACGTTTCTAAAATTAAGACGAGAATATATCATTCAATCTAATATCTTGTAGGAATGAAGTTTTAGTTCTTATCCAACGGATGCAAAGCATTCGTCTCCAGCACCATATCTCAAAAGCGTATATTTTTCATATTTTATTATCTACGACTCTACAACGTGCAAGACGATCGCAAAGACCAATACCTTTACTAGAGTGATGCCTCTGTCTTTCCACATTTTCGTCAATTTTTATAGCATATTTATAAATTTAACAACTTAGTCCAATGTACGGAATTTTATCGACCATTAAATATACTATAGTTACAATACCAAAATTCGAATTTAAATTTTGACTGCGTATGAAAACAATGAAAACAAACATCAACATGACTCGAACTCAAAAATATAAGAAAAGAGCACGTACATGCGTACTACGTGCCATACATACAATACAAGTAAATGACAGGCCAAGGCTCAGGAGATTCAAAGCCGTAACATACAAACATCTGTCCAAAGCCGTAAAAATAAAAAAAATATATTCGTATAACATAATTGAGTCGTCAAGGAAAACTCACTCTGGAAGACTTTTTCGGTTTTGAGTAAATGTCGATTAACTAGTTCAAATGTAAGTTAAATGTTAACGTGGTATATTTTTTATTTTATTCCTTTACAAATAATAAATAATAGCATTGTCATAACGAGTTTTAACAGAAACCCAATAAAAAATTAAATATTTTTTATTAAATTATGTGCAGAGCAGATTTTAACACTCGTCTTCTAGAGCGGGTTTTGCGTCTCAACGATTGCGCCTTAACGATAACGGGTTTTGCGTCTTAACGATCTACTCAATACACAAAAAAATCATGTATATAAATTTTAATACATTTTTAGAGATCTTTGAAAGTTTGTAGGAATGCCGTATTTATAGGTCATGTAAACAAAAAACTGCGCCTGAGAGAACATTTAAAGGTATTAATTAACTGTCTAAATATTCCGGATACTGTAGCATATTCACCTAATCGATGTAATCGGGGTACGAGAGAAATCAAGTAACAGGTAATTCTAGAATTCACAATTTTTGGCTAATTTGTAACAATTTATAGAGAAAAAAAAAACGTTTCGTATAAAGTTTCAGGGACGATTAAACGACATTTTTCTCTCCCGTTTGTTCCGCCCCTGGCTGGTAATTAAACATAATATCTTTCCTCAGCAAAATCTCTTCAACCTCTTCAATAATATTTATTTATACATTTTCCTCAACAATATCCTAAATTGTAATGGTATTAGGAAATGAAGAGATGAGAACCTAATTTATTATTCAGCACAAGAATGTACTTGAAAAACATCGTATTCCTTAGCCATTTATGGTTATTTGAAAATTAGCGATAAATAATTATCAATTTGACAATTAGCTTTGATATTAAGTGTATGGTTTTTGATTGATTTGGGGACTATCTTCATTACCTAGTTGGTAAAATGCTGGGCTTTCACAGGTTTTGGGTTCGATTCCCAATGGTAACATAGTAGACATAAGACGTAATAATTTTAATTCCTGTTGGTACCCCATTTTATTAAAAAGGTTTCAGTATGGTTTTCACTTTATATAACTTTTACATATTTTTGGTTGATTGGGAGAGATTGTCACATGGTAATAAATCTGTTTGATTATATTGGAAGATAAAACTATAAATAAAAGTAATGTATATCCTAAAAAAATATATAAAGTTTACCAATCTGGTTAAAGATTTCGTTTGGTAACAATAATCGCACGCGCTAGACGTGTGCGAGTATTGTTGGCTTTTCACGTTCATCTTTTAAAATAAAAAAAAAATGTTTTGCTTTCAAAATAAACCTTTTGAAACCAATAATTTTAAACATTTGTTTAAAATATTTCCTTAGTATAAATATAAGCAAATACAAAAAGCATCTAATCTCATGGTAAATAAACACAAATTTATTTTATTTAAAATTTAACATATATATTTTTCGCATTTAGGACTACTTTTTTATAAGAATTTGATATAAAAACGCTATATATAAATTGTCCATAGTGATTATATTTATTCTTACAAAGCTTTAACGTGCACTTTAAAGAACCTTCGGTCATCCCTTATTCATAAAATAAATATTTAAATTTTAACTGTATCCAGCAAATGATATGCAAATCTTACCGTATTTTCTTTAACCTCTCCCATCCAAGAGGTTAATTTGCGAATTTGCTTTGTGGTAGCATTTTAACACAGCCGAGAATTATTTTCCGCTGGTTTAAGAAAAACACAACCTTTATGCAAACCCTCCCCGTGATACGAATACCTAATGACGAGGGGCGGAATTCACCCCAACTCTTGGTAACCCTGGATTATTACGAGGGGTAGTAACATGCACCACACAATTCATTTTTCTTTCTGTCATTTTCCTTGTATGTTTTGGCGGTTTGTTTACGAAATTTCCCTAACGTTTGAGGTAATTTGGATTTGATATGAATTTTTAAATGTAATTACACTGGGCAGCACGTTTTTTCAGACAGTTTTCCAACAATAGATGGTTTGTGTCATTCTTTATAAAAAAGTTATAATTAATAACCGTTTAATGGTTTCAGCTGATTAAGTTCTAAAACAAGATATTTTTTTTCGCCATTGGAGTTATTGTATGAATGTTAGCGAAGTTCATTGTACCCGTAACAGCACAGTGTTTTAATCTTTATTTAAGATTCAGCGCTGAAAATTTCTTTCACGACGTAGTTTTTATATAAATACAAGCAATACATACCATAAACACATAGTAAATAGCTACATTATTATAAAAAACTTTTTCTTTCTTTGTTATTATGTGCATAAAATATATTAAAAAAATAAATGAATTAATTAATAATATTTTGATTGATACATGTATAAAATAATTCCATGTTATATACAGTACAACTTGCGGGACTTATCACCATAAACAATTCCTTACAACCAACCAGTAAGAATATCAAAGAGGCCCTAAGTGAAAACAAGAGTGCATTTTTTAAATCTGGGTTTAAACCTTTGACGCAGCCTGAGATAAACGTGGCTGTATCAAGTAAACTAGATTCCGAAATAAGGTTGTGAATTCTATTCCCGTTGGATCCCAGATTTTTTTATAATATGTACTTGTCATTCCAGTCTTATGTTCACTTAAAGCCTATTTTACATATTTCTGGTTGACTGGAAGAGATTGCCACATGGTATTGAGTCCGTCATTGTACTGTATACAACCAACGTGTTATACAAGAAAGTGAGAATGAATACCGTACATATGTGCATAACGAGATGTATGAATGTGGATGATTTAACAGTTGTGTGCTTGGATAGAAAATATGGATCTGTTTTCTCTGCCTACCCTGCAAGGTACCCGGCGTAACGACTTGTTACTATGTATAATAATTCTTATATCTTCAATTGAACAAACATACATCACGTAATTTCCCTGTCGGCGTAGGCAGAGAGGACAAAGCGCCAAACTTTTCTATCTTGACACGCATCCTTCCTACGATTTATATGACTTTTAACGTTTGATTCTTTCAAAATATCATTTACTTGATCCAACCATACTTCCTTTCGGTTTGCACAAAATTAAATGCTGAAAAATTTTAGTACTTATATTTTAAACTTTGTATATATTGAGAATAAAACAGAAAATCTATCAAGATTTCTTCGTAGTTCGTCTTCCCTTGGTAAGTTTTCTGCGGTTTTCTTACTAAATATGCTTTTTTGAACATATGCAGATGCGGGAAAGTACCTTATCTTATGGCCGCAGCCACTAACCTTCCTATCCTTACATTCAACTTATATGTATCATATATATTTTTTTTCATCTGTCAATAAAACTGGGTTCGAATCGCTCGCGACCTTAAGGATAGTTTATTCTCTAAACGGCGCTGTACAAATTGTCCTTTTAGTATTAATAAATAATAAAAAAAATATATTTAGTTTATATTGTTGTGTCCTTTGAATTGGTTTTTAATAAAATAAATTAAATAACATTTTTTTATGTTCTTTGTCTTTACGTTTTCGAAACGTCGACATCATAATACAAGAGTCATGCCACCTGTAATGAAAGTTTCGTTTTTAGAGGCTTTGAATAGATTGGAAGCAATAAAAATGGATGTTCACAACCTTTATCCATGAGTACTACGACTAGAAAGAAAAAATCAACTATTGAAAAATGATCTAATAGGCTAATTACCAGGCCGTAATATCTTCCACCCAACTAGACTAAAGTAAATAAAGGACAGGCAAAAATACTTCAAGCTATTATTTACCTGTACGAAATTCATGAACAATATACAAAATATAAATAAAAGTGAGATATCATCAATCAAATTAGAAATGAAGGGATGATGGAGAGGAAAGAAAAATTGGGAATGTAACACCTTACATTACTGACTACAAAATAAGATTTTTTTCAGTCGCTTTTTAAAACATGCCAATAACGTAGCTAGTCTGACATTAGTTGGTAACTGATTCCAGTCTTACCGTATGGACAGTAAAGACCGACGTAATGAAAGAAGACTGGTGACCTGGGAAGGCCAATAAATATTCTGTTTGAGAGTAGTGCAAGTGATCGGAAGAACGCTGAATATTCTCAGCGAGATAAGATATGGCGGCGGGACAATTAAGTCTATTACAAAAAAAAAGTGACCATATGTAAATTTTGCGTCTATTTCTTACGTTCAACCAGTTCAGTTTCCTTTGATACGAAGTGACTTGAATGTACTTTCTCAGGTCGTAAATAAACCTCAAACAAATATTTAAAGACGTTAGTTATTTGTCCAACTATTCCTCAGTAATATCCAAATAGCAGACGTTCGCATAGTTCAAAATTGGAAAGAGTAGAGATCGCGCGAGAAATATTTTGGTTTTAGTAGGCAGGAATCTTAGCAACACTTCAAAGGGTCGAATACTCAAGAAGATCCTTCGGCTTACCTCATTTATTTGGTCTCGCCATGAGAGAGGTTTATCCACTCACATACCTAGGTTTTCTATTAATACTCAACATCTCAAGTAAGAGAAATATGAAGGATTAAGGAGCATAATTATTTATTTAACAACTGTTGGTTTGCCAAGTAAAAAAAATAAATGGAATAGAAACATACAAGATTTATTTGAGTCTAAAATATAACAATAATTATTCAAGCAAACAGTACCTACCTACAAGTAAAAAAAAACTGTAACTGTATTGCAAATTTCAATACGCAGAACGCTCGACAAACACAAAGACGCGTAGTTCTGTCACAAGCACACATTTATATTTATTGTGATTTATTTCGCATCACACGCCGAGATATGACTGAGTACACATCACCTCTGAATAGAGCGCCATATATCTTCCGGAGCGGTGCGGCCGTGATATGAGATATGTGATATACTTTTATAGTATACTCGTAGCGCAAGACTCAATATGCCGCACTGAAAGGGGTGTGAAAAAAAACTGAATCTTGCTGAAAACGGAATCTTCAGTTCAGTCAGGCCGTTTCAGTAAGGCTCCACCTTTTTCTACAATATAAGAAAAACAACAAAATTAATAAAACATTTTTTATTAATTAAATTATATTATATTTTAGAGTATACAGAGAGGAGAGATCTTCAAGTTTTTCTATCTACCCAGACATCTTTCGCCTCGTCCACATTTGCACATCTCCTTAAATACGCTCTTCTGTTTCTAATACTTCTCACCTTTCCCTCAATTAAAATTTCTCCATCCACATTCTTTCAGTATTTCATTGGTTAACTTCTTTTCATATAAAATACGAATATAAAATTAAGACACTGAACGGAGCCGAATAAATGCTATATGATAGAAATGCGTACACTGAAAATTCATGGCGTGACAATGTATAATATAATACGGAATTAAGTTATTAAAGTTGAATGCGAACTTAAGGATGATGTGTTGAGTAAGATGAAAAAGAGCACTGTGAGATGATTTGGGTATGTACAATATAAAGAATGAATGACGAAAGACTAATAAAATCAGTATATAGTACAAATTTGAGTAGAAGGCGTGGTATAGGAGGACCAAGGAAAGAATAGTTGGATAAAACGATTAATATTTTAATAGAAGCGAACGTAAAAAGTCAGAGAACTAGTAAGAGTTATATGAGAAGAGGATTGGATGTAGACGATGAGATGAAATAGGAAAAATACTATAACAGTATTTCCCTGCTTATCCCGACAATGAAACTGTATTGTATTACACCTTCGTTGTTTATAGTACAACCTGGCGGACTTACTGCTATGCTTTTTCAACCTACCAAAACGATTTTAAAGAGACCTTAAGTGCAAACCAGTCTGGAATCCTTTTTAAAAAAATCTGGGTTCCAGCGAGATTTGAACCCGCAACTTCCGGGCTGGGATACAGACGTCTTACCAACAATGCCATGGAGGTCGAACTGCAAATAAAAAAAATTAAGTAAGAACATAAAAAATCATCAAATATATGCCCTGATGACAACACTAGCGTATTCCCACCATACACACTGGCACGTAGTATCATTTCTTCCATAAGATGCTTATTTTGTTTTTCTTTCGATGTAAAAATTAAATATTTCCAAAAAGTTACACAATTTTTTTTGTATTTTTCTGAAAAAATATACTACACCATGCATCGGCGAAGTAAAAAAGAAGCCTCCTTCTACATATTGAAAGGTTGTATGTCAAAAGGAATTGAGAATGAAGACCTGAAAAGGAAAGCAACTTCTCTCAACATATGTGAAATAAATAGTATAAGGACGTGTATCGGATCCCGATCCGGAATCACGTCCCATTTTTGTTTTTGGGGGAAGAAATACTCTAAGAGATAAATGCAACGTATTTATTTCCGGATACACTGAAAGAATCTTATATTTCTTCCACACTTCAGACATATTTGAATCCATGGAGTGATATTTTAAATTGAGTCCATAAGTAGAATTTGGAACTCTGTAGCTAGTATCGTAATATCGGTTTCATATGCCAACCCAAAAACGTGTTGCATGCTGAAATATTATTCTTATCATTTCAAAAGCATTACACTACTTTCGCCCAGAATTCTGCCACCTGAGTAACACTGAGCGTCCCACGAATCAGGTCGTCTTCAATGCAAGAACTCGGATTTCTCGGACACTTCAACAAGTACCGCATGGATTGATTCTTACCGTAGAAACAGAGACTTGATCAATCACGTAACATTTCCCATTTTGACATGTTGTCTTTGGTTCTCCCAATTCTTGCACAGAGTTTCTTAGGATTTCTCCGGGTTCTCCAAGACAGTTCGGAGTCAAATGGTAATTCTTTTACATGAAAAATCCACCTATTTGAGCCCGATATTCCTCTCCACTCGTTCATTCTAGGTAAAGTTGGTGGCACAAGACAATTGTGAAATAAGATATATTTGAAGGAACCGTGGACGTATTAAGCTTAAATTTAAGGACACCTGCAGAAAATATATCATGTACTTTGACTTAGATATCCGGTATTTGTAGCAGAAAGCATAAAAAACGAAACCTGTGAAGTATTGCACTGTATTCCACTCCCAGTGTAACCTGGTGGGTTTATTGCCATGTGACAATCTTGTACAGTCATCTAGAAAGGTGTTAAAGCGTACCTTTATTAAAAACCAGATTAGATACATTCTTTTAAAAAACTGGATGCCATTGGAAATCGATCTCGCTACCTCTGGGCTGTAACAAAATCGTCTTACGAACAAGGCCACATTGGTCATGAAGGACATTTTGTTTACAACCAAGCTTAGCTAACTAACCCGCATTCCAAAAAACATAAATGAAAGCACTATTATGAGTTCTCCGAGGATTCCATCAATGTTTGATGTAGATGTGGGAGGTGATGCTGCTCTAGGATTAGACTCCACAGCCAAATTCAGAGATGTTTTGGAGTTGCTACGACATTGTATTATAATATCGTCATATACACATATGTATTACACGTTCGTTATATACACTACTCGACTAGTCGTTCAATCATAAGATACACGGCAGGATGATGATGGTATACAGTACAACCTGGCGGGTTTATCGCCATGTGGTCCTCTGATTAACAAGCCTTAAGTAAAAATCAGATTGGAACGCTTTTTTAAAAGATCTGAGTACCAACTGTAATTGAGCCCGCAACCCCCGTGTGAAAGGCTTTTTAGGAAGTGGGTTGTAATAACAAATTCGGTTAAGTTGAAGGGTGCCGTACGAATGAATGAATGAATTTATATTATTGATAATCCTGAAACTAATTTCAATCCTTTCAACTTGAAACCACTTTTAAAACATCCTCTTTTCTCTCAGGAAATGTGTCACAAATTTGTTACTTGGAAATTTCCATTTTCTACCCATATCGGGTGTCCTTTTATTCCCCTTCAGGCAAGGAAACTCCCCGTGGTTTCCCATTCCTTCTCCTGACGGGCTTTGTCCCGACAGTCCTACGGGACTCCCAGGATATGTATTGATCAATCACTCTGAATTGAAAGAGGCTTGTGGAACAATTCCACAAAACAGGGATGATTTTAATTCCAAAGCACCCTTTGTGGTTTCGACCCACTCGAAAAATATTTTTGTAATATACGTATTTGGTGGTCTGTATATACCCTTTCTTCTGTAATCATTCTGTAAATTCGTTAAGTTTCCTATTAAATTAAGCTTACATGCAACATATCATCACGCTATGTCCCTTTTAAAGTAGGCATAGAAGACAGATCTCCACGCCTTTCTGTATGTTATATACAGATATAGCGTAATGAAGGAACATTTAATACATTTTGTTATCAAAAAAACTTAATTCATGACCGATGTTTTACACAAATTTGTCAATCACGCCATGTATTTTTTAAGTTAATCAGAGAGGAGAAATCTCCGCGCATTTCTACCCATGCTCACAGCTCTCGTCACGCTCAAATTCAAATATATCGTTATACATGTTCTGTTTCTCATACTTTTTATTTTTTTCTCCGTTAAAATTTCTCCAACTGTCTTTTTTCACACTTTTCTCAGTCTACCCCTTCTGTCTACCCCGTGACCGAACCATTTCAAGATTTCTTTCTTAATTAATAATTTATAACATCCTTTTCTTACAATCAGTTTATACCATCCATCTCTCACAAATATGATTTATTCAATCATTTCTTACTTTGTCAAACATTAATGCCAGATGTTCTACGTAAGGCACGCATTTATTCTGCTCTTATTACTCCCTTTCAATGCCCAGGTTTCACTTCCATCCACCAAGGTCTGCAATATCACATTACTGTGAACAGTCAATTTTAAAGAGTTTGCGATCGGTTTATTGTAAAAAAAATTAATGTGGATCACCTGGCGTGCTTCAGCAACACGCCTTTCGATAATTTACTTTTTTTTTACTTTTTTCAAGTTTCGTTATTGTAATGTAATTTTTATTTTTATCAATATTTGCCCTTAACTTTTACTTCAGCGGATTAGCTGACCTTTCTTTCAACCTTTGGAGTTATGAGCTTGATTCGATATCTAGAATCATTATAAATTTATATTTATTTATTTACAAGTTGTTAAAAAAATTATAATTCCATCGAATTTTAAAGGTTATACAATAAAAATGTATTTAGTATAATTCTGAATATATTACATATATTTATTAATTTTCGTCTCGTCGTTACATCTGACATCCTTGACAACGAGTTCTTATTAAATTCCATCCGCCTTCTTAAACTCTCTGAAGGAAAGATTATATTTGATTTCATATAACTTTATAAGGTTTTTCACAATATCGTTGATACCTTCGATACCTCAAATTGGTTTTGACACTCTTGCTTGAACACACGGAATATTTTACAATTCAAACGCGTCAATAGCAATTTACTAACGACAATATTATGTTGTTATTCATCAATCGTGAGAATGCAACATTTGGCTTATCAAATAAATAAATACAGGTTTATTGATAGCAACATAACAAAGTATGTACATATGATATATAAACATATTCTGATATATATTCAATAGCAATTTGCTAACGACAGTATTACGTTGTTATTCATTAATCGTGAGAATGCAACATTTGGCTTATCAAATAAATAAATGAAGGTTTATTAATAGCAACATACCATAGTATGTACATATATAAACATATTCTGAAATTGCATGTATCATATATATTTCAAGATAATTGCGAAGAAAATACATTTAAGACAGAAGCTATCAAAAGGTCTGGGCTCATATTATAACATCCATCCGATCAAGGTACACCTCCACCAATTGAGTGAGGGTGAGCCCAGTCGCGAGAACATCAGATGTTTTGCAGCCCACATCTTTGTAAATGTAGATTAAAAAAACAGAAAATTAATATAATAACAATAAAAAGGCAATCAATTCAGTTAATAAAATAATAGATCGGTGACAAAAAAAACAGCATATGTTACATATACAATATGATATATGAGTATATCCCTCAATCATACACACATTCTGAGGCAAAGGAAAAAAACACATTTACGATTGAAGCCATCAAAATGTCTGGACTCATCCCACAGCACCTTCCCAGCTAAGACACACGCCCACCGGGAGAACACGGCCGTTAGGATACCTGATACTTTTCAGCCCACACCCTTGAAGACAAACTATTGTATAATATGGAAATGATAATAAATAAGCAGTTGAAATTATGTCTAGATTCACGGATATTTTTAATGTAGGTGTTGATAAGTTCAGGAGGGTTCTTCTGAGGCATTTTATCGATCATAGGCCTTGACTGGGAGATGGGTATTTCTATTTTCATTACATCTTAACTATGGTTTTTCTTTGTGTTACGCCCTTTAAATCCTTATTTTGTTATTGGAAAGCCGTTATTTCATCACACCATATCCCGTTTGGGGTAGACATATATAAGCGCTTTTCTATCCATGCACACAGCTTTTGCCTCGCCCACATCTATATATCTCGTTATACTCCTGTTTCTCATACTTTCTACCCTAAGTAAAATTTCTCTAACTATGTCCTTCCATTCTTTTTTTAGTCTGCCTCTTTTTTACTCTACATTCATTTAGATACATATCTTTTTTCTATATGTTTTTCGCAATTCATTCTCTCGATGTGGCCTAACCTAACCTAACCATCTCAAGATATCCTTCTTAATTTTACTTATAACATCAATCCCTTACAATTAGTTATTCTTCGTCGAGAATTTTGTATTTGGATAGAAAAGTATGGAGATGTTGCCTCTACGGAAAGATACGTTCTTGATAAGTTGTCCGTAAAACGAAATTCCGTATATCGAATTATCTTTTTCGATAAAAAAATATATATTAAATGTAGATGACCTCCGTGGCCTAATTGGTAAGGAGCCTGTCTCCCAACTCGGAGGTTGCGGGTTCAAATCCCGCTGGAACCCAGAATTTTTTAAAAGGATTCCAGTCTAGTTTTCTCTTAAGGTTTCTTCAACATGTTTCGGGTTGGCTGGAAGATATTATATACGAGTACATGGCAGTATGCCCGCCAGGTGTACAACGAACGTGTAATACAAAACAATACCTGATGAAAAAAATCAATTAAATATTTCATTTTAAAATTTTTAGAACACAGAAAAGATATGCGGTATAAATATTAAAAATTATATAATTTATAATAAAAATTTGAAAATTCGATATTGACTGTCATTAAGAAGCAGGAACTGGGCGGAAATATCAATCCAAAGTTTCCTGTTTTGCATATTTTCTCTTTCTTCTTCAAACTGCTTGTAACAATGTATAAACTCATCAATTTTTTCGAAAAACTTTTGAGCTTCTCTCTTCATCGCGATTATTTTTTTTATTAGAATTTAATTTCCATTTTCGTTAAAGGAAGAAGCGTTGAATAATTTCGTAAGTGTTAATTTAAAAAAAAATCTTCGTTTTGTCACCAGTGTAGCTTAACGATGGATCTTGGCTAATATTGAGAGAATACTCATTTGAATATATCATTTTTTTTCATAAAGCAAAATTTTCGATAATTTTTCAATTACGTAACAACTAAACTCTGTTAAAATAGACTCCTTAAAGTGAGTTATTGTTATATCTCGAAGCTTATTTTTGTTAAGTGTATGTATACACTATAAAATACTCTGTCATCAATCAACTCGGTGAGACGGACCATTAGTCATGTACCTGTCGTCGAAATATTAAATCAGTCGCTCTTTCCCTCGATATACTAGTTGTTGGGATAATTTCTTTATAGCAATTCAAATACTCGTATATTACTTGCGCCATTCGAATGAACTCTCTCGGGAAAACGATACAGTTTCCTTGTCAAAGATTATTGATCATTTCGCACCGTTAATGCAATACTTTTTCTTATATACCACGTAAGTCCAAAAGTTTCTAGTCTGAACAAGTTTGAGCGTGTATTGACATATACCACGCCAGCCGCCACGTCCACCGTATGGTCAGGCGATGCTATAGTTTAACATTTTATACCTCCTCTCTTTGTGATGCCATCTAACCACCTTTTTAGTTAGTCAGAGAGGACAAATCTCTGCGTATTTTTATCCATGATCAGCTCTCGTCTCGTCCACATTCAAACATGTCGTTTTGCATGCTCTCTTGTTTATCATACTTTTTATTTTTCTCTGCGTTAAAATTTCTCCCACTATCCTTTGACACAATTTTCTCGGTCTACCCCTTCCTTATTATCTCTATGTGGCCAAACCATTTCAACATTACTTTCTACTATTTATATATTATATTTAAATTATTCTTATACCATCCATCTCTTACAATCAGTCTATACCGTCCATCTCTTGTAAACATGCTTTATTAAATAATTTCTTACTCTGTAGAACATCTACGTCAGATGTTCTACACAAGGCATGTATTTATTCTGCTCGTATTATTTCTTTCAATGCCCAGATTTAGTTTCCATACGTTAAGGTCTTTACTAGCACATCACTGTCCACAGTCAATTTTAAAAAAAATGCGATTGATTTATTATAAAAGAACAAAAATCTAAGTGGGGCACCTTGTTTAACCCTCAAGCAACACTCCTTTCGATACTTACTGTTTCTTATCATCTTTCGAAAACACGCATCCAAGGATCTAGTGGCGTTAAAGAATAGTTTTGCTGCACTCAAAGTTTCTGTTCGAAGCTAGGCGGTTTGAACTTTGGACCTTAGCCGCTTTCAAAGTATATTTTCTGCACTACAAATCATTTTCCTTCTCCCACGACGTTGAATCTTAAGTCCGTCGTCGCTAATATTCTTTTTTACACTCAGGTGTGTCGCCGTCGGAGGAGTCGCTTTAGACAATTCCTTCTACGTCAACTAGTTATATAACGTCGCGCTTATAATAAATATGGAGGATTTAAATCTTCTAGTGTAGATCGCGCTGGATGGACAATTATTTTATCCCCCACAACAGTGTGGGTGGTGATGGGGTCGAACTGAACTGAACCTCTATCATCAGTAGTATGTCAACTGCAGTCAATAGAAGGCGTGCTGTTTCGTGATATACTGAAATGTTACAAATTAGATATCGCACAGTTATAAAGTTTAATTTTAAACAAGGGAAAAGCCCGGTAGAAATAACGATGTTCAGATGCTAACGTCGTTTTTTTCTACCGGTCTATTCCTTTCTTATGAAAGAAACTTGATAACTGCGCGATATTCAAATTTTAATATTGCAGAATGTAATGAAACAACGCGTCTTCTATTGACTGTAGCTGATATACTACTCAGGGTAGAGGTATCGCCTGACCATGCGATGGACGCAACTGGTATGGTATTTGTCCACACAGCTCTAACTTGTTCAGCTCAGATACTTTTAGACCTCTGTGGTATGTGTATGTTAGTTTATTGATCCAAAGAAAAAAATTGAGTGAGATGTAATTTTCTTCTTATTTAGTTATTTTTTTTTACTGTTTTACATATTTAACGGTTTTGGCTGTTTTACATATTTAAAAGTATTTCTAATGTTTCTAAATTAGTTATTTTGTATAACGTATGTAATTTTTTTAATTTGTATGATTCTATTACACTTTCGTTATATACAGTACATCCTGATGGTCTTTTTTCCATGTAGCAATCTCTTTCAACCAACTAAAAATATGTTAAAAAGGCCATAAGTGAAAACCAAACTGAATCCTTTTATTATAAAATTGGGTTCCAATTAGAATCGATCCTGTGCCCCCAGGATTGTAAGGCAGGCGTCTTAAGAACTAGACCACGGAGGTAGTCCTTCCTTTCTTTTCAAAGTATCACAAGGAAAAATTGAATTATAAATACTGACAGTGCCTTATCTGTTTCATAATTTCCACACTTCAATTTTTATGACTATCAAAAATGATATTAGCTTTTTGATGCCATAAAAGCTTTCAAACAAAACGTACAGATTTTATTACTTGGGTAAAGCTTTCTGTCTACACTTCCTACCCCCGCACATTGTCAAAGTGGAGCATTACTTAGATGTTTATGCCCATTTTCTTTGTATGAAAATTATACGTCAAAGAATGTCAGGCATTTTTACGTTCTGATTGAACAAACCAGGCGTATACAGCATTGTACATATAGAGGTCGTTTGTTTAATTAAAAAATAGATTGTATATAGCCAAATTGATTATTATTTTTTATATGGTAACATAATGATTTCACACTTAAATGTGTTTTTTACACAATGACTTAAATTAAATTGACAGATCTGTTTCCCTCTACAAAAGTATTGTTAAGCGAAACATATCTGTTACTTTACTTTAAGTTATTGTGTGTATATAATTTACGTATTTAAGTTTCAAATATTTCTGTAATAAAATGAGTTCTGGAATATGAATACTAAATCAATTAATATTTTTATTTTATTTATAGTTAAGGCGTTAACCTTCTGAAGGCTTAAAGACAAATTTATATGTCGTGTATAATTGATATAAACATACTGTTATATCCACAACATAACGGTATAACTCTGTTTCAAGGTTTTCACGTCGTTAGGGGAGCACAAACAAAACGTTATATTTTTACTCCCCTGAAGATGAGGTGAAACCCTTGAAACCGATAGAGTCATACCGTTATGTTAAATGGATATAACAATGTTTTACTAAACAAATGACAATATGTTTTTATTCACAATACAGGTTTGGCCCAATTACACTGAAATCTTCAATATCAAAATATAATTGGCATCTTTCAAAAAATAAAATATTCAATAGTCACATTCAAGTTGATGAGTGCTTTCCAATGTCTCCAGTCTAAAGGAAAAATGGTTTTACTTTTGACGATGTGATATGAAAATACAGTCGACTCTCGATTATCCGGGGTGGTAGGGAAAAAAATCCAAATAATTGAAAAATTAAAGCATCTGCTGTCTTATTATGCCTAAAATATGTAATCTGGGATACCAAATAATGAGAAAAGACTGTAGGGTCAACATTTACAAAGCATGTGTGAGATCAATCATGATAATAATAATAATCATGACTTATCACAGAGCATAAAGCAGATACAAAAATGATTCTTAGTACTAATAAAAAAACATCTTAAAGTTTTACTTAGAAAAAAACTCTAGGAGATAAAGTTGAATATTCTCATAACCAGAAAAATATTATGAGATGGGGTAGAAATCGTAGAAGACACTGTTGAGGGTATACGTGTATTAAAAGGGTGAATTATGCAAGAGTTCCCTACATGGCATTGCATGAAATTAAATGGATGTTGGAATGGAAAGATAAATCGAAATTACGTACCATATATAACATTACTGTCTTGAAATTAAATGTTTTATCAATTACTCGATGACACACTCAAAAGATGGGGCTTCTCGCTTTAGTTGGTAACTGATTCCTGAGTTTTACTATTTGGGCATTAAGGACTTGATCGTAGCGTAAGTTCGTGAAGAAAGACTTTGAATGTGTTGAATGATTAAGAGGGAGCGGCGGTAAAGTTAAAGATGTCGTCATCCATATACGAGTATACTATCACCCAATTTTCATGTTGGGGCAGGCAGAAGACAGAGCTATGTTGATACAAATCCTTCATCTCTGCTACATTCATTCACGTTGACGACCTCCGCGGGCTAGTTGGTAAGACGCCTGTCTCCCAACCCGGAGGTTACGGGTTCAAATCCCACCGAAACCCAGATTTTTAAAAAGGATTTCAGTCTAGTTTTCACTTAAGGACTCTTTAACGTCTTTCTGGTTGGTTGGAAGAGATTGCCACATAAAAATAAGCCATGTACTGTATACAACGAAAGTATAATATAATACAATACCTTCAACAACTCCTACGATTTCTGTGAAATTTTAGATTTCCTATTTTCAAAAGGCTTCGCGGCAATGCACTAGGCTTCCGTACTGAATGTCGCCGGTTCAAACCCCAGCCTGTGCCCCTCAAATGACACAGACATTTATCCGCCTAATATTCAAGGGTATAAATGCCTATGACTTCGGTGATATGTATCCTTTTCTTTAAAATATCATCTTATCCAACTATACTTTCATTGGTCTTCCTCTACCACGCTTTTTACTCACATTTGCTCTATATGGTTATATTTGTATTTTTTTCATTAATTCGTCCGACGTTCCCAAACCATCTCACAGTACTCTTCTTCATCTAACTCAACACACAGCCTTAAGTTCAAGATGTCTCAAAAAGAGATCATAGCTATAAGCTCAAGATGTCATTAGTTCAAAGCTTTAAGTTCAACATTTCATAAAAAGTAACTTATTCACTCTTGCATACAATCAATTGGTTTTTTTTTTTCAATCTTTTGGACCACAACCCACGGATTTTATACCATTAAAATAAACCATTTCGCTTTTGATAATTCCGAATTTCTTACAAATCCCTGCCTTACGGTGTCGGAATACATAATAAGCCTTGTCCAAGATATGAAAGAACTGTTTTTGTATATTTCTCCCAATCCATTATGCTTTTTCTTTGTTTTAGTTATTAAAGATTTGTTCTTCAGCGATTCAGTGTTGATTCTCTTTGTGATTTTATACTTAAAGGGACTTAATAAAGATTAATCATCTCCGTTTGTTTTAAACAAAAAGCTTTAATCTTTTACACTATTCCTTTGATCCAAGAATTTGCTCATGGAAAAGGCTTTCTGTTTTTAATAATGTAATATTTATTTAAATCAATATTAAATTGAGACGTAACGTCGAATACTGCCCTTTGGGCATAGCCGCGT
Organism: Odontocerum albicorne; assembly: GCA_949825065.1. Classification (NCBI taxonomy): domain Eukaryota; kingdom Metazoa; phylum Arthropoda; class Insecta; order Trichoptera; family Odontoceridae; genus Odontocerum; species Odontocerum albicorne. Next base: position 15,912,762 of record OX463860.1, on the reverse strand, counting down.
TTGCTAACTGACAAACCTAAGCATTTGCCCAGGGGCGCCAAGCTAATCGGTACGCCCTTAAATTTATAAACAGGTTATAAAAATATTTTAAAATAATAAGCGAATATGGACTTCAATGACATCGTAGATGCATCTACGAGTATTATTTCAGTCGAAGGGGGGGAAGCATGCCGTTGTGCTCCGATCGTCTCACTTTAGGTGTGTCATCGGATAAAGTATAACGGTGTGGTTGGTGAGTTTGCTAGTGTGCAACGGTTCACTCAATTAAAAAAAACTCTACGACACCGCTTTGCTTTCCAACTAAATTGACATTATAATAGCAATGGGATCCTCGAATACGAGGACCAGCAACGACGACGAGATGCATTTGCGGAGAATAAAGCAATATGTGAATTTTGTGGCGCGAAATACACCAGCATCCGGAACGGAGGAGATTGGCATATTTTTAGTTGCTTTTATTTGGGTGAATAATTAATGATTTAAAGAAATCTGCTATTTGTGGTACTTTTTTTCTCAGATGATTAAAGTGTTAAGAAATATACCTAACGACGTGTAGCGATAGGAAACAAATTAAATGCGGCACTAAAACACATACTCGAACCGGACAGTATTAAAATCTGATAAGATGATGATAGTCCTTCGTAGTATTTTGCTGCCAAATTTCATGAATAAAAGTGAAATGTGGACGTGGATGACTGAATAAATGCTGTAGAAATCCATGCACTGAGAATAATACATGGCGTGAGAATGTAGAATACGGAATGAAGTTATCAGAGATGAAAGTTAACTAAAAGCTGATGTATTGGATGAAATGAAGAAGAACACGCCGATTGAATGAAAAAATACTAAGAAAAAAATTTACAGTGCAAATATGTGTGAAAGGTGTGGCAGATGAACACCAAGGAAAGTGTGGTTGGATCAAGTGATATTTTGAAAGAAGAAAATGTAAAAAGTCAGAGAAATCGTAGGAGCTATATGAGAAGGTGTATGAATGTAGAAGAAGCGAAATATGTGTGGCGCGATAGGAAAGTCTGCCGCTCTCTCCATTCTACCTACCTTGATAGGGTGCCGGTGTGTTGTTACTGAAAACCAACTATAATGACCCGGTCGTGTTTCGTCTCATCTTTACACTGGGGTGATGCCTGATAGGGGGTCGTACAAGATGAGCCCAAAACTTTTGATAGCATCTAATTTTAAAAGTTTCTTGTTGAGTCATGTGAATTTTTTATTATTGTACATACATATTTTTTGTGTTGCTTTATTTAACTATAAAAAACGAGTATATCATTATTAAATAAAATTAACAATTCATGAGGGTTTTCTAATGCAAAAAGGATCCAACCCACATTTTACGTGAGCTGAACAAAAAAAAACGTTTAACAGGCTTGATATTGAATGGCAGAAAACAAGACAAACACGCAACGTTGCTGAAGGAAGACACAGTATTATTTTATTTTTTATTTATTTATTTTATTATTACACATGACAAGAAATATACACAATTTGAGAAAAACAACAGATAATTTGATTTGGACATACAATTTTAAAGGATCTGGGTTTGTTGCCTTTCATTTGTCGTATCCCCAGTAAACTAGGCTTTTGCCTGTATCTCACTGAGGATATTTAGCATGAGAAAAATAAATCGATACTTCTTTCCGATTTTTGATTACACAAAAACAAAACCCCGTTGCACGCTCTCATCAACCTGACAAACAGTGACACTCAACTACAACTGGAAACATCTTGCGAAATTCAACTCCTCACACATCATCACTTCAGAAATACGAAAAATATTCATCCCACACTATACCGCACACAATCATAAGAATAAAAATTAAAATCAAAACAAAATTAAAACAATAAAAAAAAAAATACACAGAAACACAAATACAAAAACATTGTATTCGCTGTTTGAACAAAGTTAATGTTAGTACAAATTCAAACAACTTTCTTACACGTCACATTTTATCATTATCAAAGGCTCTTTTATCCTATAATTTATATTATTTACTTTCAATATTTCCCTTCATCTGTTCGACCTTCTTGTGGGTATTTATAATCCTCGACCATTTGGCAACTTATTCCGGAACCTCTTTGAAGTTAGTTCCACGTCCACCGCCCCGCCCCGGAAGTCCGTCCAGCGCCGTTGGTGCGGCGCGGCACCTTCCTGTCTCGCTACATCCTTGTGCACCCCATACTTGAGGAAGGGGTTGATAAAGTTATCTGAATTAAACTTTTTGATTAAATACTTTGCGTTGATATTAAGAGATGAAATAAAAAAAAAACAATTCTATAAACATTTGAAGACCAGATGATTATTCCGTGCCATGCACGGTTTCTGAGTTTTTTTATAACGTTTCTGAACAGTTATAAAACTATTATAAAACGGAACTTGTATATAGTGTATAAGTATTTACCGTGTTAATTACTTTGTACTCCTACAAACACATTTCATATCAACTACTCAAATAAAAAAAAACTGCATTTAACACTATGATACAGCCCCGATACATTAACTGACAGCTGAATGTTAATACTGTAAATCTTCTCTAGCGATTATTAACATATTTATTCAACTTTTCAGTATGTCGTGGATAAAAAGAAATTATTTCTGAGACTAATTACCTTCTATTTGGACGACATCTGTTTTAACATTTTATATTTTTATTTCACATCGGACGAAACTTACGCCCTCCGTGACCTAGTTGCTAAGATGCTTGACTTACACACAAAGTCACATAGGTTCGAATTCCGTTTCGTCAAGTGAAGAGGTTATCTCTTTACTCAAAGAATTTTACCCATTTAATCTGTATTATTTGATATTTTTACGATAAACAGGATTTTGTGGTATTTTTATATCGTAGTTCCCTTTTTATCATGCAAAAAATATTCAGCATTTTTGCGATCGCAGACTTGAGCTACGCCCAAGCATAGATTACACTTTCGTTGTATAAAGTACAACATTGCGGATTTATTGTTATGTGGAAATCTATTGCAACCATCAAGAAATAGGTGAAATAAGCCAAAGAGAAAACAAAAGTAAATTCGAGTTTCAATGGGATGCGAACTCACAACCCTCGAGTTCGAAGACAGTCATTACACCAACTAGGCCACAGAGATGATGTTATGTGGCAATCTATTCCAACCATCCAGAAATAGGTGAATCAAGCCAGAGAGACGCAAAAATTCGGGTATCAATAAAAAGCGAACTCGCAACCCCCGGTTTGGAACAGTCGTTACACCAACTAGACCACGGAGATTATCAATTTCTATTGGTTTTTTCAGTTATCATTTTTTACGTCGTCTTTAATAAATAGAAAGATGTCGAATAAATGTGACTCGAACCCTTACCAAAAAATCTGAATACCAACGGCAAGCGAACCCTCATCCCCTAGTTTGGAAGACGGAGGTCGTTCAAATGTCAATGAGCTCTTCCAGTTCATTGGTATTTTTTACTTCATCCTTTACTGAAAAACAATAAGGCTCTGGAGCCAGTTGCCAACTAATGTTGGGATCGAGTGATAAGCCCTTCAGGCTGTACTGTATATAGCAAAAGTGTAATACAATACAGAAATCTCAATATATAACACCTGCCTGGAAGAAAATTGCTGACGTTGACAATGGCGATAACTCTTTAACAGCCTCGAAAACAAAAATATGATTTGAGCAAGGGAAGCATAGATTAGCGGAAGAGCGAAAACATCATAGACAATTAGTAAAGAAAACATATGAACTTGTAAAATTTTGTAAAAAAAACTCAAGTTCATCTCTTGGTAATTTTTTTTGCTGTTTTCTTACCAAATATGTTTTTCTAAACAAAAAACCATTGAATGGTGCAAGTTTTATAAAATTAAGTTTGTATTATTTGTTTATTTATTTATTTAATTAACGACACAACAGTGTCTTTATATACAAATGAACATGTGACAGGTTATATAAGTACTTAAAATTATTGACAAATAATACAACTTTATCTTAAACTAACATGAAGATACAAAAAGCAGTAGAATAAATTACAGTCATTGTTTTAAAATTATTTAATAACCTTTGAGAATTTTGTGGGAATTTTATGGATATATTGTATATTGAGATATAGAAAACACATGGCCTCATTAGTGGAACGAGATGCAAGTTGCTTTGCAGAATTAAAAGCTTCACACATGTTGATGCAGGGTTACTCAACTCCAGAGGCAAAATATTGTCCTTAATATTTGGTTTGTATTACGTTATTTATATTAATAAAGGAGAGCACAAAGTTAGTAGCTATTTCTAAATATTGTTGTAATATTCTGGCGAATACTATATATACTTATATTAAAAATATCTAAATTGTTGCAAAACTCGTTTCCAAGTCTTTGCATACGAATTATAGAGGAGTTGATTTTATAGTTAGTATAACAATTTTCGGTATAAAAGGGATTGAGCTGTCTTGTGGATCTAGTAAGGATACGAAATGAAATACTTGCGAGTAAGTGAGGTGCATCAATCACTGAGTGAATGATTTTGTATAGCAGTACTATATCGGCTGTTTTTCTTCTGTCACACAGCTTCAAGAGTTTCACTGCATTTAATAAGTTGGGATAATTTCTTTCTTCATGCGGTATTCCAATAGAGGATACGAGAAGTTTGGGAAACCCAAGAAAACTCGGAGTGATTAAATAAATCAAATTCTAAAATAGGGAATTGTCAAATATTTTATAATAGGAAAGTATGTATGGTAATAACGAAAGATGTATGCCAGGATAAACTGAAGTGAATATCTGTTCTATCTACCTGTCTAAATAAGGATATGGCGTGATAGACAGATAATATGATATTTTTCCCAATAGTTCTTTGCAAGTGACAGCATGAATAAATCTATAAATTATATCCGATATTATTGAATGGATATATCACTTTGCGGTTACATCGTTGATAAAGAGGTGCTGTGGTCTACAAATTAAGACAGACAATAGAGGATTGAACGCCATATTTGCTTAGCGCGATATTACTTTTAAGATGGATCAGGGCCAAAACTAAGTTTCTAAATATTTAAAAACGCTTATTGTTTAAAAATTATTTTTATACTATTATATTATCGATCATTCTGTCGAACTCTGTGGTCTAGTAAGTAAAATGTTTCACTTCCACCTCGAGGCTACGGGTTCGATTACCGTTATAATTAAAATAAAAAGAAATAAAAGGACCTACATTTAAAAGAGTTAAGCAATACTCCGATGCGCCAAGCTGTACGAGTGTCGTTGCCTCTTCACGTGCGGTAGTGGTGTACACATATACAATGACGAAACGCGAGTTTCAAAGGGTCGATTGCAGGAATCGAAAACAACGTTTTCTTCCGGCCACTTTTTTCAATATGCGTGAATCACCAAATCAGATATATTGAAGCGGGTACTATACGATAGAAGGAGAATCGGTTTGAAATAATTTGGACATATAAAAAGATTAAAAAGAACAATACTGTAGAAATGCGTACTCTGAGAAAAATACGCCGAGTGGTGATATATAGTAAAATACAGAATTAAGATATTAAGAATAAATGTCAACTAAAGACTGATGTAATAAGCAGGATGAAGAATGAATACTCTGTGATAATTTGGACTGGTAGAATGATTAAATGAGAAAATAATGAGTGATGGACGAAGGGCGAAGAAAGTATAATTTAACAAAGTCAATGACATTTTGAAATATATAATAGGATGTGAAATTAAGAAGTGTATCATATATAAAAAATTGTGAATATGGGTGAGGCGAAAGATTTGTGTCGCGGTCGAAAATCTGGCGGTCTGTCCTCTCTTGTCAACCTTGACAGGGAAACGAGGTGTTAATATGTTGTATACATACGAGTATTTTCACTATTTCATGAACTTGTAAGATTGTACGTCCTTTGGTATTGCTTTAATGTAGGCAGATGGAACATATATTCACTTCATTCTACCGTTGCATATATATTTCACCTTTGAAAAGTTCATATACCTCGCCATGCATAACTCTTCTTTTATAAATCCAATTTTCTCTTGCTTCTTTCAGAATGTGATTAAATTGATCTTGTCACCTTTTTTTAGTTCTTTCCTTGTTAAATTTCTCTTCAATATTATTCTTATTTTTTTACATTCATACGTTCTACGTGTTTTAACTATCTCAATTCTTCCGTCTTCTTCTTAAGCACGACATTTCTCTTGAATGCGCTTTCCAAATATCTCAATTTCTTATTGTATCATAAATTGTAGTACACTTTATACGCGACGCTCCATTTGTTACTATCGAATTGGTATTAATGTTGAAGAATTTCATTTTTAACCCAATAATTTTCGAAAAATCTACACGATAAACATAGGATAAGTAACATGTTTCGCTATATTCAAACAGTTTCAGCGGTTCGAAAATGCCTCAATAAAGAAAAACACGGATGTCGCTCTTCCTAAAAAAATATCGTTTAGAATTTTCAATCACTTATAACATATCTTCGAAAACTTGTTATTTCCAACGTCACAATTATCAAACGAGACTGTTTGGAAACTTATGTTTTGCAATCTTTGGGCTTGAACAATAATTGTTGCCAATTATTTGAAACGGCCAGAGATGGACATCAATTGAATATGTATAATGACTTTGCATATGAGGGAGCAATATATCAGAATACGTTGTTACATGACATTCGTTAACCTTTTAATACTTGTGACTATATGCTTCTTCTTGAAGTGATGTCTCTTATTGGAGGATGTTTACCATCATGGCAATCTTATTTTTTTTTAAAGAATAGATATGACCGAAGTCCTACGTATCCTTATACCCTCGAACATTAGGCGGATAAAGTGCCTATGTCGTTCGATGGGAGTAGCACAGTGCGGGGTTTGAACCGACGACCTTCGGGACGGAAGCCCAGTGCATTACCGTGCGGCCATGCACATTGGTTTACCAAACCATTCCCTCAGCTCTTAAGGCAAAATATGTGGTGTCTTCCTCCATCTCGTTTGCTATTATAATTTTTCCCCTGAATTGATTTCAAACTATGGGTCATTGGTTTCAAGCCCGTCAATGGGATGTCTTCATTGTATCTTTCGAATCTTTATATGAGATATGTTCTTCCGGAGAGGAGTAGAAGACAAACAGATATTGTTTATTGGTTTTTTCAATTTTCAGTTTACCGCTGTTATTTTTTTACGTCGTTCTTTACCGTCCATGCAGTGAGACTCTGGAATCAGTTACAAACCAATGTAAGACTCGCTCCGTCCTTGGCATGCTTTAAGAAGCGACTAAAAAAACTCTTAATTTCTAGTCAGTAATATAACGTGTTTCGTTCCTGATTTTTCCCTTTCCTCTCCACCATCCCTTCCTTTTCCTTTGATTGATGATATCTCACTTTATATGAAAATGAATGTTCGGGTAATTGTTCGTCTTTGTGGGGTTTGTAGCCATATGCGTACGTATGTGTTCACGGATTTCGTGGGGTGGTAGTCATTTGGATGTTTTTTGCGACCATGTAACTTGCTTGCTTCATTAACTTTTGTCTGGTTGGTTGGAATAGATTGCCGCCTGACAATAAGCCCGTCAGATTGTATTTGCAATAAAAGTGTTAAATAAATAAATTGAACTTTGAGATCGATTTTGTCTTTATCGAATAAATCGATTATTCTAAAACGATTTAAGAAGATGAGGTATTGTAATAGAGGAGTTAAGAAGATGAGGTATTGTAATAGAGGAGTTAAGAAGATGAGGTATTGTAATAGAGGAGTTTTCGTTGCTGGCTCTGCGGCACGAATAGTCTGCCTCTAAATTTTAGTGTTTTTTGGGAGGTCTTATCAAAATTCATGATGACGTATGAAATCTATACACATACACTTAACTATCTCTAAAGCCGAATGTGTAACTATCACATATTGGAAGAACTACAAAGATTTCTTTGTAGTTCATCTTCCCTTGGTAAATTTTCTGCGATTTTTTTACCAAATATTTTTTTATAAACATATGTAAATGCGTGAAAAGACTTAATCTGATTGCCGCAGCCACCATCTTCCTTTTCTTACGACTTAATACTAGTATGTATTTATTTTGTAACATTTTTAATCATTCAGTATTAGTTGTTTCGACTCCAGACTTAGAGCTCATTTGAGAAGAGTCTGCTGTCTAAAGGGCGCTATATAAATTATCATTTTATTATTATTATTCTGTCCATGTTATGCAGCGGATATAGAAAGATATGCGGGTCTAGAATTAAACACCACAGTCACAGTGGGAGATGTCTTGAAGTTTTCAACGTCTCTTGTAGACGGAGGGGGGGCCATCATTGATGACCAGTAGTCTAAGTTTTATAATTAAGTTTCCAAGAATCTTTATTTATATGATATTGTGTTTTCAGGGTCTGTCTGCGGAGGGCAGTGCTGCTCGGCGCACACCGAGGCTCAACTGAGGGCAGCGGGTCGAAGGGACCTCGAGGCGCTTTTGAGGCACCACGCTAGGTCTCTCCATGGGCTGCTCAGTTCCACAGCGCATCTTCTGCATGGTAAGTTATAATACGAGTACTTCTGCATATTAACTGAAGGACTTAAAAGACTTCATACGGTAACTAAATATATAACAGAATATGTAATTAAGTGATTTAGGATGAATGTGAACTTAAGGCTGATAGATTGAGTAAGATTATGAACTCTCTGAGGTGGTTTGGGCATGTGGAGCATATTCCTAAACTTCGAAGAACTGCCATAGGCTAGTTGATTAGACGCCTCTCTTCCAACTCAGGGGTCGAAGGTTCAATTCCCATTGATACTCAGATTTTAAAAAACGCGCTGGTTTCGAATTAAGTCCATGTTGTACTGCATACAACGAAAGGGAAATACAATACAATCGAGGTACATGGCCGCGCGGTAACGAACTGGACTTTCGTGCAGTAGGTCGCCGATTCAAACTCCGCGCTGTTCTTCTCCTTTCGAATGACACAAGTATATTTTCCACCTAGTATTCGGGGATATAAGGATACCTATGTATTATTCGGTCATGCCCATTAATTAAAAAAGAGAAATAAAAAAAAAATTCGGTGTGCTCTGATCGTCTCACTTCAGTGTGCCATCGGATGCAGTACAGTGGTATGGTTTGTTGGTATGCAACAGCTCACTCGCTTTGAAAAACTCAATCAATGTTGAAATGGCGAGAAGATCCTCGACTACGAGGCCCAGCAATGACGACGATGAATACAATACAATACAAGAATAAATAAACGTGATTTTAACTTGGTAAACCCTCTATGTAACACGTTTACCCTTCACGTTTTCAATTTCCAAGAATTAAGCGTTCCTTAAAATACATGTCTTCTAAATAATACTGAATATATTTGAATAATTGTCAAAGTTGTCACTTGCAAAACATGAGTTTTGGCACGTCTCGGAAAATGAAAGTGAACAAAGCCTCATCGGAAGTATATGGCATGTGGTGTCATTATAATTTGCTATTGTTTCATTCTTACGTGCGAATATGTGTTTCATTCTGCACTCGGGCATTTTTGATTCTCAGTAATTCCTGCTTAAGTAGCCAGTGGAACTAGGAACAATCCTAACATTACATTTTATTTCTTTACCTTTTAAACATGTTAAAAAGTTTTTCTTACCTCCAATGGCAATACAGCTTCTGAAGATACATTTTAAATAAATGTAGGGAAAAGAAAACAAAAATAAGTATTTCATCCTTATATAGAGTTCCACCTAACTCCATATTAGAATAAAATACATATCAACACGTTTGGGCGATATGCAAAAATAACAGACCTCCTAATTGTTGTATCCAAGCACACAACTTTTGCGTCCTCCACAGTTATTCATGTATTATATTTACACAATCTTCTACTATTCATACTTCTCATTTTACCTTCTCTCAAAAATTAGTCCATTGGATCGAACCAAGTTTTCCGCAGTGTACCTCTTGCATGCACACCTTGCATTTCAGACTTGTATACTTGCTTAGTCATTCGTTTTCTTAACATGTCCAAACCATCTTAGAGTTCCTTTTTTCATCTTATATTAAACATCTATTTTATCCATGCATTAATTTCTTATATCTTAATTCCGCCTTTTTTCAAACATTGACAGTCCACTAATTTCCCTTAGTGCACGCATCTCCACAACATTCACCTTACTGCTATCCTTCTTCCTTAGTGCACGCATCTCCACAACATTCACCTTACTGCTATCTTTCTTCCTTAGTGCACGCATCTCCACAACATTCATCTTACTGCTATCCTTCTTCCTTAGTACACTCATCTCCACAACATTCAGCTTACTGCTATCCTTCTTCCTTAGTGCACGTATCTCCACAACATTCATCTTACTGCTATCTTTCTTCCTTAGTGCACGCATCTCCACAACATTCATCTTACTGCTATCCTTCTTCCTTAGTGCACGCATCTCCACAACATTCATATTTCTGCTATCCTTCTGATACCAAGTTGTATATTGCTTAGTAACTTTTTTCTCTTCATATGAACCATCTTAATGCAACTCATCAGTACTGCATCTTCTTTTGGTCCACATTCCTTCCTCATGTCCTTCATTCTGTCATCTTACGACTTCCGTGCCCTAGTTAGTGAAACGCTTGACTTCTTTCCGGGGGTTCCAGGATCGATTCCCGATTAAATAAAAATAAAACACTTCTCAGTTTTTATTGTAGAATTAAAGACACCATAAAAAGTCATTGTTTAAATAAATAATAAATATAGGTGTATTGATAGCAACATAGTATGTATGTAATATATTTAAACACACTTCAAAAACACATAAATGGTAGAAAATACATTAAAGAAAGAAGCTATCAAAAGGTCAGGGCTCATCTAATAACATCCCCCCGGCCAAGATACACCCCACCAATATAGGGCGAGCCCTATATTGGTGGGGTATATCTTGGCCTTTTTTCAGCCGACAACCTTGCATATGTAGAATAAGAAAAAAAAACAGAAAATAAATAGATGGCAGAAAAAAAACCTATCCACAAATATCTCCTCAGATTAATTTAAAAAAAATAAAGGTTCCTTGACAGCAACCAATGTTTACATAAATATATATATATATATATATATATATATATATATATATATATATATATATATATATATATATATATATATATATATATATATATATATATATATATATATATATATAATAAATTCATTCCGAGTATCGCACATATATCTCAAAATAAACTGCATAAAATACATTAAGGCAAAAGACATAAAAAGGTCCGGGTGAAAACATTAAATGAAAGAGAAAACATTAAATGATCGTGTGTGAAAAAAATGTTTGCTAAAATTATACGACATCATTCACAAAGACATCTATTCAATTTATCAAATCACCAATTCATTCAATCAATCACCCTCACAAATTGAATCCCATTCAATCGAACACAAAACCTGGAGTAGCATTTAAATGCAACAATTATTCTAACAATTATTCAAATGTCCATTGATTTGTAATGACAAATTATATTTCCAACTATATGATTGTCCTATAGGATATAATAATGATATTGGGCAGGACAATAGGGGTCAAGGAAGACAACTGACAGTCATTGAAACAATAGAATATTGTTATCAGGATGACATAATCGAAAGAAGATGTACAGACCGATCACGCTCTATGAAATTTTAATAACTTCAATAAAAATACACTTCGTTTGCAGACCACGTACATTTCGAGTCATACGGGCGCAAACTACGAGTATCTTGATATACCTTCACGATTCGATGGTGCCCTGATAAAATTTTCATCGATCTGAGAGTTCTGATTTATTTATTTTTTATATTTATTTGTTTCTCGTGATGTGACGAGAGATTTTTTTATTATATTTATTCATTGCAAGAAAATCCATCGATAATTTGCATAATAAAATATTTGTTTCCCAGTTGGAAAACAGACACCTATACCAACGAGATAACTGAGGTCATCATTAATTTTTATTTAAAAAAAGTAATTGAATGTGCACAACATTCTTATTTCCTTGTTACATCAAACCTCACATTGACTTCCGTAGCCTAATTGGTAAGACGCATGCCTCCCAATCCTGAGGTTGTGAAGTCGAATCCCGTTGGATCCCAGATATTTTTTTATAAAGGATTCCAGTCTAGTTTTCACTCAATGCCTTTTTCACGTCTTTCTGGTTAGTTGGAAGAGATTGCCACATGACAATAAGTCTCTCAAATTGTACTGGATATTACATAATTTTAATACAGAAAATTTAAAAAAAAATTATCAATTAAGAAAAAAACCTTTTATTTTTCATCTTCCATATTAATATACATTTGGGGCAATGGACATTTTATATAGATAACCTCCGTGGCCTAGTTGGTATGTCACATGTCTTCCAACCGGGAGTAGTGGTTTCGATTCTCGTTGGAACCCATATTTTAAAAAGGGTACCAGTCTGGTTTTAAATTCTTTCAACTCTTACATATTGCTAGTTGGGTTTCATGACAATAAACCGACCAAGTTGTATCTTACGCAGTGAAAATGTAACACGATTATGTTTTATAAAATAAAATATGGATAATACAGCCAATAAGCTTTCAGAAAATCATTCGGAAGACTAAAATCTTTGGAACAGTTCAACGGCCTTTGGAAAAAGCTTTGAAACAGTTCAACGGCCTTTGGCAAAAAATAGACAAATATACTGAATAAAAACTTAAATTTATGAATTTCGATAAAACAAACCATTAAACACTAAATTTACACTTAATTGTAATAACTAATGATCTTCGACAACGCAAAAAATCATGCGGTACCCCAGAGAACAAAACGCATAATTTATTCTTATCAGTTCTTCTAACATTCTTTCAATAGTTTCTTGTCACAGCTATCAGGGATCCCCTTATTATCAACCCCTTGTCTTCCACTTACCACAACCATGGGGAAGTAATAAATTAATGGGTTCGCATATAATTTAAGCTCTTCCCCATTTCCCCTTTGGTAATTTATATCCTTTCTCAGTCCACTTCCCTCTTTAGATACCATCAATCCACAACGTTTTGAAAATTCAATTGCCCTCTTTTCTTCTCCCTGAGGTCACATTAGACTAATCTGTGTCTTCCTGAATCAGGTTCGTTTCGTTTTCGACGTCTTAAATATAAATCTGAATTAATTAAATTTAAATTCAGTAGATATTAATTTATTCTGCCCAGCCCAACAGCTCCTTTGAATATGTGTTTAAGGGAATTTTAGGACAGTTCCTAAATGATTTAATGCCATTTTCTGTTATTCAAATTTTAATCTTCGCCGGAAATTACATGGTTTAGGTTGGTACCAATTTCAAAGAGGATTTATTTTTTTAGTTTTATAAAGAATTATTAATTTACTTGAAGAAAATAATGTCATATGGAAAGGAGGGTGTATTTACATGACGTAAGCTAAATATACTCGTATAAATGTATTTGTATGTATGTTGCATAAGTGTGCCACAACAGCGATATTGCTCCATACTGATGATGAATTAACCCCAGACAAAATAGTTCAACGGTGTCAGATCACATGATCTTGGTGGCCAATAAACATCACCGTTTCCGGAGATTACAATACATAAAATAATTCAACAATTTGAACGCTTTGTTTTATTGTATACGACTCCATTTTTATAAGTGTCATACATTACATTTCTCAAATGTCACAAGACCCAGGTAAGTTCGCGACGCCATCTGTTTTTTATCCAAGAATTTAAAAAACGCTCAATTTGAAAAACCCTTAAGAAGATTGTGTATGATTACATGAATAAATGTGGAGGAGGCAAAACTTGTTGGAATAAAACAGTTTGGGGTCAGTATACAAGTCAGAAGTGTTAGGTGTGCGTTGAAGAGGTTGATCGAAGAATACATGAATTAAATAAAATAGATTTTGAGACAAGGTTAAGTGAGAATATATTAATATTTTGTATAACGAGATGGATGAATGTGATGGAGGCGAAAGTTGTGTGTTTGGATAAAAAGTTTGGATATCTTTTATCTCTGCCTATCACGCAAGGAACACGACGTGATGCTAGTATGGGTGTATTTTGGTAAATGTACTATTTCTGATGTTATATCCCAATTATATTTTTTCTGAACCATTTGTAAGTAAGGTTTAAATTATTGTAGAATTTTTACTTGACTTTTTGGATTCAGGCATATCTTGTTTATATATATATTATAGCTTATTTGAATTGCACATTTTCGTACACTGTCTGGAATAAAATTATTATTATTACTGAACAGTCCTCCGCCTGGAACATCTGAACTGTTGGTCTCTCTTTTCGGATACTCCGTTGTGATAGAGTGTGGAATTGAACTAGGTAATTAGTTTCTCTGCCCGGGATTTGAATCCCTAACCTCGTTAACAGAACCTACTATATATAACAGCATTAAGCTGGCCAGCGAAAACGGGATATATCGATATTTCACAACCTCCCTTGGGAGGCGTTTTTGAAAAATTTATGATAGCATTTTTTAAATTTCTGTTCAGAGTGGATTTGGGTTTTTACAGGCTCTATTTAAGGCTCTGACAATAGAGTGTTTAAGCCATAATGCTCACTTCTTTCTTGTGTGTTTTAATACATACCATTCAAACATCACGCCAGACCCCTTTTGGGATAGGTAGACATAAAACACCTTTACATACTATATTTATTATATATCTTTTGCGCACATTCTTTTGCCTTTTCTACATTTGCACATGTCGTCATACATGCTCTTCTGTATTTCGTATTACTTACCTTTTTCTCCTTTAATTATTATTTGCCTACCTCTCTTTCCATAAATTTCAGGTAAACATATTTGTATGTAAGTTTATCTTAACTAATTTTCTCAATGTGGCCTAACCAATATGAAGATTCCTTTCGTATTATTTATAATAACACCTGTCTTTAACAAACAGTTGTTTTTTTTTCGTTATACCATATATTCACAAGGCACACATTTTCACCTTATTGTTTGAATTCATCACTCTTTTTCAGTGTCCATGCTTTACTTTCACTGTCATGAATTAAGAATCTGAAAAGTATGTAATTTGAATAATAATATTTTTGTCATTTCACTATGGTACATTATTATTAGTTTATTAAAAATGAAATCAAGTTATAAATGACAATATGATTCCCTTCCGTTGCATATAATTCTTCAGTTATATGTAGAAACTGTCTGAAACATTGCAAACCACAAATGGTTTAAAGCCCGAATTTATAGTCCGACCGAAATATTTAATCCATTTTTTTTAATGAAGTTATCTTTATTTTAAGTTCAATTTCGTCCAAATTAGTCGTAGCTTTCTTAAATAAAGAATTCAGATACACACATATATACCATCTCGACATTTCCATGTCGTGATAGACAGAGAAGACAGACTGCCTATCTCGATACATATTCATGGGCTCTTCTACACCTATACACTTTCTACACCTATACACTTTCTCACTCTTCTACACCTATACACTTTCTCACTCTTCTGCACCTATACACTTTCTCACTCTTCTACACCTATACACTTTCTCATACAATTCCTATGATTTCTCTGACCTTTTACGTTTCCTTCTTTCAAAATATATTATAATTCACTTTATACAACCATACTTTTCTATCACGTAGTTTAATTATCTCACTTTAAAGTTTGTAGCGTATAAGGTCCAAATCTGATGCAATGATGAAGTTTGAAAGTTGTGATTTATTATTTATTATGTAGGAAGAATTATGAATTCAGGCCTTAAAACAGAGAGACACGCTCTCTTGCACACATTTTAATATTGCTTATGAAAAAGTGGAGTAAAAGATTTTTTTCTGAAAGTATGTTTAGTATCGGGATACTTACGAGTATATTGCATAACAAGTGTACTATTTGTCTAAGATTTATTAAAATGTTTGTCTAAGATTTATTTTCAACCTACGAAAGTACGATCATATAACTTCATACCAGAAGGCATTGAACTGATCAAATGTTAGAAATAGACGCCAAATTCACATACTGTCTCTATTGTATAATATCCTTAACTGCCCCGCCGCTCCCTCGTATATCACCGAAAATTTTCAGCTTATTTCCAATCATAGATTAGCGCTACGCTCAGAGATTGTGTATTGGGCTTTCCAGTTCACCGCTCCTCTTTTTTTACGTCGTCTTTTACTGTCCATGCAGTGAGACTCTGGTATCAGTTGCAAACCAATATAAGACTCGCTCCGTCCTTGGCATGCTTTAAGAAGCGACTGAAAAAACTCTTAATTTCTAGTCAGTAAAATAGCGTGTTTCATTCCCGATTTTTCCTTTCCTCTCCACCATCCCTTCCTTTTTTTTGATTAATGATATCTCACTTTATATGAAAAAAAATGTTCGGGTGATTGTCCGTCTTTGTGTGGTTCATGGGCATATGCTCACGTATGTGTTTATGGATTTCGTGGGGATGGATAGTCATTTGAATGATTTATGCAACCATGTAACTTGCTTCATTTACTTTTGTCTGGTTGGTTGGAATAGATTGCCGCCTGCCCTAAGCCTGCCAGATTATATTTGCAATATAAATAAAAATAAAATACTATTCACCTGAGTATATGCAATGGGTATACTTTCTCTGATATACGAAACTCTGACAGTTAACCAGATCATTACGATGGTTTGATCTAATATTGTAAATCCAATTTGGATGATTGAAATATATCCCCAAGTAATTTATACGAACCATTTTTTCTAGTTAGCGACCGATTATAGCATATATTTGAGGGTTCTTCGTTCCTGAAACCATCCCCGTATGGTGGCCGGTCAGTGAATAAATGTTTCGAATAATTTATCCCCTAGCACAGGTGACGCCCGCTGCCGTAGCCGAGGCTGACACGGGTTATAATCCCTTGGGCCTGCCCCGCATTAGGTCCAGAGTTAATCCTCTGCCAGGACCTTACTGTACATACAACCTTGTTTCCTGAGTTGATTCATTGTGGATTTAACGTGTTGCGTTGTTATTGTGTTCTAGATGAGTAATTTGTCAGATGTGAATTATAGTTTTTAAATATTTTTTTTTAGTAAAGCAGAATACTTCATGTTTTAAGTTTGTTTTATAGTATTATATTTCACTTGAATATTCCTTCTTAGTAATGACTTATTTTGACGCATTAATGCACTCGAAAAATGTCAGGAAAGGCAAATTAGACAAATAATGAAGGTTCGATAGAGTATCAAATTAATTATGAAATTTTGAGAAAAGCAAACTGCTGTCGCATCGAGTTTCTGGTGCTACGTGATCACCTGCGTTGGTTTAGAAGCGTAGCTCGCATGCTTGAATACAGACTCTCAAGAAATATCCTTTTTGGTGAGCTGACGAAAGGCAGAAGAATGGACGGTGGGAAGCGCATTTACCGCATGAGACGGCTAAAACATTAATGCTCAGCACAACTGGTATCTAACAGCAGCAAATAGAGCCAAATGGCGTAGAACTGTTACTAGTAATCAGTAACCTAATGGAGAAAGAAGACACAGACAAGCTGCAAGTACTGAAACTTTTTGACATATATGTAACAGGGTATGTCTGTTACAAATTGGCTTACAAAACATCTCCGGTAGTAGCAACGTAAAGTACTCGGATCCTCAACTTTGTATTGTGACTTCTAATGTACTAATCACGGGTGATGGGCATTCATTCATTTGTTCATGGTGATACGATTTGAACGTACGAGTATATACGAGTACACAAAAAAGACCCAACTTAAACAAGTGTTTTTTCGTTTATTTGGAATATCGAAAAGGCAAATCATTTTCCAAGAATAAACAAGTATATGGTAAAACGAACGCTGTTGATTTTTAATGGATTAAATAGATAAATGGGGCATTCCATTACCTGTGAGAAGTGTTCAGTTAAAAGAAAACTATACGAGTATGTTTAAACCTATATGTTTATTATGAGAGCTTAAGTCCAGTTTGCGGAATAAGATGAAGAAAATCACTTTGAGATGGTATGTGCATGTCAAACGAATTAATAAAAAAAGGCTAACAAAATATACAGTAAAAATGTGAGTGAAAGGCGTAGTAGTAGTAGTAGATGACCAAGAAATATATGATTGGATCAAGTTAACAATATTTTGAAAGAACGAAATTTAAAAAGTCTGAGAAATCGTAGGAGCTGTATAAATAAATAAATAAATAATAGGTTTATTGATAGCAACATAGTATGTACAAAATATATTTAAATAACACTTCTAAAACACATAAATTGCAGATAATACATTAAATACAGAAGCTATCAAAAGGTCTGGGCTCATCTAATAACATCCTCTCGGCCAAGATATACCCCACCAATATAGGGCGAACCCAGCCACGGGGACAACAGATGTTTTTTCAGCCCACACCCTTGAACACATAGAACAAGAATATAAAAAAAACACAGAAAATAAATACGAGTAGATGACAAAAAAAAATACGTTCAAGAGAGAAGACACTAAAAGGTCCGGGCTCATCCCACAAACATTCCCCCGGCCGAGATACACCCCACCAATGTAGGGCAAGCCCGACCGCAAGGGCATCAGGGGGCTTCCATCCCACACCCCCGCATATTTAGATTGAAGAATAAATAGAAAAAAAAACATAAACGTATGGCAGAAAACAAAATAAAAAGTAAACCCACATATACCACCTCAGGTTAACTGTCAGCAAGAACGAGAAAAAAAAGAAAAGCCTCAAAGGAGTCCAAATTTTACATGATGACAAATGGGAAGTGAAATAGTTGAGACAACATTGAAATAGTTAGGCAGTAATACATTGAAATAGATAAGCAGTTTTAAAAGAATGCATGAGAAAATAACGCACAAACACGTATGCACAATCCTCGATCTACCACCAGCGAAAAGAAAGAAAAGAAAGAAAATAAGAAAAGAAAAGCAAACAAGAGACCCATTAACCACTGAGACACCCATTAACTACCCAGAAGATAAAGTACGTGTATGGTTCTCTTAAACTAGGGTTTTTTATATAACCTGCTTACATGTCGATGTCCCAATATCTTTGAAACAAAAGGTCTAGAAACCAGTGTATTCTCCCAGTACTTGCGTATGACTGCGAGACATGGACGCTCACAGCAAAGAACACACAAAAGCTCCAGACCGCTCAAAGGGGCATGGAGAGATGTATGTTTGGATTCTAAAAGAGACCGTAAACGAAACACCTGGATTCGCAACATAACAAAGGTAGAAAACATAATAAAGGTGTGCAAGAAAATGAAGTGGCAATGGGCAGGACACGTAGCCAGACTGTCAGATTCTCGATGGACGTCCGAAATAATCCAATGGTACCCAAGATGTATAAAGAGGCCCAGAAGAAGACCGAAGGTACGCTGGATATATATGAAATCAGGAAGCATGGCAGCATCACATTGCACCAACGAGTAAAACACCGACCTATTTGGAGTCAACTTGGGGAGACCTTCATTCAGCAGTGGATCGACCCTGGTTGACAATGATGATGACATGTCAATGTAGAATTTTGTTTGTATTTTTTATAATGTTTTGTACTAAAATATAATTTACCCGTTGAAATAAAATAATACGCATGAAAAAACTTATGTTACTTAACTAAAATCAAGTGTAAACAATGTCGATTAATTGGCATGAAAATTATTATTATTGGTAAATTTGGCATTCTATCTTATAAAGAGTGATTCGTGCCAATGACAATTTGAAAAAAAAGCAGGGATTGTATAAATTGGTTGTAATATACCATACATCTAAATATTTCAGGAATTTTAGACGATTAATTTAGGTATGACTCGAAATTTGGGGAGAATTAAGTGGGCGTTGGTGGGATTTTGAATTAATCCAGCTTATATATAAATTAGAAATGTCTTCGTTAAGAATACGAAAACAATCGTTTCATCAGAAAAAGATAAGTTCCAAATGCCACTACACACGTGACCGACCACAAAATCCAGATAAAGCATTAATTCTTTTTCGTTCTCTTTGGTAAATTTCATCATGGAGAAAAAAGGGACAGCGGAAAAACAATAAAATAAATAAAAGAGAAACGCCGAACGACATCAAAGGCAATCAAAATCCAATTGCGTCATTCATTTCCCGTTCTTTTTGTAAGACGGCGACAAAATGGAATTTTCTTAAGTGAGAACAAATGACGAACGGTGAAGTTATCCCAAGGCGATGAAGAGATAGACGCAATAATGTAATAAGGGCTCAAACCATATTTTTACCTGTTCTGAGATAATTGAGGAAATATCACTAAGATTCTCAATTTCAAGCCAGTAAGTAATATAACGTGTTTCGTTTCTCTTTCCTCTCCACATCAATCTGATTTTTCTTTCCTCTACACCATTTTTTCCTTTTCTTTGATTGATGATAGACTTACTTTTATTATGTATAATATTTACAAATTTCGTATAGGTGAAAAATAATCGGAATATTTTTAGCGACTATATAACTTCCTTTATTTCCTTTTATCTGGTTGGTTGGATTTTATTTATTTATTATCATAAAGCTTACATACAAAGGTAAAACCCACGAATATTAAGATAAATTATATACAGTAGCCAAGAAAAAAATGCATGCGAAGCTTTAACAGGCATTATATACAGCAGCAAAAATGTCCAAGTTAGTAAAAAAGAAATATGATTGTAGTTTAACCGAAATAACTAACTTCTATTACTAAAAAAGCTCAAAATGCTTTCTTTAAAAAAACGAAAATGTTGAAGACGTTAGTATGATAGAAGTTGATATGTCCGTTTTTTTGTCATTTTGTGTTTATTCTTCCAATTTATAGAAAACATTTCTCAGCATGTTGTGACAAAACTTGGTGTGTCAGTCATTATCCAAACAAAAGACATATTGTTTGGAAAAACTTAAAAAATGCTTATTTGTACTGATTTTAACAGCTTATCAAAGTTAATATTGCTTCTCCTGTAAACTAAGGTAAAACGGACATATTTACTTCTGCCATAACGCCACAGATTTAAAAGAGACAGCCCGTGATACAGTGTGAGAGCACATGGCAGGTAAGTTCTACTAATTGGCGATTTAAATAGGTCAATATTTCTGTACCTCGAATAGTTGTCTGGAACATAAAACTTGATATTTTCCAACATAATAGGAATATGTGTAGCTCCCGTCAGTATATTAAAGATTTCAAAAGAGACTCGCACATCCCTTCTCACGCTAAGAAGGTACCAACATACCAAGAAGAAATCTTTTAGTATGGATCCACGGGTTGAAACCGTACTCCCGTAAGTAGAGAAATCTCAAAAAAATATTTTGAAATTTCTCCACCATTTGAAAGTATTGATATCTCCCGCGGGTTCCACGCCAATGTTCCACGTTCTAACTTGCTACGAACCAGCATATTGTAGAAGGACCTGAGAACCTCTCCTCCACAAATGAGATGGCCACCTGGCAGTAAACCCACTAGATTGTTTTACAATGAAGGGTTTAATAAATAAATAAAATAAGATCTAACAGTTTCCGGCATGAACAAGCAAAGAGCGTGTGCGATAGATACCACGCTGGTCATGTCTTTCATAAGATCAAGAAATTCTACTGTTAATTTTATACCTCAACCCTCAATAGTAGATTAACTAAAGCCGATAGAAGACTTATTATTTCGTTATATTCTGAAATGTAAAAATTTAGGTATCAAATTTCTTTCAAAAGAAGGGAAACGCCCGACAGAAATTAAATGACGTCATCTATACATCAAAGAATGCCTGCCATAAGATAATTGGGGAAATATGTAACACTAAAATCCTAAAGTTTCCGACCTGAATAAGTGAGTGTGTATGGACAGATCCCACGCGGCCATGATTATCACATAGTCAGGCAATGTTACAGTTAATTTGATACGTCTACCTTTAGTCGTATGTTTACTAGAGCCAATTGAAAACGTGCGTGTCGTTTCGTTATATTCTGAAATGTTAAATATTTCAAATCGCACGATTATCCAAACAGACCACGGAGCTCGTCAATATTCTCACCGTTTGTACTTTTGTGTGATGAAGTGCCAAATCAATAATAAAATGAGAAAATGTGCATAATTTATCTTTTGAAATTTACTTAAAAATAACTCCGTAAATCACAGTTATACGAGCAAATAATCCATGATGCATTTAGCTGCCTGCATCTATGCAGCAGTCAGGTGCCTGATCAATGGATAATTGCAGGCCACACGTCTCGGCGCCGTGCTCTATCTGCATCAATGTTGCAGGGGCCGTAATTGTACGTCATGCCCAACCACTCCACAGCCACGCTCACCTCCTTCAATCACTTCTCTCCTTTCACCCTGATAAACAGGACTGTTAAATCTTTTATAAAAATACAGTTATCATAGAATAAATAGTAAGGAAAAGAAAACAGTTATAATAACAGTACAACCTCCTTTTCTTTCATCGATGATCTTTTCAAATTTTGTATTTTTATTTTTGTTTGTATTTTGGTATAACATGTTTTTTCCTATACTTAAATTATTTTTCCTAGAAAAATGTAAATCCTCTAACTCAGACACGGAAAAACTATTCCGCTCTCGATGTTGATTTTGGGGCCTAAATAGGTGAAAGAAAATATTGTTTATCTACTCGTAATTTGTATAAAAATCAAAACACAGAAAAATATATTTATTTGAAAGAATTAGCAATGAAATACTTGTGGTATTTTGTTCTGCTGATATATTCGGACAATTTTTTCTCAATCATGAATATCCAAAAAAACCGTACAAAATCAAAATTAACTGATACCCATTTGGAACCGATATTAAGGATGTTAACAACAACCAGCATACACCCTAACATGGAAAAATTTATGAATGATACAATGTGCCTTAATTTTTAAGGGTGTGATGGTGATCATAATCACTATCACTACAACGCCTTGTGTCTACTGGGATAATGTAGTTATAGGAAACAAAATCAATGGAGCACTAAAACGTGTTTGTTCGAACCACAGTATTTTATTACCTACTTTGATCCCTGAAAGTGAAACGTGGATGTGGAGAAAGACTGAAAAGAGATGTGCTAATGCATATACTTAGAATAATACATGTAGTAACACTGTATGACAGAATATGCAATTAAGTGATTAGAGATGAATGTAAACTTAAGACTGATGTGTTGATTAGGATAAAAAAAATCACTCTGAGATGGTTTGACCACGTGGAACGAATGAACGAAGAAATACTAACAAAACTAAAATACAGTGCATATATGAGTAGAAGACGTAGAGTGAGAACAAGGAAAGTATGTTTGGATCAAGTGAATGATAATTATCTATACGAGTAGTAACAGAAGGAAAAGTAAGAAATAGAAAAATCGTAATAGCTATAAGAGAAGGTGTCATGTCACGTTTTATAGATCTTTCCAAAAAAATCATACCTTCTATATTACTCGTATACCTATATATTAATTTTTAAATCTTATCGTAAATACTGCGTCTTCTTTCAATCCACATTATTTTCTTATATTCTCATTCTTTATTCTGTCATATCTTATTTTTCCACTTATTATAAGCAACATTTTTTCTAATCAACACTTTACTTTCACTCCGTGGTTTTGTTTGTAAGACACCTACTTTCTAGACCGGGGTTTGTTTTAATATTTATTCTTTCTATGTGGCCGAACCATCTCAATATTTTTTTTCTTTCTTAAACACTGCATCCCTATTCCAATATGGATGTAACATGATGATTATGTTGACACAGTTATTTTTGAATTAAGTTTTTATGGATGCTTGAAGATCGCTGATGTGCACTGCTGATACTGACAGAGATCAAATACTCGAGATATAAAGTGATTGCTTTGTGATCGATTCTCCTCGGGAAATCTGATCTGGTAAAAGATGGAAAACTGCAACGCAAAGAATCATTTAATCTGGTTCCAGTTTGTACTCGTGTGTTGTGATAGGGAGGAAGTACTCGTACGTACAAATATTGCGTTTTGTTGATTGAGTTAGAAAATAGGTTTATTTTGATTCGCGAGGAGTTTTTTTAATAAAATGTAGAATAAATATATGAACATACATACTATCACGTAATTTCCTTGTCGTGGTAAGCAGAGAGGAGAATGCGTAAGACTTTATCTATCGCGACACATATATAATATTTTACCTCTGACATACATAGTGCTTAAGAAAAAACGGAATATTGAGATGGTTCGGCTACATAGAACAAGTAGTATAGAAGATACAAAAAGCTTAGGAAGACCAAGATACGGTGGCATGATCAAATTAATCGAACTCTAACACAGGGAACGAAAGTGTAACACTAACAAGGATGCAATATATTTATGTAGAACAATTATTGATAAATAATTTGACAGGTTTATAGGAATAAATTAATTTGAAGAATTCTGCTTTTTTGGTAGTATTTTAACAGACGTTGGAAGAGTCAAAAGGGATATCGAACACCTTGTGGCGATAGGAAACAAAGTCAATAGAGCATTAAAACATATATATATATATATATATATATATATATATATATATATATATATATATATATATATATATATATATATATATATATATATATATATATATATATATATATATATATATATATATATATATATATATATATATATATATATAT